>JBBMOC010000005.1:13405791-13805265 GCA_037975185.1 Centropyge bicolor | reverse complement strand
TCTCAGATTTGCTTCATATTTTTTTATTGTAATGTCCTTGTTACTAATAGCTGCTGTGCAAAATTTCAGGCCAATATCTCCACTACTAATAACAAACATTAGCATGCTCACACTAATGGTGAACTAGGTAAACATCAGAATGTTTGCACTGTCATTAAGACTGTTTTTGCAGTTGGTCTACAATAAATTAACATTCAACCTTTTTATCAATACGTCCACTGATGCATGTCAGTCAAACTGCACCTTTGCTCACCGCCAAGTTAAATTCACAAATAGACGTTTAGCAAAATGTTTTTTTCCAAATTGTTATTGATTTTTCTGAGGTGTCTTTGAAACTGTTTCACCTCCATCTATAATGAGGTTTAATTTTTGCAGCTCTGAGCAGCTCCTCAGCTTCTTCAGTGTGTTGAATTGTGAACAGTGTCCATCAGCAGCACACACAGAACAAACTTTAGAGTGTATGCATACATGCTTTTTTGAGTACACTTATTTTTGTCTTTCTCCAGTGCGAACACACTACCTATCCAAAACCTGACTAGATTCAGTTTCAGTATGTTCAGACACAGCTTTTGTCTTGTTTATACATGATTTGGGTGTGACTTTCTAAATTTTGTAAATGGTTTATAAAACATCTCTGGCTGATGTTTTTCCGCTTTTTATCAAGAAAACTGCTCCAATGGACAGTTTGACAAAAGGCCCGTGGGACACTGAGAACAAAGTCTGTTTAATAACAACTTTTACAGCTTTAAAATAGATGGCTTCTTTCAATGAATTTCTTATCTCACTAACATTCATACATTTACTGCAGACTTAATGGCTTAATACAAAAGTGAGAGGCAATGAGTTTTTATTGAGCAATATTTACAACTGTAGTGTTATAAAACAGAAAATATTAGTTACAACTTCTAAACCCTTCAAGCAGAGCGCCTTACTATCATTCAGAATTCAGAGACAGATATCTCTAAACAAAATGAAATGAAAACATACTTTGTAATAACAGTTTGTTTTTAGCTGTACTTCTCTAAGTAGATGTGTGATTCAATCCAAGCGGCATGTGAAATCTGTCATGTCAATTTTCTGTGGGGGAAAAAAAGAACAAAAAAAAAACACATTTCCTGGATGCCGGAAAAGAGCCTCCTCAGGCACTGATGTCATAAATATAAACATCCTCATCAGACAGAGGGGCCCTCACGTTGTCCCAGCCACAGGCCTGAGTGTAAAACTCTTCTGAGGAACACAATGTCCTTGTGGACTGACCTCTGACACCAGTTTAGATCACAGGAACGATGGGTGGGGAACACATTTCATCAGGCTCTTGGCATCTGTTGGATGAGCTCAGACTTCCCAAGTGTTTAGAAGTGACACTATTTGTTCCAAAGAATATTATATCATGTTGAAACATTGGTGCTTGTATTAACTGTCTGCTTGTGTTCTTCTGTGACAGGATCAGTCGTTGGTGGACGGTCCAGGAGTTCAGTGTGTAAAAGAAAGTCCTGGAGATGGTAGATAATTAAACCCACAGTGAATCAGGATGGAGCCTGTTAAAAGAGACATGGAGCTGCTCAGTAACAGCATGGCGACCTACGCTCACATCAAAGGTAAAAACTCAGTGTCTCTATAGCTGTGGTTCCCAACCTGAGGCTCAGGACTCACCCAGTGGGTCGCAGCATGTAGGACAGACAGACGTCAAAAAATAAAAACCTAATCTTTGAGTGTTGACGAACTGAAAACCTTGGGAGCCACTGTAGATTTCAACATGAGGCTTTTCATTTGTGCTTCAAGAATTAATTTGACTCTGGCCTGAATCAGTCTCAGGGACTTCTGTGTCCTGTTTTCTTTGGCTCTCACCACTGCTGTGCTTTGAGTATCTGCTCACATTGTTGAGTTTCTGGTGCTCAAATGTAGGCAGCAGAAAAATGAGAGAGGTCATGCAGACACACACACACACACACCCACACATCAATTTAGTTTGTGTGGTACTCTGAAGTATTCAGATCTTCAGCTTAACTAGAAGTACCACTACATGAATGTAAAAGTCCTGCATTCAAAATCACACTTAGGTAAAATTACAGAAGTGTTATCAGCAAAACAGACTTAAAATACCAAAAGTAAAAGCATTTGTTTTGGTAAAAAATTACCCCTGTGAGTAGTGTATTGTTATGTTATGTATGACATTATTAGACTGTTCATATTTATGCAATGATACATTTAAGTGGCACTGTTGTAATTGTCAGATGATTAACAAAAATTTGCTTCTTTTTTCTAGGCCAAAAAGGTTTGGAACCATTAACAAGGCATTTTATTTGATATGTTGCGGAATGTAAAATGTTAATCTAAAAGGCAAATAGTCATTGTAGCTGTCAGATAAATGTAATGGAGTAAAAAGTACAGTATCTCCCTCTGAAATGTGGAGTAGAAGTATGTCTCATAAATGTTACCAACATTACTTTTCACTACAGTTTACTGTTTCTGAGATGAAACCCATCCATGTGTTTCTCTGCCTTCACAGCCAACCCAGAGAGCTTCGCCCTCTACTTCATGATGGGCGTCTGTTTCGGGCTCCTCATGGCTCTGTGCCTCATGGTGGCTGGCATTGCCTGCAGGACCCGCCGCCACAGCCGGCCTCCGCCTTCCCCCGAGAGGAGGCAGCTGAAGGAGTCCAGCGAGGAAGAGGAGGACGAGGAGGACGAGAGCATGGCGGAGGAAGATGGGGAGCAGGCGGAGATCCCTAAAGTGACAGTGGGGCCCATGAGCGATCGCAGCAGCCAGTCGAATGGTACTCTGAGGAGCGTGAATGTGTTTGCGTCTGCTGAGGAGCTGGAGAAGGCGCGACGACTGGAGGAGAGGGAGCGAATCGTCAGGGAGATCTGGAGGAACGGGCAGCCGGACATCCTGGTCACAGGGACGGGGACGATCGGGCGAGTGCATTACCACTAACAGACACTTAGACTGTGCCCTCAACATCCACCTCACAGACAGCAAAGAACAGGATACACACAGTTCATTGGATAGAGACATTTTCATCTTGGCGACCTAAAGTGTTCAATATCAATTATAAGGGACTGTATGAAAATAATTGGGTAGTGAAAAAACTCATTGTGAAAAGAAGCAGGAAAAAATATCACATAAACAGAAGCTGAGTTTAAAGGACGTATTAAATTATTTAAAAATTACAGCATCACATTATAAATATTTGTATTTAGATTCATTTGGTTATTTATTTCATAATGTCATATTCATTAATTAAGTATTAAACACTTTTGGTCTGCATAGATTGTTCGGCTTGTGACGTTAGGAATTTTGTATTCAGCATATTCAGCTTCATCTGTATTTTACCATATCATTGCAATGTGAATAATTAAAAGTTTAACCACTTTTTAAATCAACAACCAGAGCATAAATCTATCATTGAATGTAAGTTAGCAGCCTGTGAAAGAAAGAGTTGCGCCCCCATTTTTATGTTTAATCTACAATTCATTCCAGCTATTTAAACTTATTGTCTTGGCTGTGATTTTTCTTTGACATTTTTTCAGACCAAACAATCATCCAAGAAAATAATCAGTATGTTAATCAAAATGGGAAAGTAATTATTTGCAGCCATAGTGTCAAACTGCTCCCACAGAGGAAGTTTCATGGTGGGTTAATCTAGAAGTCAGCTTCCCACAGAAACCCTCCATCTTTTCCCAGCCTTTACACTGACCCCATCACTTCCTGTGTTTCCCTCTCCACAATTCCCAGTACCTTCCCTCCCAGTTCCCCCGCCCACACTGCCGCTCTCTCTGCTGAACACGCGTCTGTTTGGGGCTATGAAAGAGCCATTTACCTCAGCTCTACTGTAGATATTACCAATGCAAAGCTTCCCCAGGTGGATCCAAGCGATGTCCCAGGAGACAGTCTGATTTCTGTAGGCTGGATTTTCCTCCTCCGTCCGTGAAAAGGCTGATTATGTTACAACTGCAGCGCTTGTGTCCAGTGTTGAGTGGCTGAATCGGAGATTGTTGGATTCAGAGAAAACAAGTCTCAATAGTGACAAAATGAGACACTCATGACCTGATGGTGTTTGCTCATTCTGTAACAAACTGTCACACTTGTTTGTTTCTCCTCAACAACTCATTTAACATGGTTCTACCACGTTGATACTTCACGAGTTTGCCAGATTGTAAACATGTTTTCTCAATCGTTAGGTCTATAAAATGTTAGAAAGCAGTGAAAAAAGTTACCATTATCTGAAGCCCAAGTTTGTCTGACCAACAGTTCTAGATGTGAAAATGATCAGTTTACTATCACATGTAAAAAGAAAAGCAGCTAATCCTCACATGTGAGAAGCTGGAACGCCTGGCGTTCACCAATGATTGATTACTAGCATAGTTATTAGTTGAGATCGACTAATTGATGAATTGTTTCAGAGCCACAAAATTGACTGGCAACTATTTTGATAAGATTTGTTTCAGAGAATGTTAGTATTTTCTAGTGCCAGCGACTCAAACATTAGGATACATTTTTCACTGCTTTCTAGCACTTTCTGGCACAAAACAAATGCAAATTAACAATTTACAGGTTAATCTTTTTTTTTTTTTTTTTTTAAAACAATCACTGGTCACTGAATTTTGCCTCCTTCATGAAATGTCCCAGCCAAACTAAAAGATACCACCACAATACTTTTATACATATTGGGTTTTAATAAGATCAGAAGGAAAAAATTATTTAGCAACTATTCATATTTTTACACAGACTGCAGTGGGGGTACACGAGACCCCAAACAAAGAGATAAATCACAAACCATCCAACACAGTGGGCTGTCTAACATTTCTACAGTCTGTTCATTTGTAGATCTCAAAAACACACACGCACAGAATCGCCCTGAATCAAAGAAAAATATCTATTGAAAATTAAAAGACAGGTACTTCAAAGCTCTTGAACAGTAAAAAAGTTTTCAGCTTCAGATTTAAACAAAAAGAAATGACAGTCCTACAGTTCTGTTTAGTACATGCAGTATGTACAGTCAAAAGCGGGACGAAGCAGCACAGTGAGATTCACAAATCTAGTTCTGCTAGTTTGTGTCAACTCCTTTTAGAAACACATTTTTTTTTAAATCTTTGCCTTTGACAAAAAGTTCCTCTACACTTTTTCATGTTCAGTTTCTTATGATAGGAGATTAAACTGCAGGTCTTTTTTTGGGAGAAGATTTCAGCAACTGTTGTATGAAAAAAGAACCATAGTTTTTTTTTTTCTCTCTCCAGATGTTAAGATTACAATAATTTAAGTCAATCTACACATGTCTTATTCTTTCGTAATAACGATCATTTTTTTTTTATTAAAAATCTAAACAAAAGGTAACCAGTTACCTAAAGTCATACAACAGAGGAAAGAAACCTACATGTGCTTATCTCTCTAAAGCAACTCAGGGGATTTCGAGCCAATTCTTTACAATTTACGCATCATTTTTCTTGAAAAAACCCACAATGGATGAGAATATACTGTAGCACATACACATAAAAATGTCTTCACTTACTAATGAGAAGTAGAGGTGAAGTGGCTCTATATGAAAAAGCTCGGATGATGTAAGTGACAAACATCTGTCGTTCAGGGGTCTGACAGATGCTAACTTTCATGTGTGATAATTGAACGGTCAGGAGCCCTGAGCTCACTACTGATTGGTCCCATGGAGCGAGGTATGAATCAAATGTTTCATGCAATAACATCAAAGATATATCACAGCCCTAAAAACAAACAGAAACCATCAAAGATGAAATGGGCATCATCTAATGCCGTCCTACACTGACAAACAGGTACAGAGCTGCACCTCTAAACAGATGTTATATTACTGTATTATTATTTTCTAAGGCACAAATGCTTCTCTTATTTTCTCGTGCTTTTGGAGCATATTCCTCTGTGAACTTTGTTGCCTCAGTAATTTCTCCCTTAAAAAGATACGATTAAATCAACCAGCTGCAAAACAAAACTCACCATCACATTTAAAAAAAAAAAAACACTCTGAAATTAAGCTGAAACCTCACATACAAAACAACTTGAGTGCTGCTCTTCTTTCAAGACAGATCTTCCTTCACTTTACCTGTGAGAAGGCTCAGACAGAACAAGTTTCAACCATTGAACGATGGGATGATGTGGAGGGGACAGTAAGGAACAACCCCGCCATCATCACAGTAACTGTTCTGACGCTGCGGCGTGAACATGTCCATGATGGAGCGAGTGGTTTACTGCTTCAGGGCGGAGGCCTCTCCAGCATTCTTGGACTCTTTACGATCTAGCTCCATGTTGTCCTCTCCCAGCTCCCCCTCCTCTCCCCCCTGGAACATGTCGTGGGTCCACTTGGGGCTGCTGCCTCCCTTCCGGTAGACGAAGCGTCCGCGGCGGGCGGGGAAGGAGCCCCGGCCTCTTCCACGGTTGTCTATCCAGGTTTTCTCGCCATCGCGATCATCATGCTGGAAGAGGACACAAGTAACACTGAAGAAACTCACCACTACACCAGCCACCACCCCCAAAACTCAACTCCACATTTTAAGTGTTTTGGGAAACAAATATGCAAATTTTACAATGATGTTTTAAGTTAAATAATAAAGAAAATAAACAAACCTGGTCAAACTTTTCAGAAAATGATGTTGAGTAGGTTGATAGTGACAAAAACAAAATGTCTGCTGTGATAAAGGACTAACAATGGCTCTGTTCTATTCAAGTGTTCCGGTAGGTTGTAACTGTGTAACTTCATTCAATTACAACTTTATTTCTACTGTGACGTGTCAGAAATGTCTTCAGGGAAAACGGCTTTTGTTTTTAGGGCCTTAAATCTCCCTGTGGGCCACTAAATGAACGAGGAGCTTCAGAGACTCACCAGGTAATACTTCCTGCTCTTGGGAGTATATTCAGGGTCCCACTCCTCCTCTGGGGGGCGCACTGCAGGATTCATATTGGCAGGGTTTCCATTGCTGTTGTTGCCTGGATAATTTCCCCTGTTCCAACCTCTCCCTCTCACTCTGGGGAACTGAAACCAAAACAGCAGGTGGATTTAAACTTAGAGTCATGGGACAAACACATTTTCCACAATAAGATGGAAGAATATTTTACAAACTTGGTCCAAGACAGAGTCAAAAAAATTGACTTAGGGACGATGAAAACAACAGAAAACACAAATTAAAGCCATACTGATGGAAATTTAGGCATTTGTTTAGTGATGAGGTGAAGTTCCACTGATTTGCGCTACATTACCTTAATAAAAATCAGGTAGTGCATGGAATATGTATGACAGTGTCATCATCATTATCATCATCATCCACATTATGTTCCTTAGCATTAGGAGGAAGGAACAGAGCAGAGAAGCGTAGTCTACTGTGATGCCATTAGGACAGAGAATTGCAAGAAGATGAGATGTCAGTACCTCAGTGGAAAAAAAACACAAAACAAATACAGCAGAAGAGATGAACAGAGCTCAGACAGGAACTTACAAATCCACGGCCTCGGCCTCTCTCTGTGTTGTGGCCCTCATAATCACGAGGGCCTCTCTCTGCGGGGCCACTGTAGTCCCGTGGAGGATACCGTGGGTGACCGTAGCCCTCCTCCGACTGCTCCATCCCCTCTCCCATGTACTCTTTAGCTCTGAAAGGTGGAGGATAAGGGGATGGAGAGGATGAAGAGGAGGAGGAGGATGGAGAGCGATCCCGCTTCTTTCTACCTTTCCTGTGAGCACAAACATAAAGGATGGACATGAGTGTCGTACAAATTGAGTTTCACAGGCAGAAATATGAGTTTTTGAGTGTAAATGTGCAGGTTGTGGTTTGTGGAGTAGCTACAATGGTTACAGGAGACATGACTGATGTTTTCAGATAATACAGATGGATGATAATGTCTAAGTTAATCCTCCAACATGTCCCCACTAACAACAGTAACCACTCCTCCAGCAGGTGAAGACTGGACTGTGTCAACCTCTAGTGGACACAACAGTCTCAACTTACTTGGATTTCTTGTGGTGTTTCCCAGATTTCTCAGAGGACCTCTCTCTGCTCGGTCCTCGGGAGCCTCCTGGGCTCCTGCCCCCTTCGCGCTTGTAGTCGCGCTCCTTCCCAGCGAACCTCTTACGCCTTTCAATATCCAGGCGAAGGTCCATCACGTCACCTTTGAACTTTTGACTTGGATCCTGCAGAGATATGTGTTTGTTAAGCATGATGGCAGCTGTTTGCAACACTGATATTGGTAATTTTTGAATGAAGTAATCAAGCACACATATTCCCACAGATTCAAAAATGCTCTATATTTCTCAAAGAAAAAACTAAAATATATGCATATGTGCAGTACAAGTAAAGATGCATAACAGATATAAGCATTGTGTTCCCTCTAGTGGTTGAAACAAAATGTGAAGGAAGAGTTGTCACATTACATCAAACACTATGTGTAGCAAATAACAATACAGAACGTTTATTTCTTTAAAATATGACTTCACAATTCAATATAAAAGTGTTTGTGGAAAGCAGCATGCATGTAGCTTTAAATAAATATCAGTTTTAAATTTCAGTTTTTTGTGGCTTGATTTTTTTCTTTTTAGGAAAAATACTTACAAGGTAAAGGCACTGATAAGCGTCCCTTGAGATGCTTGGACTCGGGATCTTAATTCACTTCCTTTTAGCCTTTGCTTGGGTTCGTACATACCCAATCAATAACCATATCTCATAGGCTGGGGGGGCTTGCTTGGCACTTACAAAACACAATTGGGCTCTTTTGATTTAGAAATATGCATCCTTTGAAAGAAAAGCACAAAGCTGAACACTGCTGCTTTGGGTCGTCTTAAACTTGCTTGTTCCAAACACGTCAAATTTCAAAAGAGGCTGGTCACCTTGTAGCTTGACGCCTCCAAATCCTCAAACAGGTGAGAGTGCCTCTTAAAGGCACTGGGGGAAACATCGATTCTCCTGAGAGAGGAGGAAACGCTCAGATGTCAGTCGGCAGTGATTATGTAGAGATTGCTGGATGGAAATATTAAATGATTGTTGTTTCGATAATAAAACGTTTTAGATACCTGTGGATTTCTGGGCTCTTCCTTGGCTTCCTCATTTCTGCCTCTGCAGCTTTTCTTTGGTACATGGCAAAGCGCTCACTTAAAGTCATGTCTGAGGATTGGAAGTGTTGAGCTGCAAATAAAGAAGAAACAAATATTATTCCACATACAGCAGCAACATCTGTGGAAACTAATTCAAGCAATGTCATGTCCAGTGGGTCTCGTCAACCATCCAGACTCCTGTTGTCTCGTTATCTTGAGCTGAAACTAGCACAGATCATACTCTACCTTTGATGTAGTGCACAATTGAGACTATGTGCTGAGCGAACAGCTCAGAGGGGCTGCGGCGGAGCTGTGCTGACTGAATGTGCTGGAAAATGGAACGAAACTCCTCTTTCTTAGTGGGATTGAGCAGTTCTCTGGGCAGAAGGCGATCTTTAGACAGAGAGGAGCTGAGAGAACAGAAGAAGTGAGGTACATTGAATAAAGAAGTACGATAAGCCTTTAAAGCAAAAATATGTAATTTATCCAAGGAATAATATTTAATATTCACAGTCCAGAAAAAAGAGGGAGTTTTCTATTATTATTTCAGTCTACTTCATAAGAGCGGGTATTACTACACATACCTGGGTAATTCATCTAGAGAACCAATTTTGAGCTCAAATTCCTCCCTCGAAGCAGCCAGGTGTCGTACAGGTGACTCCTCTCGAGGAGGGAAAGCTCCAGGGAACAGCGGCCGCTCCTTCTCTCTGGGGGGCGCAGGAGGGGACGGACTCCTTCTGGACTTCTCCTTTTCCTTCTTCTCCTTTTTCTTGGACTTCTCCTCTTTCTTGGAGCTGTGCTTTCGGCTGCGGTACAGCTCCTCCTCCATGTGATCCAAGGGCTCTGCCTCTTCGACATCCCTCCGGATTTTCTCTTTAGCTGACGAGTACACTGAATAGGTTGGCTCATCGCCCCATTTCCCAAAAATGTCCCGAGCTGTGAGGGTGGTTTTGACCTCACCATCCTCCTCAATGTCCCTCTCTTTCAACCCGTGAGACTTGAGGAACTCCTCTTCTCCAGCATCAAAGAAAGGCAAGGTCTTGTCCTCCTTGGAGTCGCTGAAAGACGTGGACGAGATGCTGAAAAGGTCTCCGGACTTGCTTCCTTTCTCTCGCTCTCTGTCCGTGGCGCTCTGCTCTTTATCACGACCATTCTCCTTTTCAGCAGCCTGTTTTTTGTTTTTATTTTCAGCCAAGAACCTGAAACAAAGAACCACACTAAGCTTTAGTACCTGCAGCACCAGGTACATGACTAATGCTGAGATGATCAATGCAAGAGGGAAAAACAAGACACATATACACAATTAACAGTTGCCTATAACCAACACAATATACAACATATTCTCACAAGTTGAAAAGGAATAATATAACGCACATCAGGGATGGGCATGTGGACAAAAATAAATAAATTTTAATGTCTTTTATTGGATTATTTACTTTTGTCAACTATTTTCCTGCTATGAAAATCTTGAAACTATACACATTCTTTTCAGAGCACATGCGGAAGAATTTTGTTATAACGATAGCCTGAAAAGTTTATTTGCAAATAGATCCACTAAAATGGAAATATGAACTTGTGAAAAATGTGCACAATATGTTTCCAAAACTACAAATACTACTCTGTCTTAACTGAAGGAGAAGATATCTTTGCTGCTGGTTTCCTGTCCTGATCATTTGCTTCCTGTCCTGATCATTTGATAAATAAATAACACAGATAAGAAAGCCCATCCCTAATGCAAACAGTAGAGACCAGGACTCAAGTTGCAATAATTATACTCACGTAACTGCCACTGTTTCATACAACTTCCTCTCAGTTCACAGTAAAGGACAACAGCCGTCTATATTTTCAATGCACTTAAAATCAGGAGTCTTATGTTTTCCTTTTTAACCTGTATTCTTCCAAGGATCTTTGAAAAAGGCTAAACGTGTTTGAAAGAAAAATAACGTTGATAATTTGTTAGGAAAATTAAAAAGAAAACAATGCAATCACATTTAAATAACTTTGAAAGTAGCAGACATACTTTTTGAAGGCAGCAGAGATCGCACTCTTTTCTCCAGCTTTGGCATCTTCCTTTGAGAAGAACCCAAAGCCGCTGAAGGAGGCCGTCTGTCCTGACTTTGTGGGGCTCTTTGCAGGAGGGGATGGCACGGTGCCGATGGTTTTCCACAGAGAGCCTCCACTCCCGGGCCCTTTGCCATCAGGACCAGTGGAAGGATCTTCTTTCTTAGTGTCTGGGCTACTTCGTTTAGGGCTGGTGTCATAGTCGATCCATTTCCCTCCAGATGCCTTCTCGATGGCACTGCCATCTGCTGCCTGACCAGATTTCTCTCCTTGACTTTCTGCTACCTTGTCCTTAGCCTCCTTGAAGCCAGGCTTGCCCGTGTTGCTGCGATGACGTGGCGATGAGGATCGGGACCGTGAGGAGTAGCTGGAGCGCCTGGAGCGTCGAGATTTCCCCGAAGACGAACGGTCAGAGTAGCGGGAGCGGCTCCGGCTGCCTGACCGCTTCCTAGGTGTGCGTGAGCGCCCCCTCCTGGGGCTGTGTGAGTGGTAGTCCTGATCATGGTGGCGATCATGCCAGCCTCCACCTCCACCCTGCCAATTGGACTTATAGCCATAGCCGCCGCCTCCTCCCCTGTTCTGGTAATGGCCGCGCTGGTAATAGCCTCGGTTTCTGCCACGGTAGTGGTAGGGCCTCCGGTAGCCTCGGTTGTAGCCTCTGAAGCCACCTCTGTTGTTCTGATAGTCCCTGGTAGGATAGTTTCTGTAGGACGGAGAGTGAGATCGAGAGCGGGAACGAGACCTAGAACTGGATGAGGGAGAAGAGAGAAAAAACGAAAAACAGACGAAGAAGAAAAACAATATTACTGAGGGCAAAGCATGTGGTGTGGCCTAAACACAATTGCATGTCAAGAGCTACACAGTCCAAACATTTAATCAAAAGACTGTAGCCACAAAACTATTTGTCTTATGAGAAATGCTACATCTGTGAAAAGGCAAGGACCCCGGACAAAAGACTGAAGGAACAGTAGAAACAGACATCAGCTGTCTGTGAACACCAGACCAAAACCACTCTTTGATTTGTTTTTTATCCCCTATAATAGTAAATTCAATCCAATTAATGGACAACAAAATCATTTGTTTTTGAAGTCATTTGTAGCTTTATATTATATTATAAATTTACAGGACAAACAAAGATTAAAAGATTGGACTAATGATTCTGTAATCTGACCAGCAGATGGAGCCCAAGGCAAACGCTGGTTGAAGAGATAGGAAACTTATTTTAAGGTGAGAACCTTTGAGATTGAAATAATTGATAAATTTTTCCTCATTTTTGGACACACAGGTCTACAAAATAACCCCTGCAGGCATCAAAACCATATTCTGAGTCCTGACAGGAGACATACATACACCTGCCCAGGTGTATATCAAGTCAACACAGGTAAATGTAAGCCCAGTGATGACTCAAAGTATCTCCACTGAACACAGCCAACTCTGTGTGTTGCTCTGTCATTCACTCTCAGACACATAAATGTAAACAAAAAATAAATGATGAAATCATATTGAATCTATTAAAAATCTACACACTGTTCCATGAATTAATGTGATTTCAACATGAATAGAACAGATAGCAAACTAATCACTGTGACATTTTTTTGCATCTGAAAACTCAAACCTATGAAACAATAAACTGGAGCTTCACTTATCAGAGACTGCGGGTCATTTTCAGTGTGCAAACCTGTTACAATCTTCCTACTCCAGACAAATGTAAAGCAGCATGTAAATTCAGGAACAGAACATCTGAAATGTGACATTAACTGTACCTGTTCTAATAAATAAGAAAGCCATTAACGCAAACACAAAACTGGCACTTCTCTGCTTACCCCTTGCAATTTTTCATTGGAACTGAGCAGTCCTGGACTAGGAAGTAGTGCAAATTAAATACAGTGTACTCCAAGCAGCCTGTGTCACCTTAATGTATGTGCTGGATGAAAGGTATACCCAGGACACAACCTGCTCTAATCCACACGGGGGAGGAGGCAATGAACGGGGGAGGGACATACAGTAAAGCTAAGAGCACTCGCTCTCTACTCCTGTTTACTTTGACAATCATTGACATGCAGTGCAGCAATGCTCTTCGCAGAAAAAAATCAACTCCAATTACTCGCTGTCTGTGAAAGTGCTCAACCTTTGAGCTTTGAGCACGAACGAGGACTGACAACTAGGCAGCAAGCGTGGGAAGCACCCCCTCATTTAAAAGGAGGAAAGCACACAACATTAAAAAAACAACAACAACAAAAAACATTCTATTTGAAATACTGGTTGAAATCTTAAAACTGCAATACATGTCACACATAGAAAGGATGAAGGAGATTTCTAACAAGAAAGATGCAAAGATGCAAATTGTTTCTCCCACACAAGAACACCGATGCAAATTGAGAGCAAACCTAGAATGAGTATGTATCAGTAAAAGACCGATAAGGAAGTTATACTTGAGTTTAGCTGGAGTCAACTGAAAGAACCCCTGAATGTGAATATATCAACATCAGCGATCTGGTATCTCATTTACCACGGAAAAAATAAAACCTTGCGGCAGCTTCAAACTCTACACAGACCACTTAAAAAAAGCAATACACCGATTAACCATTTCATCATCTTTTCAATCCCACACATTCTTCTTCCTTGTCAAATCCTGCCACCTACATTACCCACAATGCAACTGGACCACCAACAGTTCAGTCAGACATTGTAGTGTGTATTGCTAGTAGGGCTAATGTAGCATGACATGCAATGTAGCAGAAACCAGTCTCTATATCATAAAATCTACGAAGACAACAATTTGTGATCATTAGAGCTACACAAGTTAAAGTCAGAAAATTTACCTGTAGCGACGCTTTCTGGATCTTGAGCGAGAGCGGCTTCTTGAGTGAGATCTGGAGTAGGATCTGGATCTGGACCTTGATCTGGAGCGGGACCGAGCTGGAGAATCCGGAGCCTTTGACATCTTTGCACTTAGGCTAGTATAAATATTCTTTTCCTTGAAAAAAAAAACAAGAAAACAAGTTAATTTTGTTGGTTATAAGCAACTGTTAATGCAAATGTTTTCTTTGCACACACAATTTACTTAATCATTGTTCAGTACATGAATGAAACACACCAAAAGTTATGTTGAGAAACTATGCTCTTCAAAACAAAAACATCAAATTCAATTCAAATAAACCCCCCATATCCATCAGGAATGTACAGCTACATATTTCCAAACCTCCTGGCAGGCTGAGACTAGACAGCATACATGACACCTTTTCCCCCCTTCATCAAAACCCCTGCACATCGCTGCTTTCAAACCTGCCATCAACAGCCCCTAGAGCCCCCCCATGACCTTGAACTGTCAGAGAAAAATAAATCAAAGCCAAAGCAGCGATAACACACAGAGGCCAACAGGTTAGCTTTAAATCTGGAGCAGGCAGCTGGAGCAGCATGTAAACATGTGCACATGAGCCGGCAGCAATGTGAGACAGGTTGAGCTTCTGTGCAGCGAGATGTGAAGGCTGCTGCTCAGGAGGAGTGAAAGCTGGCTCAACATCAGACACACTTCAGTAGAAATAGTGCAGCTACGACAAGACCCTTGTGAAACCCAGAAACAAGTTAAAACACTGGATTAAATTCTGAGCATTTGACCTTTACAACAAAATGTATCCAGCGAGTCTAGTTAGAGCTCCACAGTCAACTCTGTGGGAAACTATAATGTGTTGTTAGTTATGGGTTAAGATGTTGACCATGCCCAGTTTAAATCAGTCTGTTTACATAGATAAAAGATTCAATGTGGATAAAAATAGTCACGCAATTCTGATCCCAAAACATAAAAACAATCACAATTAGCAGCAATCCTAATACAACTGCAGGCCATGATTTAATTATAGGACCTTACAAGAGAATGTCAGCAAAATCAGCACAGGAGACCCAACCAATCAAATCACAGATTGTGTTGGTAAATTTGTTTTTCTAACTTGAGTCACCTTAACCCCCAGGTTAACTAGCAAATCAACACTGACTGAAAATGGCAATCTCAGGGGTGAAAGATTAACGAGGTCACTGGAGAGGTCAATTTCACTCCCAACGCTTCAGTACAGGAAAGATTATTTTCTTTATATGCCAGCTTGAGACCATGGTGGAAACATTAGTATAAAATGTAAAGTCATTTCTACAATGTTATGCTGCCTATTTGTCAAGATGCATCAAAATATTTTTTCTCTTTATGCATCTCTTGAACAAAGCAGAGTCTCTTACAAAGCAGCGGCCCTGGAGCAGGTAGTGCTGCTTTAGTGCAGTCAGGCAAGGAGAATGCTTTTACTACTACAGGGACTTCTTAATGATGAAAAGGCAGCATCCTTGGTACCAGTGACGTCAATCTGCTTTTTCGGTGGTTAGGCCAAAGTCTCAAGCGTTTGCATTTTATTCAACTCCTTTGTGAAACTAATGAAATGCACAACAGGGGTTTTTCACAGAATGTTGTGGATTGCCTGCTCTCTGTCATATTTGAAGGGACATGAACAGTTGCTATGTGCCAAACAATAGTTGCTACGTGTTCATACAGTGTTTCCTGTCTGTCCAAATCTAAAGCAGGACACTCAAGTGCTTTTTTTGACCACCTAGGCCCATCAAGAGGACAAAAGACCCTCATTGTGCCTCCTCTCTGCTGAACCTCGAACTTTCAATACACATAATTAGGACAAGCAATGCCTCTTTGCATGTCTCGGTCCCCCTGTTTGTTAGGTATCTAAACCCCCCCTAGTCTTATGTGAAGCAAGAAAAAATCTCCATGCTTATTTTACTTTTGCTTTATCTCTCAGGCAGGTGACTTTAACATACAGAGCTATGCATAGTAAGGTCTAAAGTCACAGCGATACCTACCTTATAATAAGCATTATGGTTAACAATTAGGTTTATTTTAAGAGTTTGTATTCATAGCATCATCTCTGACTCTGCTCTCTTCTGGAAAAGGCCCTGCAGACTTCACGCGTGCCCTGAATAACAATTACAGAGAGGTGCATCAATGAGTTGACTTTCACCACAATATCAACTGTATGATAAAAAAAACAGCTTTCCCTCTGACATCAAAAAGAAACAGGAAGTGAAAGCAAGCATGAATAATTTCAGGTTCCTCCGGTTCATCAGTACGAACGGTCTCTGACAGTCTGTGCAGCTATAGCCAGCAAACATCATGATACGATTAGCATTCACATACAGAGAAATTTAAATATGCCTATGCAATAGTGTTCTAATTGTTTCTCTAGACTCGGCTCATCATGCATCACATAATAGTAATAGCTTTATTTGTACAGCACATTGAATGAAAAGCTGCAGCCCAAAGTGCTTTTATAAAAAAGAAGATCTGAGAGAAATTAATAATAACAATTAGTACAAAAGCAATTTGTTTTTAAAAATCCCAATGAAATCAGCTGTTTCTGTGATCCAAGAGGAGGGTGTTACACAGTTTAGGGCCATAAAAACAGAAAACAGCATTGCTCAAATCAATGGTAAATTAAGTCTAAATTAAGTGTAATTTCCATATGTTAAAGTCAAGTTCTTGTGAGTGCATAAAAAGTAGTCTTTCAATATTGATCTCTCTTGAATATAGAATTAAATTTAGCCAAAAAAATATAATATCAAATTGTCATTTAACATAACTATTTGACATACAGAAACTTCATTCACTGTGGATTTTGAGGTGTGTTTAGGATCATTATTCTTGCACAAGACATCCATTTTTCATCTTCAGCTTTTTCACAGATGATGTGAATGATGTTTACTTCCAGAATTTGCTAATGGAATCCATTCTTTCTCTACCAGTTTCCTGTGCCACTGGCTGCAACACAAGCTCAAAGCATGATCAATCCACCCCCACGCTTAACAGTTGGAGAGGTGTTTGTTTCATGAAATCCTGCACCCTTTGGTCTCTCCACAGAACTAACATGTTTCCAAAATGCTGAATTTTATAGTGAGGAGGCAGGAAAAGTTTTCTTCTGATGACTCAGGTCTCATTTGTGCAGGTGTCGCTGCACAATAGAACAATCCTACAAGCAGTTCTCTATAAGCTTTTTCTAGCAGCTGCTTAGGGGAACCCATTGCTGCTGATTGTCGGCACAAGGTTTGAGAAGTCAGAGTATTCTTGAAACTATTCTTGAATTCTTTTAAAATCTGCAGGACTCCTCCTTTCTAAACAATGAATGTAAACAAGCCATAGCCCTAACAGGTTAATTTGGGTCTATAACACTCTAATCGATCTTAAAATGTTGAAAAGAATGTTTCATCATTCACTTTTTGTCTTTTGGAGATCATTTCATCTTCTACTTGCTCAGCTATTCACAGTTACAAGAAAGTTTGACCAGGGGTGCCCAAACTTTTTCATGCCACTGTAATTCACCTTCACCTGGAAACACATGTCAGAGTGAAAATACATTTCACCAACACACTGGGTTCAATGTCCAATTATGTTGATAATAGGTAATAACCACTCTTTAAGGCTATATGAGACAAAATAATCTGAGGTTACCTTTACACTGCAGAGAGCAGGTGCCAGTGAGTAACACGTGAGCAGCAAAGAAACAGATATACAGGCAAAATAATCTCAATCGTATCCGGCTAGTTTTGCTTAACGTGCAGCTACGAGGACACACAACACTGTAATCAATACTAAAGTCCAATATAACCGACCAAATCAGTCGGTGTCGCTCCTGAAAGCACAACGTTACCGACATGCTTCACGTTACTCAGTCTTTTACGGTTAGCAAAGCGGGAGCTAACTTCAACTCTCAGCTTAGCTACAAAACGAAGTTGCAATTACCTTTTCCCCGTTTTCCCAAGACTGGAGGTTCGTTTTCGTTTGAATAAATGTTCGCAGAAGTCGAGATCAACCTTTGAGGCCAAGCTGAGTGATCGCCTGGTCCCTCCTTCCTGGTTTGAC
This sequence comes from Centropyge bicolor, assembly GCA_037975185.1. Classification (NCBI taxonomy): domain Eukaryota; kingdom Metazoa; phylum Chordata; class Actinopteri; family Pomacanthidae; genus Centropyge; species Centropyge bicolor. Next base: position 13,787,254 of record JBBMOC010000005.1, on the reverse strand, counting down.
TGTACAGACCCACTATCAACGGATGTTAGCAACCGAGCTAGTTAGCAACAGCACAGTTAGTTAGCCAACAGTTACGAACACACGGGCCGTTTAAAAGACGCCAGGTGCTCAAAATATTCTATCATGTCCCATTAGATGTATCCACAGATGCTTGTATGTATTTATCAACTGTGCTAAAGCTGTGCTCCTGCAGTTATAGAGATTTAACGCCAGCTAACGAGCGACAGAAACTATTAGCTCACGATGCTACGTTCGAGCGCTACTAGCAAATCGCGCGAGATTCTGCGTGACTATGTGTGAGCTGTCCGGGGGGGAGAGAGAGGGGTCAAATTTCCTCTGTGTGTTTGTCACTGAGGCTGTAATGAAGCACAGCTCATTATTTAGTGCTGCAGCCTGTTTCTTCTGGCTGCACCACCTGTGGCACTGGCACATAGCTGGATTAATCTGCCTGGGGCAAAAGGAGCTACTACACCCCCCCCTCCTCTGTGCATGTGATTAAAAAAATCCTTTAAGAATATGCACCTATGTAAACACAAATGATGAGTCCAAAAACTAGATTTTGACAAAGGGCACTCGTCAAGACAAGAATAGACTGGAGTCATTGGCCCATAAGCCAGCTCCACTGATTAACAGTGATAATTAAGTATTAACAATGAAGTTAACTACTCTTTCAAAAGTAGGGACAGGCCTAATCATCTGTCACACAGCTTTATGGTTCCTATTTAAGATGCAGAAAAATGACTACACATTTGACAGCTTTGAGGAAATATAGCATGTATTAGAGCTTTCTCTATTTTGTGTAACATCTGTGGAGCAGGACAGACTTGTCCTTTTCCTGAAAGAGACTGCTATCTCTTTATTATCTGATCTCCGTCCATGAGATCTGATAATAAAACATGACCCACCTAAAGGCCCTTATCATGTCAGGTGGTAATGTGTATTAATGGCGTATATTCTCATTTTCCTACACAGCCTGCCAGCTGGTGAGCCACTCAGCAAGCATCTCAGCTTTGGATCCTGTTAATCAAAGAACTAAGGATTTCCTGGTGCACTGAATAGCATCTGTTCTTCTTATTCTTGTTTGTCATGTTACAGAAATTGTTTGGCATGCAAGTTTTTTTCACCAATCTACAAAGCAATTGTGCATTATATGTTTTAATAGTGCTGTAAATAGTCTTTATAATGATAAATTGTGAATCAAATACTGTTTCCTTATTTCTTTCTTGATTTTCTGACAAAAAAAAATATTTCAATATAGGAATTTAGACTGTCTTGCTGTTTAAAACTTGGCTAACAGTAAAATGTTGATTCATGTGTTTTGTCCCTGTCAATACACAAATGAAAAGAAATGAAAATACATGTAGCTGATTGCAGCTTGTAGGCCAGGATCCTCACACACTAATCATTCCCTTTGGGTTAATTACATCAGTGAAACAAAAGACCTTTCACCAGCAACTGTTTACAACCTCCACACACCCCCAAACACAAAACTGTCCTTTTGGCTTGAAGCTGGTGTCATCAGAGTCTATGCTGTTCGCAGTGCTGTGTACTATTTTTATCAGACTAAAAGCCTCACAACGCCTCCTATCACAGACACAGATTCCATCCTTAACACCACTCAGAGCCACTTGGCCTTGGCCAAACCATATACAGATACTAAAGTTATATTCCGTCTCATCTGACATATTAGACAAGTGAGAGTCAGTAGTAAACTAATAGTTGATGTATCACAGAGACATCTTTTATATCACAGTTGTAGGAATCTGCTCTCTGAAACTTGAGAGGATTAGTCATTGCCTTCTATCAGATGAATGGTGTCAGTGTCTATTCAAAACTGAGGAATGTGTAGAATTTTTGTGAGGCAAGTTTTTCTGTAAAATATAGAAAATAAGACATTTTAACTAGAGAACAAATTGAGTTACTAGCTTGCAAAATGTCTCTTTATAATGGGTTGTGTTCAACAGCTAGACTGGAGTCAACAGTGACTTTGTTGTTTATGAGTGTTGGACATTGTTTCCTTATTACTCCCATGTTCAATCTCCCTTGACGGTCAGTCAGGTGTGCCAAACAATCTGTCAGAGCACAAAAGGATTCAACAAAGAGACTATCATATCTACTGTCTTAATACAATACTTTCTGCATTACAGTCATGGATAAGTACTCACACTGTGTACTCATAACTGTAGTATTTAGTGTCATGACCTGTTTGCATAAGTGACAACAATACAGCTAAATTACAGTACAAGACAGTATAAATATATGAAAATATTGTATATAATTGCATTTTGATTTTCTTAGTCTTCCATTTAATGTGTGACTTGCATGTTCTTAGAATTTCTCCTTCTTTTTCTTCTCCCTTTTTGTGCTCGTTGTTGGTCTTCCCTCCCTTCCTTTAATTGACTGACAGAATGGTGAACATGGTTGTTCCTCTACAAGGCAATTGACAAAGTTAAGTCACCTAAGCTTGAACTGTTTCATCCTTAAAGAGAGACACTTTGTACAGTTGGACGATGCATGTCTTGCCAGGAGGTCTGAGCTTTGCAAATCATCCATCCAAAACCCAAAAATCCAGTTTGTCAAAGCCCTGAAAGCTTTTGTTACAGTTCAACTACTTTCCTGAGCCTTATGCCCAACTTTCTGTCCTTCATTCTGCACAATCATAAGATGACATCCAGTCCACATCCTGCACAAAGGCCTGTTCTGAATTTTCACAGCTCTGCATGGCACGCAGCGATCAAATCGCCCCTTGTTGACCTTCGACAAAGGTATGCAAACAGTCTCTATTCACTGTCACTTTCCTTTGCGGCACAGGTGTTGGACACTTGGATGCGTCCAAGTTAAAATTAACCCCCGACAAATCTCTGCTTTGGCCACAATGTGAGACCACACATGGCTCCTTGTCTGTCATGGTTACGAGCTGTTTATGGTCTCACTGGAGGCTTGAATTCCAAGGGGCAGAGGACAGCTTTGACCAGTGAGATCATTTGATGAAAGTAAAATAAAGGCAGTAAGATTAAAGGGATTGTAGCTCGTCTACTCACTGCAACATGAAACTTGTGGCGCATTTGTGTCATCAGTCAAAATAGAGCAAACAAGCAACAAGAAAAAATAAGATGATTGTTGTCATAGCAAAATTACTTAAACTTAAAAACTTAAACACAATAAAGTTCCAATTAATTATCTTTTAATTTTTTTAGTCTTTCTCTGACGTACAACAACTGAATTTTTCCTCTGTGTGATGCAAAAACTGATGACACTGAACTTAAAATAAATCTTGCCCTAATAAGAAAATTATAGACTGCAAATGAGTTGTTGTTGCTTTTTTTCCCCTTTTATTTATATTCCATGTTTTAAGTCTCATTAGCACTGTAATAAATGCATCTCCATAGAGTCCTGCTTGATCAATCAAATAAAGAATAGACATGGAAAGTTAATTTGACACTGAAACCTAGAACTCAAATTCCCATGTCTCCTTTCTTAGAGAAATTTAAGAACTCAGGAATGAATGCCTAAAAACAAAAGCATGTACAGCGTGTCTGAGAGAGAGAAAAGAAAAGGCTCACCTTGCAGGGGAGAGGGAAAGCTCAGTGAAACAGAGAAGAGCAAGACGTCTCTGCTTCCTCGTTCATAGAAAGATGTGAAGGAGAAAGGTGTAAAGAACCTGCGCAGCCTCTTCCAACCAACTGTCTGACAAGCACTTGGTGAAATCACATGTGAATATAAATAGTTCGCTCTCTGGAAGCCTGTTCAATGATGTTGTTTGAAGGAAGCACTTGTGATGACCTGTGAGTTACAGTATGTAAAGTGCCTGCATGGTCTGCTAATGATTCTGAAAGGTAAAATATAAATGTTGACTTTGTGTTTGAACAGAAACAGATGGAAGGTTAGAATGTTCAACATCGTTTATGACAATGATCTCATTTTATTTGTCACGTCAAAGGATGGGCAGGTTGACTCACTGGCATGTTTTAGAGGTGTATCCTGTTGCATTTGGCCAAAGTCCAGAGTAACTTTAAGTAACAGGTGGACACGTTTCGGCCTCTGCGCACTGAGAGAGACGCTGAAGCTCTATTATTCTTCCAGGCTGTTTTCCATGGTTCCACATTAATGGGGCAATAAAACAACAGGTCATTGTGAGACCACAGATAGCAGCCTGAGAGACGCTAAAGGTCTGGGTATATGTGACCTCACATTGTTGCACATATTAAAACATGATACCTTTGATCACAGTCGTAAAGCAATTACACTAAAAACAAACAGGAAGTTGAAAACAAAACATTTACAACAGGATAATAAAATTCCCTGAGTTACATCTGCATCTCAATTTGAATAATATTGCATATGTACTACAGCTGAGGCAGATGAGAATTTCACTAGTCCTGGACAAATTTAAATTTTGACCTGATGATAGTATTAGATGCAAAATTTGACCTGCTGGTTGTGCTAATGGAAAAGTAAGGGGATCACAAAGGTCAGTAGGATTCATCATCTGGGATCCATAGATGTCTGCACCAATGGCAGTTTCATCAGTTGAGACATGTTGATAAAAAGCAAAAATGTAAACCTCATATAACCTCAAATGATTAGTCTTCATTCTCCTGAGAGCATGAATGTCTGTACAGAATTTCATTTCATAAGTAATATAGATGAGTCGATACTGCTGCTGCACCTGTCTCATGCAGGTGAAACCGGAGTACACGTTGCCATGCAAACATTATACAAACATCAGACAAACAGTGGAATATAATAATACCACAAACTGCAGCGTGGCTCTACTCAGATAGAGAAGTAACCAGGGTCTCACTGTTCATAGTGTGGACCACGGCAGCATCACATTATACAGTGACTAAGCTTTCTAATTACAAAGTCACCATCCAAGCAAACAGATACAAACAACATGTCCTCCCCCCGGGTCCCTGTCCAGAATCACATCTCTGTGCCAGATGGCAGCGTGGTCACACTGAAACAAGGTCCAGTGTATTTTGTTGGACATTCGATATGTTAGCGACCCTGTGGCAGATGCACCGGGACTGAAGCTGACCACCGGCTGCAGCAATGAGACGTCTGTTACCTGGAGCTGAAGGGAAAAACAAGAGCGACCGCAAGGCTTCTAATGTTTGATTGCTAGATTGCATAATAGCAGGTGGACAGTAAATCTCATGCACTCACCTTTGATCCTCTGGCTGGACGACACCTCAGAGCTGTCTGGGGTCAGCTCTCTTCTCTGTGTAACCTAAAGCCACAGTCAAACAAGCGGGCTGTTGCTGAAAACAGAGGCACCCTGTTAAAAATCTTTATTCTGTCATACATAGAATCCTCTTTCCCAGAAACTAATTGTCAAATACAAACAAGTCAAGAAAAAATGTCACGTGTCCAATTTCATTCTGCTTCATACTTTTCAACAACATAAATTACCAGTTACTTTTCAGATATAGATCTTCGATACAAAATATAAATCAACTTTTATTATGAGGTATTATTATGGATTAAGATACTCAGCTGTATATGAAGTAGTTCTCCACTTTTAGCAGCTGCAACATTAAAGTTATGTACGGATTCATGCATCATTAATTTGATGAGCAGGTGGCACCTGGCGTGGGAACCTCTGCCACCACTGTATGAATGTGTGTGTGAATAGGTAAATTTTTATGTTCTAAAATGCTTTGAATTGTCATTAAGACTAGAAAAGCTCTATATAAATGCAGTACATTTACCATTTTAAAGCACTAAAGTACTTCAAAACTGTAGTTAAGTGCAGTACTTGCAAATGTATCATCTAATTTCTTTATGATGTAATAAACTTTAATTATGCAGCTTTATTATAAAATATGAAAAGATTAAAGACCCAATTATGACACAGTATTTTAACATGAATTCATACTTTCTTCGTCTCTGTATCTCCACATATCTCTTTCTAATGTTTCCCGATGTCTCCTCATGAATGGGTGCACATAAAGAGACGCGCAGCCGAGTCCCTTTCATAAAGCTTTATTTCACAGATCCCCTGTAACAGGAAGCCGAGGCAGCCAGGCTCATTATACATTTACATACACTGTCTGTGGCCAGTCCTTACGACGCTCCCCGTGTTAAATAACTCAATAATTCAAGACAAAAACAACAAACACACACACACACTGTTCAACTTAAGGTAACAATAACAATATTGTAACGACGGTAATAATAACAACCATTGTCAAATATTATGTATTTCCAGGGTCTTATACTGTATTTTCTAAAATTTGTTACACAGTCAGTCATCTTCTTTAAGGTGCACCATAAAATCTGTATATGACATTTCAATAAAACTTGACAAATGCTGCACCAGAACACGCGGTGAAGACAGAGAATACTTGTTGCATTTTTTTTTTTTTATATTTCAGATGAGAGTTGGTTTTTTTTTTTCTCCAGGCAGTTTTTCCTCCTTCCTCCTTGTGTTTGTCAGATACTGTAGATGTGAGTTCAGCGCAGTTCATTGTTTGTTTGGCACACTATCTTTATAAGCCGCTGTGGTGTGGCATGAATCTCATAGCTCAAGCTGAGACAATAAGGCGCGTCTCCTCGGATGTGTGGGGACTCACAGGACCTCTGCAGGGAAGGACAAACAACAAGTGAGATGAGAGTGAAAAGTGTTCTTTGATAACTGATGTTTGTTCAATCAAAAATGTTTCCAGCTGATCAAATGTGAGGATTTGCTGCTTTTCCTTATCCTGTATGATACTAACCTGAACAATTTTTGGTTTTAGAAAGAATTTGGTGACACAACTTTGCGATTTAGGAAATTGCATTTTTCACAAACAATCTATTCACTTGAAAAAAACATACACAGATTGATCAATATTGAAAATAAAATCTGTTATTTGCAGCTCTTATTCATGACAGTAACTACGGAGTATGGAATGTAAGATTGTTAACAGTTAATTGTGTCATTTAGTTTTCTGTCTATTTAACAGTAACTGCATGACAGCACGAAGATATATGCACATCCGTGTTTGTGGGAATCTCTTCTATAAACACTATGTGAGTTTGCATTAGGGAGTTTATTTGCAGTCGTGAACACCTTTCACATGAGACACATGTCAGTGCTTTCTCTTTTATGATTTCCCATTTGTACTCTGTTTGCTGAGGGCATTATCTATTTTCTTCTTCTATGTTTTTGATTGTTGTGTGTTTGTGCAGATGGTGCACACGGGATTGGGAGGGTTTCTGATTCTTTGTGCGTCCTCACAGAGGGAGAAAAGCCTTTTGTTATTACACACAAAGAAGAAAACCAAAAAAACAACAACTATGAATTACTGAAAAAAATGTCTCACTATCTTGGGACAGTGCTTTGAATTTACATCTCAACTTGCAGGTACAACTTAAGATGACAGAGAGTGGTCTAATGTGCCTGAGACATCAGAGACACTGGTCACTCTGATACAACATGATGAAACGTAACCAAGACTCAGCTGTATTATCATAGTTCTACGTGGTGTCTCTTCACCGTACCTGCGACATGCTGAGGCTTCATAGGGCCTGTCTTCATCAGGAAGGGCTCTCCACCCTCGAACGCCAGGATGGGCTCGCTCACCAGTCCGCTCTGAGTCTGCGCCGGGTTGCTGCTGTTGTTCAGCTGAATGATCTCCTCGAAGTCAGCCGCCTCTCCGTTGGCTGAGAGGCCGTTCTGGTGAGCGGCGGGCTGGACGCCGTTTACAACAGGAGCAGACACACTTTGTGACGGGCTGAGGACCGCAGCGCCGGGACTCTGCAGGGCTGCAGACACACAATAAATGAGGTTGAGATTTTTCAGATTTATATATAACACAGAAACTGAAGCTTGAAGCTGTGATGAGACACTTACTCTTACTGAGCTCTGTGTCCTTGCCGTTGACCTGTGGAGAAGCTTTGACGTCCTTCTGCGATTATGAAGAACAAAGAGATGTTTATTATTTCAAAAAAAGACAAGAAGTTTAGTTTCTTTCAGCATGTTTTAAAGGAAGCGCACAAACCTTATCTCCTGCATCACTTTTCCGAGTCCTCTTCATGATCTCCTCGAGGCGCTGTGCACATCAGACACAAAGGTCAGTGAGTTAGCTGAGGAAGTACTGATACACTCGAGAGTGACTTTCTGAACTCTGAAGATGTTGTTTTTCTCCTCACCCTCTTCCTCTCCAGCCGCTCCTGCTCTTCTTTCTGGAAGTGTTTCTCCCTCTCCAGGCGCTGACGCTCGGCCTCCTCGCGAGCTTTGGCTTCGGCCTCCTCTCTCTGAAAAAAGAAAACATTAACATGAAGCTGACAAAAACACTTTCTTCGAGATTTGATTTCGGAAATGCAGCTGCAAAGAGACAAGAAGCAGCAGGATGTCAGTATTTACAATTGAAACCGTAGTTTAACTTTATGCAAGTTTTCCATAACACGAGACAACACCTCGGATGTTGTGTGTGTGTGTGTGTATGTGTGTGTGTTGGACTTCAGTGCCCCAAGTTTGTCTCTGAGACCACATAAGGGTTCCACTATGCTTCTGAGTGTTGGAAAATGTTGGGGGATCCTGACGGGTCCTGACAGTTGACTTTTTACAGATTTTTCCACTGCTGGTGTTCAAATTGTGTGTCGATATGCTGTAATGGAAAACAACTCTGGACCACCAGGTGGCAGCACATGCTCAGTCTGTTCTTCAGCCTTCAGGCCAGGGTTGATATTACTGAGTCCATTACATGCTTCACTGAGTATTTAGACTTAGCACCAACCAAACAGATGTATTAAAGTCAGCAATGAAAACACAATTTACGATGGGTGCATAAATCACATCTGTAACCTGCTGTTTTTAAAATCCACAGAGTCACATGTTTAACAACAGCAAACTGACTTTTGACTGCAACTGTTAGTTTTGATTTATGGGAACAAATCTTACACAGTCACACACATTTCCGCTGCAGAGAGAACAACACTTGCAACACTTAACTGAGCTCTAAAATATACGAGGCCACTCTAGTCTTGAGCGAGTGAGCTGTCAGGGTGGAACAATGCTCCGATTGAGGAGACAACGAGAGTCAGGCATAACGGATAGCTTCAGGCATGGCGTGCATTGACGCTGCTTATTCGACTATCAGCCCTCTGCAGAGCCAAGTGTACGAGACAGAGGCGACACAAGCCTGTCACTATCACAATGGCTCCCTCAGCCTCTGCTCATCACCATTATGGAGGTCACCAGCTGGCATCTGCCAGACAAGGGGCCTCTGACCAGCAGGGCTCACGCATGACACACATCGTCCGTGACAGCAGCACATATTCCCCTCCTTTAATCTGCCCAGATGCCAGACAGTCAGGGGGTGAGTGAGTCAGACCGGGGCCTGATGTTTGGGCTCACGTAAAGTAAACCCCCCCCTCGCCGACAGCTCAGGCATCATATCCATTAATCTGCCCAGATGGTAAATGGGCCTACTGCATGTGGGGATCACAGGGAATCATGTTGGTTAATGGAAAATTAGAGGGTTTCCAGTGCATACAGTATTTACAGTTTACAAGAAATGATCATGGGTCTCAACGATGAAGTGTTGGCTGGTAGAAGAGGGAGTTCAGAGCAGGGGTGACGATTTTAAGGTAGTCGAAATTTCGTAGGTTTCGAGTACAATAATTATCCAAATTATAAATTGGTGGTTTGGATCACTCAGTAGGCTGAATTGAGTCAAAAGGAACTAGAATGCCTTCCTGGTTGGAACAAAGTAAAACAGCCACCACAACAGTTCGTGGTTACTGACCTGTCTCTGCAGCCTCTCGTTCTCCTCCTGCTCGGCTTTGGCTCTCTCCTGTGCCTCCTTCTCCTCTTGAGCTCGCTGGGCTTCGTCCCTCAGACGCTGCTGCTCAGCCATGAATCGAGCCTCCTCCTCTCGGCGCTTCCTCTCCTCGGCCTCCCGCGCCATGGCCTCCTCCCGAAGGATCCTGAAAAGACATATATGTGTTATGGATACACTCATATTATACGTTTGTAAACGTGAGCAGCCACAGTTCATAGCTCTTTCCAGGAAACCTTCAAGGAAATGATTAGGAAATCAATCAGTGTAGCATGCTAACTGCTAGGGAGGGACAAAATAACCATACAATGTGATGCAATGCAATGCAAGTTTAAAAGGTGTTTTTTTTTATTGCGGGATTGTTGCATTATGTTACATCATGTTGTAAGGTGTTACTGTTGTTTTGCCAAAACCAGGTATTTTTACTGTTTTGTCTCTCTGCAGCAAAAATAAAATTAAATTCTATTCATTGTTGACAATCCATCTATCACATACTTTAATGACATTATATGATGGATAACATGGCGTTATCTTGATATGGCTTCAACAACAGACATTTTCATACTGACATTAACTCTGACCTGTTCTTGTGCTCCTGCTCCAGACGCTCCTGCTCCTCTCTCTCCCGCTGCTCCCGCGCTTGCCTGCGTTTCTCCGCCAGGGCACGAGCAGCCTCCTCCGGGTCGTTGGTGCCGGCTGATGGTCTGCTGGCCGGTGCAGCCGGGGTGGAGGCAGCAGGAGCGGCGGCGGTGGGTGCAGCAGGAGGAGCAGCCGAGGTAGCCGGCTCTACGTTTGGCACAGCTGGAGAGGCCGATGATACAACGGGTGGGCTGAGGGAAGGAGGTGTGACGGGGGCAGACGACACCACGATAGCAGGAACATTACCAGAGTCTGTCAGAGAGAAGACAAAGAGACGAAAACACATCATCAGGAAGCAAACATCTGGTTTACACACACTTTAAGAAAAATCTGAAGAATATGATGAGGACAAATTGAAGACTGCCAGATGATACATTTTTACCACCCACTGCGTCTTTTGGTAATTTTGTGGTCAGGCTCGTCTGACAGTTTAGGAACACTGCAGAGAGTCTTCCGCAGAGGACACTTATTGTTGTCTGGGACATGCTGAGCTTAAAATATAAATGCAGCAGCTTAAATATACTGCAAAGAGCTGATGACGACTTTTGTTTTACTTGAATTCACTCTTTGCATTGAAGATCCTACAGTTATCAACTTTATGCATAAGTTGTCTGCACAGTGTGCGAATCATAGTGATCCATCTGTAGTTAAATTTCACTGTAGTGCTGTAAATAAAAAGAAACTGGAATTCAAAATGTACTCTAGTCTTTTGCATGTTGTATTTTTTAATTTTTGGTTATTAAGTTAATTAGATTTGACTATTTTATGTGAAAAAAAATTGTTCACAATCATTAACTTCTTAATCTTCATATTGCAACATAAATGTAGATTTTCTGTCACTTCATGTTGATGATCACAGCCACACATTTACCTGGACTGTGATTAACAATGTGGAGCTCCAGGCGACACTTTGGTCGGACTCATTAAAAAGAGGCTGACAGATCAGTCTGGTTATCTGATGTTTTGGATGGAGACGCCGGTAGGAATGGTCGGAACAACATTAGGCCATGAGGGAGTTATTAAGCTTTGATTGATACACCATCCTTCATGGAACTGTGTGAACACTTCTCAACATCTCCAAACACAACATTTGCAGGAGAAGCTGTTACAACAATCTGCTGTTGGCTGACAAAATGTAACCAGAGTAATTGTGGCTTGACAGTGTGCAACATTAGGACAGTTAGAGGACCAGAGTAAAGGCCAATCAGTAAAAGCACACACACACACACACTCCTGTAATCACGTGCATTCACACTGTTTCCAGACTGTCAGCCAAAACCTGGAGGTCACCTTGAAGCTTGGATGTTGCTAACACACACTCACTCTTTTTCTCCTCTGGGGGGTCGGGCTGCTGGGGTTCGTGGCCCGCTTCCACAGCGACCGCGGTGACCGTCTGGGCCTGAACCCTGGCTGGCGTCTGGGCTCGTTTGGGTCTGGTCTTGGTGCCAGGAGGAGGTGTCTTCTTGCCTGTGGCGGTCTTGGAGGCCGCTGCAGGCACCAAGGGGGACAAGGGCCGGCTTTTGGGGGCTGCAGGTGATGGAGGTCTGTTTTTGGGCTTCGGGGTGCTGATGAGAAGAGAGGTGAAATATGAGCAGCAGAAAAAGTCAATGAAAAGAGAGAGAGGTGGCGGCGCAGTAGATGAGATTTCAGAGCAGTGCAGGAAAAGGTAATGAGGTTCCCAGTGCTCTACATAAAGCCAAATCTAGGTCAGGTGGAGGATATGAGTGACTTGATCTGAAACTCCACACTGGGTCGCCATGATTCTTTGGCTGTAGGGGGGTGTAACATGAGAGCAGAGGATGCAGGGAGCCACCTTCTTTTCCCCCCCCTGTGCATCAGTCAGGAAAACCCCATTCTGTCTGAGAGCTCCTCACTCTGCTGTTGGCAGACTGGCCCTCGGCTTCTGACTGAACGGCGTCCAGCAGAGTCTCCTTTAGTAGTTAGATTATAGCACCTTGGACCATCTGTCAGATATTAACCTGCTCCAAGGATAAAGCAGGAGGACACATGAGCTCACCCTCTCTCTTAGTCTCCCTCCTACATTAAGTCCTCAGTGTAGAATTAATTTCACATTTAAAATACAGAATACAGAATATAGAATAGTTTGTGTGTCTGTGTTTCCAGACGATACCTGGTCTCCGGCCGGGATCTCTGGGTCGTGGTGGTGGGTGATGTCGTCTGTCTCTTCTTCTGCACCTTCTCTTTTGTGAGAGCGTTCTTCTCCTTTTCATTCTCCCTCTCCTTGTCTTTCTTCTCTTTCTTCTTTTTGTCCACCTTGAAGAAAGACGTGACACCAATAGTTAGGACCACAGGCTAAGGCGTCACCTGATGATGTTATAGAGCAGGGGTATTTAACTAAAGTTTAAAGAGGTCCAGTGGGAGAAAGGTTCTTGGTGCAAAGGTCCGGAAGATCATAATGTCTCACTATTTAATGTGATGTATATTTAAGTAGCCCAATAGTTGTATCAGCATCTGCATGTATTCAATACCTGACTGTCAAATCAAACAAATTCGGGACAATTCGAAAACTTTTTGACAATATTTATGGTAAAGTAACATAGAACTGAACTTATATGTATGACTGCCGATATGTATAATGTTCTCTCATTTACTAAATAAAAAAGGGCTGCATTTCAAAATAAGAGAAAATAAATAGAATGTGAAAATTGTGCATGCTCAAACAACGTGCTTAACTTCAGAAAAATAAAATAAAATAAGGGGAGGAAAGGCTTGAATTTCCCCTTTTCTGAAATGAGTCTGTCCATTCTGGATTAAAATGCTTTATTTTCGCTGTCCACTTTTCTTTATTTGGAGAGCGCCATTTGTTTCTTATTATTCTCAACTTTCTCCGTCACACTCGTCTTTTTCCTCAACCTTCTCCGGCTCAGTCGTCTCTATCTCTTGCTTTGTTTTCTACATATATGCTAGCTTTCTTTTTCTTTCTACCATCTTTTCATGCCTAACTTGCCTCTGTCTGCACTGTAGAGTCACAATATTTATTTATATTATTAGTAGGTCCGGGTCCGTATGGGACAGCTTCTGGGTCCGGACCCGGACCGCGGTCCGCCTGTTGGTGACCTCTGTTATAGAGGCTCCACCCGGATCACATTCTAAAACTGAAATCTTCAAACCTGCCATGACAGTTTATTTCCATTGCTATTTAATAAATTGTATTGTGAAGTTATGGTTCTTTAAAATGATTCTAAAATGTCTGCATTTATTGTTTTAAAGGTGACAAACATTTTACTGTACCAAACTTATTGTTGCCTATTTATACACTGATCAACATCATGATTAATTTGGAATCTTCTTTTAGGAAATTTTAACCCCATTTAACTCTGTTTTTGGTCTCAACCAACTCCTGAGGGAAACATCTGTCCCTGTTTTCCCCAGGTCTGCTGTTTGGTGCTGTGTCTTAAAGCTGTGTATATGAGAGTCATAATGTGTGTGTGTGTGTGTGTGTGTGTGTGTGTGTCTGTGTGTGTGTGTGTGTGTGTGTGTGTGTGTGTTCCTACCGGTGTGGAGTTTCGCCGGCGCTGGCGCTGGGTGATGTCCGGCGTGCTGGCCGAGGAGACCCTCCAGCGCTCGGCGTTCTGGTGCGGGTGCTGATGGGAGCAGGCGTTGAGCGGGCTGGCAGAGGCTGAACGGGAGCAGTGGTGAGAGTCTGAGTAACACATGAACATGCAGAGAGCGGCAGCAGGGCCGAGGTCAGGGCCCCAACACACACACATACAGAACACACACCATGCGGAGTGACGATGAAAAGCCTCTCGGTGAGGCCACGCTGCGAACACAACGCGCTGAGACAAAGACTCAAATCCAGCTGACAGATAAAGTGATGATGGAAAGAGAGGGTGACTTCTTTTACTGATTTTGTGATAGAATCTTATTGATTACACTTACAAGCTTAATCATCTTTTTATCGTTATCCATTAGTGTCTTTTATAGCTTTATTCTTCACAACAACAATCTCAGGAATCAACTCAACTACTATTTTGATTGACTAATCATTCAAGCCATTTATCAAAAAGGAGCAAATGTCTGCTGGTTACAACCTTTCAAAAGTATGATTTTTGCTCTTTAATATCACTAATTGTAACCTTTAAAGATGTCATCTCAGGCTCTGACAAACTTTGATGTGTCTTTGTCGCCATGTTTTGACATTTTCTTGACAAAACTTTTAATCAATTAATCCAGCAAAGATGAATTGATATTGAAGATAAAGTTTAGCAGCAGCCTTATCTTCAGCCAACCAAATGTCAGAACAGGGTTTTATACAAATATATGAATACACAGATACACAGAGAGAAAGAGGAAGAGAGGGGTGAAAAGATAAAGACTGAAACAAGTGATTTCTAAAGCAAAAATGCCAATTTTTTTTGGGTTCAAGCTTCTCAAATGTGAGATTTTGCTGCTTATCTCTGGTTTTATGTCATTGTAAATGGAATATCTTTTGTTTTAGCCTGTCGGTCAAACAAAACAAGGAACTGAAAGAAGCTGTGGTTGTCACTATTTTCTGACAGTTTTAGATGATTAATCAAGCAAATACATGACAGAGTAATTGATAAGGAAAATAACCTCAGTAGATTTTTTTCTTCACATCAAAGTTGAAACTCAACTTTTAAGCTGTTCTCAACCACTGTTTCCAAGATTGTTGGTTAGTTGCAGCTCTCTCATCAAATCAAACCAAATATCACCACAGAGCTTTATATAGAGATAAAGAGGTAAAGATAGAGAGGAGAAAAGACTGTACACTGAGTCATGTGCAGAGAAAGGGATTGTGGGTACATTCAGTAGAAGATCCAGATGGGGTGCTTACACTCACGAGAGTCGCTGTTGTTGAGGAGGGTGGCGGCGCTGCGACTGCGGGCCAAGAAGGACAGCGTCGGCGTCATGAGCCGCTCCACGATCCGGCTCTCCCACGGGCTCAGACGCAGGCTGCGGGCTGACACAAGAGGGCGCCGTCAGTGTTGGGTTACTGTCAGAGCACACAGGTACTCACAGGTACTCACTACAAAAACAGCCTCATATCTCCTGCGTACAGATACTGTCGCACAGGGGCACACTCGCACTGCAGGAGGTGAACAGCTCCTCACTGACGACACTGCAGCACATCCTCTCCTCCCTCACACACACACACACACACACACACACACACACACACACACACACACACACACACACACACTGAACGCAGTCTGTCTCCGTCTGATGCAGAGTGGGGTTTTACGCTGCGTTCATGAACTGCTGGAAACATCATAAAAACGTCCTCAAACTAGGATGCTGAAGTTGGAAAGTCTGAGGAGATGTTATGTTATGAGAGTAAAAGGAAAGATAGATCTTTACTTTTGTCAGTGGCAAATAAACACTGCTGTTACTAATGTTTTATTTGCCAACAAACCCTGATAACTTCTAAAAGACAAGAAGCAGAATGTGTTTTCTGGGTTTGATTTTTCTGACAAAATTGCCCGTGAATAAAATGCTGATCTTTCCACCAGGACATGAATGCACCATTATTAATGTATCTCAGTGAACTGGAAGCATCAATAATCTCATTGGTTGATTTAGACATCAGGAGGTGGAGCCAAGACATCACAGTTTTTCAGATGTAAACTAAATGAACTCTGTTTTTCTTCTATTAAAGAATGTTTGATTATCAACAGTTAAATGGTTAAAAAGGTAAAATAGAGCTTTGGATCAATCGACATGGTCACGGCTTTTCTGGAACAAGGAGACGTCCATTTATGATGTCATCTAACAAAAGTGTTCCCACAACTTAAACCACTTGAACTCCTGACATAATGTGTATTGGACTTTCAGTACTGCAAACACAACATTACATGTCCAAATTGAGTATCAGTCTTAAGGGGAAACTTTCATGGATTTGGTCATTGATTTTATCAGCTATGATTATGATTATTAGCGTTATTAAACGTAATGGTTGACATCTGGGGACGTGGCTGTGTAGCTGAAAAGCAGCCAGAGAATCTTATAGGTAAACAAGCAGATTAGCTTCCACATTATATGCACCCAAAATATCCACTAATCCCTCAGTGCAAAGGAAAACAGTGAGTCTGCACAACTGCAGCAGGGATTGTAGGTCAAGGTCGAACCAGGAAGTCAGTCTGTAAACTAAATGAGCTATTTTAAGTAAAAATGTTACAGTTGGCTTTCATTTTCTCTTTCAAATATAAAAAAAAATGACCATAATTTTAAGTGTCCCTAGATCAGTTATAACCAAAATAATCCTAGTTTTTCTTTAGACTTACTGTTTTTTCAGCTTCATCCTTTGATGTTTAACTCATCCAGTGAGATTATTACTGCATCTAGGACGTGTTTTATTAAAACTCCAGTCTGCCGATCAGACACTCTCAGACTCAAAGATACAGAAACGTCATACAGGATGAATGACTGCACTTCAGCCTCCATGTTACACACAGTACCAGACATTAGAGAACAACACACAGAGGAGCAAACCCAAGTTAATGTTCATCACTTACCGCCCAAAAACACATCACACAAGAAGCTGGAGTGGCTGTTTCCTCCACTTAAACCCAATGCAGTGCAAAGGCATGACATTAGTGCAACACACACTCCTCTGATCGTAACACCATTCTGCTATCATACAGTGTGTATCTAACTGTTATTGAGTGTCATGTGATGAAAATTCAGCACATGTGACATCCAACAACAGAATAGAATAAATGCATTGTAATGACAGGTGGAAAAAACACACACATACACACCAATAAACCATTCTCTCATGATTAAAGCAAACTTAATGTCAGAGAAGTAAAGTTGCTTTTAGTCAGAGGTCGACGCCGTCTTTGATTCCAGCAGAATCAAATCAGTCTGAAAGTGTTTGTTAGAAACTATTGATGCCTGTGTATGAATTTTATAAAGCACGAGACGAATACTAGAAAACCCCAAAAGGGAATAGAGGAAGAAAGAGACGTATGAATGATGCAGAGTCTCTTCACACAGAATATCACAGAGAGGAAGACAAAGTTCAGACTTCTGCAACAGCAACTGAAATAAAGAAGCAAACGTTTGAAGCATCTTCCCTTCAGATAATTTCAACTTTAGACCTGCTGACAGCGGCGGAGAGCAGCACATTTACTTTATAATTTTGTAAGTATGTAATGCTATTTTGTGTTTGAGCTTCAGTACATTTCAGAGTTAATATTTAGCTTTTTATTACATTTATTTAAAAACTACTAGTGACATTGAAGATTATAATTTCACATAAAAAACATTTGAAGTGACTCTGAAATATTCATTTTTAGGTATATACAGTAGTTCAAATGAGCTTAAACCACTTCTTATGTATCATAATCACTAAATTAAGATTTTTTATGCAGACTTTTACTTTTAACTGAGTATTTTTTTTAATAGTTTGATGTTTTGGGAAATTCTATTATCCACTCACTTGCTGAGAGTTAAATGAGATGATTGATACCAGTGTCAGGTCTGCTGGCTGTAGATTCATGTTTAACATACAGACACAAGAATGGCATCAATCTCATCTAACTCTTGGCAAGAAAGTGTTTTCAAAAATGTTGAACTATTCCTTTAAGTAACACTTGAATTCTTTTTCCACCACTGCCTGTGAACCTGCTATTATTAATATTATGTTCATGTAGGGTTTTGTTCTCTTTTTAAGCTCTTTTACTTTTCTGTCCTGCACCTTTAAAAGAGTAAAATACGACATAAAAACACGCAAGTGCACAGGAGACAAAAACACACAGATGGACACAGAATGCACCATCTCAACATGAGCTCTGAATGAAACACGACAGCTCGTCCAGTTTGTGTGAATTTGCTGTCTCTCATAACAAAAACTTCCACTGACAACTGCTTCTCTTCAATGCTCTATTGTGGCTCTGTTGACATACACGAAGGTATGCATGACACCTACAAACACACATGCACATGATAATAGTGCAATCACGACAGCGATGCTAAGAACGACACGAGGTGCGAGTCTTGTTGTTTGTACGCACTAAAACCGCTCCTTCTATCATAAACTCCTCTCTTATGTAACAGCACAGACGTTGGCCGGATGATTTTAACAACACGTTTTATGACTAACTGATAACCCGTCTACCTCCTGTTGCCAGGCAACAGTGGTTTTCTTCCTCCTCCTCCTCCTCCTCCTCCTCTTCCTCCAATGCGGCAAGACGAGGCTGAGCTGAGCTGCTGCCTGGTGATCGACTGTTCACCTGGAGGTAGACCGATGCCTGGATCTATAAACGGCACCACTCCAACATCACTACCCCCACCCTCCTCCCCACCCCCACCACACTATTACTGCTACTCAGTGCAGAGCATCTCTCAAGGCCAGAAACACCAGCTCTGATATCGACTCCAGCTCTGCAGAAATATCAGCTGTCATTTGTCCTTTCATGTTCCTGCAGCATCGGAGCATCTGGATTAGTACTGATCAAATCTGAAGCTCTATTGTTGCGACGGGGGGGGGGCCGGGAGCCGACTGCTGATTGCACTGCGGGTGATTCGATCTATAATGACACATGTTATGAGGTGTGACGAATCTGAGATGAAGACAGTGCTGCTTATGTGCATGTGGCAACTCAGGAGTCTGATGAAATGAGATTGATATAAGAAGTTAATTTAAATATCTGTCACAATACAGCAGCTTATTGCAGCCACCATTACGTAAAACTTTCTAGTTTTACAGATTCTTTTTGTGTTATAACAAGATATTTTTCATTGTATTTTGACATATTTTCCTAATATCTTGCTGTACTGCATATCACATTATTCAGGTCTTACAAGGAGCTCTTATTGTTATAATAATATATTGCTTTTATGCAATTACAGGAAAGTCTGTGGAAAAACAAGCTAAAGTGATTTATTGTTATAACAAGAAAAGTTTCTCATAAAAGCAGAATAATTAAATATGCAGTACTAACGAGAAAATGTGTCACAACAGCATTAGAAAACCTTGTTATAACTTAAAAATTATTATGAGAAAATGAATCGTTTCACTTTATAACAAGATGTCATGGTGGCAACAATACATGGCTCTAAATTTAAACCTAGCCAGAGAGGCTTTATATTTACACAAAATAATACATAAAACCAAAATGTAATACAATGCACGTACATTAAATTGCTCTAATTTCATTTGCAACAGTCACACTATAATATCCACCACCAATACCATCACCACACCAAACCACCAACAGTAAAGTGGAGGGGGAGACAACCAATAACGAAGGTGTTGTGACAAGATGTGAACTCAAAAACCTATGAGACAAACCAAAACATATCACAAAATATGGCTCAGTGATCGATGTGAAAGGGAGGCTGATCAAAAATGCAGAGGAGACTCAAATCAATGACAACCACCAACTGATATTAAAAAACCACGATGCAAACGAGACCGAGAGCGTGATAAGAGGAGGGAGTAGGTGGTAAATGACCAGTCACCAAGCACAGGCAGGCAGGCAGGCCACCAGAGACGACAGTTAAAATAATAAAAGAAGAAAACCAAAAACCAGATTAGGAGGAGGGAGGGAGGTGGAGGGGGATGAATAGGAAGGGAAAGGGAGGGAGGAGGAAGCCTGGTGGACATTGACGTCGGGTCGTCCTTACTTCTGTTGGGGGAGTTCCAGAGCGTGGCAGAGGACTTGGACAGCCTGTTGTTAATGACAGGGTCCACCTGTCTCGGCAAGTTGACCGTGGAGGCCGAGCATCTGCCTGCACCGGAGAGAACGCAACAGACAACAACTGTTCACAAGGCGGCCGGGGTGCAGGCGGCCCCAGCTGAGGACTGATAAGAGACGCCGACTCCCTCTGTCTGGATCTGCAGGAGAGCAGGGACTCACCATTCTCTGAGGTCAAACTGGCTTCTCATTAACACAAAGGAGGTTAATCTGAATTCAGATTTGCGGGAAATTGGGGAGGAAATTTGAGGAAAGTGTGGGAAGGGTGTGGTAAAGTTAGAAATTACATTTAGAGTAACTAAGAGCTTTTTTTTTTTGCTGCAAGAAATTAGCATAAACTATCCCACACACGCTCTCACACACATTCACACTTCGAAGGGGAGAAGCTTGTCTTGACCTCAGTGTGCGTCACGGGTCCAGAAGAAGCGGCCTGTCACATGTTTGACACCAAAAACAAGACAGTCTGAAAAGGGAAATTATCTCACGGCTCTTTGGAAAACACTGTTCACACCGTTAATCTAATGAAACACGTTGGTGACAGCTACCTTCCTGCTCACCGTTCTGCCACTTTGATCACTTTTAAATGGAGAAAAACTGGTATCAAAGCGACAGAGACATTCTGAGGAATTACAGTGGTTTAACGTCAAAAATTACTGAGTGGGTCATTTGACTCTAGCACCCACACCCTTATGGCCGCAAACCCTTCAGGAGCTATTTCCTTGAATTGCATCATTTGGACCAGTGAGTCACAATCTGTGCAGCTCGACTCGAAGGCTTGAGTTACTGTGAGGACGTTGCATATTCCTGGTATTGTTTGGCTTCTATGAGTGTCCGTGCGGTTGTGGTTCATTTGAGACTCACTTTCTCTGCGGGAGGTCTGGTTGAGTCCGCCCGCCCAGGACCACCTCTGCTGGCGGATCTCGGCCCACGTCTTCTTCGTCGACCTCTTGATAGCTGCCTCATATCTCTCCTGAAGGGAGCACAAAGTTAGTCAGTCTCACAAGGACTCACGAGAAGAGTTTCGTTTTAAGAGGTTGCAAGCCAAAGATTGCTGTGATCCATAACTGTTAACTCAAAGTATAGCCAATAAAAAACCTGTACTCCTGACCACTGGAAAACTGGCTGTGGGCCGACACTTGGCATCACAGCTGATATTCAAGATGGGACCAAATCCATGTTACACAGGCAATTTTCCAGTGGTCAGAAACTGTACTAAGTAGTAGCCTTGGATAAACACTGGCATAGTGTTGATTTTTCCTCCCTGACTTCAATTAACGCTAAATATTTTGGAGAGCGTGACACAGGAAATAAAAGAGATCTGTGTGTTACTGAATACTTGCCCAAGGACACAATATTATCAATTACAGCCATATTAGATCAGTGTGAATAATCAGAAAGACGCCTGCATGAAAGGGTTCAACACACACTCCACGCCTGGCTGGTTTTGAGCTGCTACATCCTGAGTTAAACGTATGTGTTTTCTGACCTTGTTCTTTTCTAGTTTCTGTCGTTGCTTCTCCTCCAGCAGAGCTCGGCGTTTCTCGGCCTTCAGCCTCTGCTCCTCCAGCTTCCTCCTGCGGTCCTCCAGCTGGCTCTCCCTCAGACGTCGGGCCTTCTCCTCCTTCTCCAGCCACTGGGCCTTCTTGGCCGCTGCAGGGTCACAGAGATAGTGGTTAAAATTCAGACAGAAACGCGAGAGAGTAAAAAGTCAATCTATGCATAATATAGTCGTTCAAAAGTGATTTACTTCTTCTTTGGTAGATTTTTCCATCAGTGTATAATCACTTAAACTCCTGATAAGCCTCTGCCAGCGACACCCCAGCAGAATGGGTGAAGCAGATGGAAGACACTGTGTTCATTACACTACAATCCTGATAACAGTAAATAAGCACAAGTTTCCCGCTGTGTTTTACAGCCGCCTCCAGCAGATGCCAGTTTTTCTTTGCACATACGCCGCTGTGGCTCATTTCTTGGTGGAGCAATTAAACAGCAATCAATCCTCTTAAATTAAACCATCTTTATGCTGGACAGCTGCTGTGTCACCCTCTCCCTTATAGTTTGGATTTTTCTTATCATTTGCATATAAGCCTGCTTACAACATATTTTTAGCACTGCGGAGAGTTTAAATGAAAGGGTCAGTAAGGATGATGAGGCTGTGGGTTACAAGCTGGATCCAACTAAAGAAATTACATGTCTCTATATCACCCCATGTTGCTGTGAGTTAGATGGCATTAGAAATACTTTCTGTTGGATTTAGCTGAGCGAGGATGTAGCAGTGTTGTGAGGCAAGGACGTGTTTTGTATTTAGTTGAGTATTCCGCAGCTCATCTTCACTAATGAGCCAAAGAGGCACACAAGTCTGAGCCTCATCCACAATAAGAAAGCCCCCTTCATTCCTCCATAAATCCAATTCCTGAAAAAATCCAATTATGCCTGCGTTCTGTGCAGCAGGATTGAGAAATATGTCGGTTTAATGCTCGTCAGCTCGCTTTTCACCTTCTCGCTTTTCCAGAGACTTTAAATATTCAGTGCATGGCTGCTATTATATAAAAATAAGGCCCAATTTTTTACAATATGTATAGATATAATTGTTGCTTAAGGGATAGATGCACGGTAAACATCATGTTGTGTGACCTACATGCAGCTGTGTGCATACAAATTGCACGCTCCATATGAACAGGCCTAAACATTGTGCCATGTAATTAGAGACAGAAACAGACTGCAGGAAAATAAACTTATCTCAGATCAGCTGAAGCCGAGTAAACCTCAGATATTATCAATAAAGAGGCTGCAGAATTCCCCTTCTACTGAGCTGCGGCTGCTGCATGACCACATTATTGATGCTAATGAAAGTAGTAATTAAATCTAATCTGTCTGAGAGGCCTGGTCTCAATTCATGCTAATGACTGCTCATTTTTCACGCCCTGAGCTCTGGGAGACGTCGCTGCACGGAAACGCCCACCAAACTCTGCTCTGATTGGCTCACACTTTGGCCCTCATCCACGGGGACGAGCCTTGTGTTTCAAAACCAGATATAGTGTTTCATGTCTTTGGGCTGGCACAATATTTTCATAACAGAGTCGAGTCTCATTGTGCAGCCACAAAGTCAAACCATGATTATAGGTGTGGGACATGCACAGTGGGTGGGAATGCAGAGCAACATAAAGTTTAATTAAATTTATGGGCGGAAACAGTAAAGCTAAAAAGTGAAACTGATGAGGGTTCACAGGGTTCAAACATTTCCACCGAATGACGACAGAAAACTAAATTAACAACATAATCGATGATGGAGGGAAGAAGGCTGTTCCGGCCGAAGCGCGGGGCAAATGGAAGGAAATAAGATTCCAATCACAAGTTTGATTATTCCCAAATGGCATGACTGGTGCGGACGCTGAGGGTTTCAGTGAAGCCCCTTACCTTGCAGCTGAGTTTGCTGTTCTGAAAGCCATGCAAGGAGAAACAATAAGAGACGTCAACAACTGTCAGTCACGTCAGAGCAGAGCGACCGAGGACAGAGGAGAGTTAGAACTACATAGAGAATAGAACAAGATGTGCATGCATTAAGTTGGTTACAACAAATTCATGCATCACCAACAGAGTTCTTTCAGGAAAATTCAAGTTGTTCAAAAGAGTTAAGACCAGAATAAGTGATGCCGGTACAATTCCTTACCGATGTATCTGGCTCTTTCCTCCCTCCGCTCCTTGGCAAGTTTCTGCCGTTGCTCTGAGCTCATCGAATCTGCAGGGAAAAAATCATAAGAAGCTTTCAGTTGAATCCTTCATATTAAACCTGCAGTAGATGTTGTTTGGCACTTGGGAGCAGCGCAACAAGCTGTACACACAATACTAACATTTCATCACGTTGTCATCATGTTGTTGTTGTTTATTCGGTCATTCTGTCTCAGTAACATTGATGGTGTTAGCCTCTTGTGTAGCTCAGCTGTACCTGTGATACACGTGTCTAATCTAATCCGCAGTGGTAATGAGCGTGAATCCTGATGCACTTTGAGAGACGCAGCGGTGCAACACAAGGATTTGCGTGACTCTCTCTGCCTTCAGACCGGCTGTGAAAAGCCATGACGGAGCCGTGCACACCGGTGAAAACCAGGACCCCTGGGGTGCTCACTGAGCCCGTCTTCTCCGTGCTATGTAATATGCATGCCGCGCCTTCTCAACCAATCGCAGAGGGCCCTGCAGCCCCGTCTCCATGGCAACCTGAATCTCCTCCATCCCCACCTTTCAGAGACTTTCCCTCCATGACAGCACCCTTCAGTCTGGCTGACGCAGACACCATGAAGTGAAAATAAATCTCTTGTCCCACTGAGACGTCACTTAATGCATCAGTCCCCCCACCTCCCTCCACCCCACCATCAGTCTACCTCCGCACACTATACATCCTGTCTCCCCATAGCAAATGACGATTTGGCTTTTAGCCACCACCATCTGTCTGCTGGGAACGACTCAAGATACATTGAAACTTCCATTAGGGCAAAAAGTATGAGAAAAATCAGGCATGAATGCTTTTAGGTTCGACATGAGTGATGTGTCTATTTCGTCTTTGAAGCAAGGTCATAAATCAAACATGGCTGATAAAAATATCATAATTAACAGTCCTTTGACTTGTCTTTTCATTCTTTAAATGCCTTGTAAAGTTCTTTGTTCTTCTCGGAGAATGTGGGAGGAACTGCATTGTTTTACAGGAGTCCTTTGATGAGAAAACAAATGAGCCCACAGACTGTCACATGGCCAGCAGCAGTGGGAGAAAGCGCTGACTCCACATCTTACACTTCATCATCATATTAAACAGCTAATACTGTGAAAAAGAGAGCGCACAATGGGCCAATTTGTAACACGAAAAAAGGGGAAATTGCAGCATTTTCTTCTGCTCCTGTGTTTAAAAAAGTTTAAACAAATGGCAGCTATTGTTTATTTGCCACATTGTGACCTTGTATTGTGTTTGGTTGAAAAGCATTCAGATGAGCAGCAACACGTCTCTACTGCATCTCTCTATTTTAATTTCCTTTTAATAAGTGGAGCCCAGCATCCTATCTGATCACAGCACCGATGTCTGTCTGATGTTTGCAAATGAAGCCTACAGGTGCCAACACTGCACAGTGCAGCCGTCCCTCCTGGGTATTATTGCTTATGTATGCTCAAAAAGTAGATTACTGTTTTTAAAACCAACAAAACATCTGCTGAATAAAACTAGCATGGAAGTCACAATGTGCAGAATTTGAACATTTCTACGGTAAATTGTCTTGAGTTGTTCATAAACAAAACCCATGCACATACACACATGCACTTAATTTCTCAACTTGTCAGTAAATTTATGTCACATACGTTGTTAATTTCCCCACTGTTGGACGAATAAAGTTTTATCTTATCTTATCTGGTGTATTTATGACAGATACTAAACATAACTCCACCTTTCTTGGGCTGAGGGCTGCAGCTGCTGGGTGGCCTGACATCTGTCTTGGAGGAGGCATCTGTCCTGGTGGGGGTCTCTGTCTGGGGGCTGGAGTCTGTTTTAGGAGAGAGGTCTGTGAAGGCTGAGTCGTCTGAAGTCAGAGGGTCCTTCCCCGAAGTCTTGTCCCCATTCTGGATGGACTGAGACTCTGTCTGCAGGGGCAGAGCTGGAAAACAGAACATTTAATAAACTGATTAATAACAAGCAGATAATTTAATTATCTCATATATCACAACATCAAATCATCCTGTTTGTTTATGTATGTTATGTAAGTGCTGTCACTGATGCTTTCGGTCGTTGTGACGTCTTACTGTCATTCACCATTAGCGTGCAGTCTCCAAACTGACGCCTCCAATAAACACTACCGACCTTCTTTCTGCATCCATCCATCATACATCCTGTGTGACTTCATTAACACAACACTCTCACCTCATTAGAAATCACTAACATCTCTTTCACACATAATTCACACACACATCAGGCGATTCGCTAAGACGCTACCTTCCTCCTCCCTCCCTGAAGGTTTGAGTCTTGCAGAGGAGAAGCCTCCTGTCAACAGTGCTAAACACACCAGCAGTAGGTGAGACACAAGCGTGGGAATTAATCTCAGTTTTCCTTTGAGTGCAGCTGAAGCAACATACTTAGAGTAAGAGTAAAACAAAGAGACACATTGATTTTTCCTGTAGGGGAAAACATGAGAGATTGTTATCTGAGTCAGCAGCTTCCCTTAAAAGAAGAATGCTTACATAGTGATTATCACGGGGATAATTAATGATGATTGGCTTAATTACCCCCACAGAGCTACCTAAAGGGTTCTTTAGATCCCCTGACTTCACTGTGGGGCACAAGATGCTCATGGGTGCTCAAGCTGAACCTTAATTTAAGAATTAAAGTAAAAAAGCCAAACACTCATCTTGTTGTTTTTCTCTGTTTTAAATGATTTCAAATTAAATATCTTCAGGTTTTGGACTGTTGGTCGGACAAAAGAAGCTAAACAGTAAATTGATTGATTTAGTACTGCACTTCCATAAAGGTGGGGTAGACAAATGTAAAATTGTCAAAAGCAATTCAGGAAAGAGGTGTCCTGAACTCTAGGCCCTGTTTACACCTGATATTAACATATGAGCTGCTTAATAACATCTGATCCATGGGGATTATAATAAGCTTATAAACTATAATAAGCTTTCATGTTAGGTAGTTTCTGCCTGCATCATACAGATTGCATGACGATGCCAGGTGTATGGGTCACGCTCTAAAGACACTGTAGCCTACAATTCCCATGATACAACTTGATTGTGTATTTCATTATTCCCGACTTGACATATTTGCTATATGAAGTTTGATTTTAGACGAGTACAGAGGATATTATACTCCCATATACTCACATGTAAGGATGATCAAGTACTCCTTCAATCTACAGACTAATTGTTAATGAAATTCATCAGGACTTGCAGCTCTACATTCAACATCATGTTTTATGTAACATGAAGCCTCCAGAAATCTGTATGAAAGCTAACATGAGCACACTGATGGCTCCACTCAGATCCGGTCATGAGGCCAGACTTCCTGACCTCTGACCCTTGCAGAGGGTGACAAAGAGGCAGCAAAGAGACACAAAACACATCCTGTTTTAATCCCTGCTCTGACTTTGTTTTCACACTACGTGGCCCTGCTGATACTGTCTCTGCGTTGGGCTGCTCAGCTGCTGCTTGTGCCTCCCTTTATCCCTCTCTGGTTGTCAAACTGGAGAAGTCGGTGACAGACTGAGCAGAGCTACAATGACGCATGGAGGCGGGGGGGCTCGAGCAGGAAGAAGAAGGGACAATTTGTGCACTTCTACAAGGACATGTGGAGGGTGAGATGTGAGATTTATGGAGAAAGGAGAGCTGGAGGACAATGACAAGGAGGAAAAATGGTGCAGTGGGCTGTTTTTAGAATGACAGAGGGGAAAAAAGGGGAGTGTAGGATTTGAAAAGACAAAAAGGAGATAAAGACAGTAAGAGCTAAGGCCCAGAGCTGGAGAAATAATGAGACAGGAGCTTGGAGATAGTGAGGTAGGAAGGTGAGAGGCTGCCGGCTCGAGGCCAGCTCTCCACTCCAGTCAGCCAACAGCGGGCAGATGGAGCCCGACGCCGTGCTCGGCTCCGTCCAAACACTCACCGAACCACATAAATCACAGATTAACTCTGGGCTGCTCTCCAGCTACCCCCACTGTACTTCGACACGGTGCTCAACGCACAGGTTGCACTATGGAATACTAATGCAGGAATAATAGGATGTGAATTGGAGCCCCATGTGCGTTCAGATAAGAGAGCAACGGCGAGAAAAAGATGCAGGATCATGTTCGAACAGGCTGGCACTGCTTCTACCTGATGTTGAAAAAAGGATTAGGATTTGCCAAAAAGAGGATTGCAGCGCTCCTCCTTACTTGAGAAGATTACTTGTTCACCAAGTGTGTCTGACTTCTTGAATGTGATCAGTGTGTCTGCCTTACATGGCTGGAAGAGACACCGAGAGTCCAAATTAGGAACGATCAGGATCATGTGAATTCCTAGAATTTAAAATGTTCTGGGGGAAAAAAGTTGATAGCTAAAAGACATATTCAAAAAAAGGCACATTTACTAGTGATGCAGACAATTTTGACATCTGAACACTGTGAGAGAAACATGACAGACATAAAATCAGACCAAATGACAGCAAGCAGAAATGTGTGAGAATTAGTTTGGTGAACCATTGTTTTCTGTTGTCTTTATCTATGGTTTTATTTCATGGATATTATTTTCTCGTGCTCTGGTAATCAGCACTGGTTCATTATGAAGGGAGAGCTGTAATTCCCATGTTTTTTTGGAGGCATTAATTTAATTTTAACTGTGTTTATGCGGAACAAAAGATGATGATAAAACTTGCTTTAAGATTTTCTTTAGCCCCTTTACTGTCTCTGTCAAAAGTAGACTATGTAACTTGAATGTCAATGTTTGACCACTGAAATAAATAGGTAGAAAATGTTCAACACAAATGTCTGGTGACTGAGAAAGATCTCTTTGTATCATCCAAGTCCTTCTGGCCAAATATCATTTTAACATTTCATCCTGGTCATATGTGATGAGCTCCCCAGAAAAGACTACAGAACAAAGGCTGGTAGTGTCGGAGGACGAGATCCCTCATATGACTCGAGTTTATGCTGCAGTTGACTCTAACTAGTTATTACCATAAGCACGGCATGGGTGTGGCTGCTTGCATCTAAATGATACAGTGAGAGAGGAGCGATGATAGGTGTTGTGTTAAAGCTAAACTTTGCAGGAAGAAAAAGCACATTCTGCCTCTCACAACTGAAAAGCTGAGCAATTAAACACAGTCCATTTCAATTCACTACGTTCTGTCTGCTGCAGTCTTACTTGGTCTTGTACAGCTTATATGGTAAGAGACAAGAGACATGATGGACAGATGCATGAGGTGAAATGGACAAGTGCATGCTGGTTTTCTAAAAACTTCTGGAAGTGGTTTGACCTGCTTGTCAACACACACGGCTCAAGGAGGCAATTTAAGGTCCTTTAAAACCCCTGACTGCCTAATTGCTGCAATTTGCATCCTAAATCACGCTCTGTGCCAAAGTCATAACTCAGTCAGATCGAAACACACAGACGTTATATACATATTTTTAGATTCAGAGTGAGTTATGCTTTCTGAGAATATCTGCTTAGAAATGATTAAAATAAGCAGCTCCAACTCCAGAACCTGCCGGAGAATCATCATGTTTTCAGGATTTCTTCAGTGTTAAAATAATCCAGAGTCTGTCTGCTAAATCAGAATACTTTAAATATTTTATCAAAACATAACTAAATACAGGCTAATAAAAGGAGGCAAGCTGTAGCAGTGTATAGTTCTCTGCATCCAGTGCAGCATTATACTTCCTGTTTATATCCCTCAAAGCATCATGGGAACTGTAGGAGAAAGAATAAAATCCTAAATAGACAAAAGAAAAAGAATAATAATAGGGGGAGTTGGCATTGTATACTGATAGTTATGTTACATTCAACGTTCATTAAAGGAGAAATTAAAAGAAACAAACAACTACTTATTACTTGTTAAAACCAAAATCATAATATGGGATAATACCTTATTTGAAATATGCAGCCTTAATATTAACAGACATAAGAGCTGTCAATCCATACAGCTTTGCAGAAATCCATGTGTAAGTGAACCAGTGCATCTTGTGGCACGTGAGCTCAGCCATTCATGTGACAGGCTCCATTTAACACAGAAACACAAATTCAGCATGATGTTCACCCGCCGCTCCCTCCCTCCCTCCTTCCTCGTCCCTCTGCCATCTCAGGTTTCTGTGCCACTGTGACAGACTTGGGGGGGTTTATAAATAGCGTTAAGCACCATACTGAGAACGTCGGCCATAAAAGGGTCTGGCTTCTGTCGAGGCACCTTGGGACGGCACAGCGACCACAAACTGCAGCGTGTGGCGCGCCAGATTTACTGGACAGGCAGGGCAGGAAACTTTGTTTGTGTGTGGGCCACGTTGGCTGGTAAAATCCAAATCGAATCAAACAGAGAAGGACGTCCAAATGAGAGTTGGTAACCTGCCAACCCCAGGGCCAAACTTACACACATTAAATCTCAACCACAGCTGAAATTTACCGATGATGGTTCAGGAAAAATCTGTTAACCCTTCGATAATCTGACAATGTTTTGGCTCAGACAGCTGTGATGCTCGTACTTCTAGTTCAAGTGAACTGAATTTCCCAGAATGAAAAGCTCCTGAGAACAGGTGTGACGGCTGTGGGCTGTGTGTGCATGAAGAGGGATGACAGGAAACAGTGACCGTCACTGTTTCCTGTCATCCCTCTTCAGTGTGAGAAAAACACAAATAAACTTCTGCTACAGTTTTGTTTTTATGTACAAACCTAGTGAGGCTGTGAGAGTGAGCTTCTGAGGCTTAATCCTCACAAGGAGCATGATGGAAACACAGGTAACATCTGACAGGTAAGTGGGGCAGTAGGCCAACCAATCAGATTCTCTCTCTTTTTCTCTCTTCAGTCTGGCTTCACTGTTACAACATGGACGTTATTACTTCTTACTATGTAGTTAAACAAACTCATGGATGCATTTTCTATGCTTTTGTACACAGTTTAAAAGTATTTAAAGTTGGCTGGGGACTTGGATTTGGCTGGTTTTCATTAGTTATTTGATGCTTTATAAAAGGGTGTGACATCATGATTGACAGCTGAACTCCAATCGGGCAGGTTTATGGACATAGTATCTGGCTTCAAATGGCATCACCAGAACGAGATGGCAGCACCTATGTCCAGGACATTTTGGCTTCATTTTCATACTGTGGGAGGAAGTGGAGACGCGGTGTCCATCTTTATAGGCTAAATAACACTATAACCTTCATGAACTGAGACTGTAATAGTTTCAGTTTCAAATTGAAGTGTATATTGTAAATATTGCATTAACAAAGTTGCCAACTTCAATATTAATATGGGATCAATATGTTTAACTCCTTTTCTTAAAGAGGTTTCTTTTAATTGTAGTTACAGTAAATAGGAAAATATCAAAAGGGACAATCAGTCTTTTTAGAAAGGTGGAGGGGAGCAGACCCCATGTTGTGTGAAGCAGGTCAGCATCTATTGTTTGGAGTTAAATGCACAAAAGAGCAAGTATGTGAACGCATATATACTGTATGTTTGTGTGTGTGTGTGTGTGTGTGTGTGTGTGTCTTTGTGATGAGTGGAACATGCCGGATCTGGGTCAGGCCAACCTCAGGAATCTCTGGCATCCACATTTCCCGTGCACGTGTTTATACAGCAAATGTGTGTCTTCTGTATGTGTCCGCATGGCCTGCATGTGCCAAGGACTCAGAGGATTAAAATCATCAGAAAAGAGAAGAGATTAAATACTGTGTGTGTGTGTGTGTGTGTGTGTGTGTGTGTGTGTATCACAGCAAAAAGACAACGACTGATTGATTTCACTTCGGCAAAATGCACAAACTCAGATTTAGTGATTCCAGAAATTTACAATATTCAAACCAAAAACAGGACATGTTCGACTGCTTACACACTGTCAAAGAGCACATGTGTCCTTGATGGACGCCTCCACTACCTCTTCCTCTATGGTTAGAAAAAACGGAAATGCTCTCCGGCAACAAGTATCAACGCCCCAGGGAAAAGCAGAGGAAGAACATTCCTGGGACACTGGAGCTGAGAAAAAAACAACTAAAACACACGCCTCCAGTTTGGATGTCCTGAAAGCTACAAGCATTGAGAGGAAAATAAAACTGAACGTAAATATTGAAATTTTCACCTCAACAATAGAAAAAATAAACAGTATCTCTCGTCCGTTGTTATAAACTGAGACTCCGCCTCCCCGGCTCCATCGCATGACAAGCAACAATAGAAATGAATAAACCAAAAGGTCACTGAGTCCAAATTCAAGCATGCATGATACGAAAAAAGCCCACAAACAAAATGTCGACCACACCACCGCCCCTGAGGACGCAGGACGACTCCAGGCCTCACGAACAAATGCTGCACGAACCTTTGAACCCCTCAGATTCTCCCGTTTCCCTGCGAGAGGTCGCCGGACCAACAGCTGTGTTTGAGTCGAGTCCAGGCTTGAAGCAACAAGCAGCGACAACACACAGCTACTAATCACTGTCACACGAGAAGAAATGTGGCTTCTCTGTGATGATGAAAGAAGAGAAACCTTAATTTTATAGGTAGGTTTCAATTACAGGCCGCTCACTTTCCAAACTGCTGCGTTTTTTTTCTTTGGATCACTGGATGTGCAAATCTGGCCTGTTGGGTTTTCTTCTTCTTGGGAATTCTTTAAACAATGGGTCTTAGATTTCACACAAAAGAAGACAAAGTAAAGTGTCTCATTTCCAG
The DNA here is from genome assembly GCA_037975185.1 of Centropyge bicolor. Taxonomy (NCBI): domain Eukaryota; kingdom Metazoa; phylum Chordata; class Actinopteri; family Pomacanthidae; genus Centropyge; species Centropyge bicolor. The sequence continues at coordinate 13,754,793 of JBBMOC010000005.1, read as the reverse complement.
CCAACATCCAAGTCTGTCTCTAGGCCTGTAAAAAAATATGACCATATTTGCTACATATGTGATATGATGCTACAAGAGACTAAAACTAAAAATCAAAAACATCCTCACCAGCCAATTACAGACTTGAAAATAAACATCAAATAATGAAAATGAACAGTGGCATTTTATAATAAAGAGTTGAGTTTGAATAAAGTCTTGAGTTATTTTACAAATTGTTGGCTCATTTATATATTTGATGCAATTTATTCATATGATTATTTCATAATGTCCTTTTTATTTATTCAATATTGAACATTTTGGGGTTCAACTCTAATCACTTCCATTTTATTTGAGTGGCTACAGAAATCTCAGAAACCTAAGCAAGTAAATCCAAACCTCACTGTAAGGCCAGGTATCATTTCAGGTAAGTGAGAAAATATATTTTCACTTCAACACAAACCTATATGACCCTTTTTCTGCTTCCAAACAATCAAAAACTGGACCGATCAGGACACAAAATGCAGATGTATAACAGTAAAAAATCCAATCATTTTCTCATTCTCAACCCTTCCTCTGTCTTTCAATACAGGGCAAAAACAGGACAAGCTATTAAAAGTGTTAACCCAGTACTAAAGAGAGAGTTTGTGTCTGCACATGAAAGCTCAAACAGATTGAGTGAGAATCAGGCAACAGGATGTTACTCCAGGACGCAGGAGATCTCCAGATGCTTTTAACCACAAAGAAGTGGGTTACCCAGTCACAAAGACATAAAGCAGAACCAAGCATGAATCATAAATGAATAATCCATTATTCACGTTTTCCTTCTCAGGCTCAGGGTTGATACTAAAAATAAGGTCAAAGGTGATGCGTCGAGAAAGTAAAAGGGGGACGATTTCAGAACCATTTTTAAACGGCGGGCGCTGGGAAAAGCTTCTCGTCGAGACGCTGAGGAAAGAGTTGAGGCGTGGTTTGTTGTGGCTGAGGCTGTAGTCAGGGAGTTTCACTTCTTCAGTCATGACCTCATCGTTAGGTCATCCCCACGATATAGCAACGGTAAGCAAGGCACGCGATGTCAATAAACAGGAGTCACCACAAGGTATGTTTCTATTACGTCAGAGGCAATTAGAATAAAGTAGTAACAGACCCAAATAGTTATTCACAAGGCTGTACGATACAAGCTTGAACTCATAAAAAGTAAAAGAGTAGCTGGTGAACATAATGGAAGATTTAGCAGAGGCAGATATCTCTCTCAGGAGCTGGTGGAGACCAAAAATAGAGTTCAAAGGTTGTGAATACTGGACTTTGATCAGGTGGTCCAATATGCAAAATGAATGCTCATCCATGTCTGCTGGATGAATAACTCTGCAACTAAAATGTTCACCTCAACAACTTTACGAGACAATATGTCAGTGTCGAGATCACAGCTTGTTGCACTGCCCCCAAGTGGCCAAAACAAAAAATCAACTAATGCAGGTTTAAGGCAAAGTTCTTTTAACCTTTGTGAACTTTGGCTTGTTTTCTTAAATGGAAAACATGACTGTATTGAGTATTGATGTTTTAAAATTATTATTATTATTGTAGAATTTCAGATATAATTTCAGCACTGGTACTGGAAATATTTACAATACTTAGCCTTATGTTGCGCCACTAAAAAAAGAAGTAACAAAGGGAAATGCCACAAAAACAATCAGTTAAATAAAACAGAGTGAAACAAAAGACAGAAATGAAAAGCAAATAAAAGCAAACAGAGACCTGAGTAACAATGAGTCACAATGCAGCTTGTTTAAAACTCTCATGACTGCAGACCACCAGACTCCCTCAGAAACTGACCACTCACTGCGGCCTGAGGAGCCTGCAAGCAAATCTTTCCTGTGTTTTCACAAAGCAACAATACGTCTTTTCTTTTCCTTTAATTAACCAGCTACTTTTCAAGAGAATTGTGGCCACAAAGTCTGCAGGTCCCATAACAGATTTAACTCACTTTATGTCAATATTTAGTAAATCTTAATAGTCTTTTTGTGATAAAACCTCACAATCAAGTCCCCACACATGTAGACCACAGCTGCTCCACCACACTCTTGTTTTGGACTCTTAAAGTAGGGCATAGCTGTGTCTGGCTGACTAATGTTGACCTGGCAGGACAGTGAGGTGTGATGACGGACTAAGTTTAATCTCAGCTGAGGTCTGGTTTCAGGGCTGCGCGTTTCGGCCTGGACACAGCAGGTCAACAAATGATGCTGTGACAGCTGGAAAAAATCATACCTTCACAACAAAAAAGTCAATATTGTGAACTGTCTCTGATTAGGGCTGTGCAATAATACTGAAGGTTTGGAGTTAAAACAGTAAAATGCAACTTTTTGGCTGACCAAAAAAAAAATCGATTAAAAGTTTAAAAAATTATTTTGGCCAAAATTGAAGAACATATTGAATTCAGCAAACAAGTTTATATGAATGTTATACTTTTTTACATATAATTCCCAGACATAAATTCCCTTTAATTGTTATTACTAAATGTTAGAAACACTGTAATTAATAAAAAAAACATAATCTTTATATTTTTGCTGTACTTTGTGATAAATTATTACAGTTATCAGTCTGGATGTTTTGGGTAACAGCTGGTTTTCTTGCATCCAGTATTGACAGTTTGACCATTATGATTTATGAGGTAAGCATAAAACATTAGACTTGCATTAATAAATCCTTTTCTTCATTTCATAAAAACAAAGACGATGAGCCAAAATTTCTTTTCACTAAAATAAACAGGACAAGGGTGCATCAGCTCTGCGCTGCTGTTTCAAAAACATCAGATGTTTTGGTGAATAAACCCAACACGCCGGAGGCCTCGAGGTCAGACATGATTTTCTGAGGCTCTGATGATCAGAAACATCAAATCTGGCAAACAAGAGGTGATGAAATGTCAAGTGAAAGCGCTTGAGACGAGAGGAAAACCTGACCGGCTGGAGCCAAAACGGACCTGTGTCTCACTCTGGTCTCACTGCAGTCTGATCTTCAGACAAATTTCAGAGCGAAAAAAGGGCCCAGAGAGCAGCGAGCTGGGTCACCACGGCTCGCGTGTGGGTAATGGATGAAGCAATGTGTTGTCATTGTAGGAGACTGCAGAGGTTATCAATTGACTGGTGCAGCTGGAGACGCTGCCGGTTTAATGCTGCTTATGTACCAGTCAGAAAGAGCAGAAAAACACAGAGAGGTTTGAGAAGATAAACAGACAAACAGAGAGAAAGCATCTGACACACCACATGACAACGTCACCATTACACAACCAAAAGTAAAGGCCTTCTCTTTGCACTGTGTTTGGAAACCATGCGCCATTGTCAGGTCTGTTTTAAGTTAAGATGTCTGATCATATTTTTATTTTAACGAGTTCTGTTGTCCTCTTGTCCTAAATTAGGTTGCAGGCGTGCAATCTGTTAGCAGCAAGCAACAGCCATCATCTGGGCTCTAATATTAGAGCCTGTGGGTCCTGTGACTGAGATGTTGTGAGGTGAGTGACGTGTTTGTGTGTGTGTGTGTGTGTGTGTGAGCGTCAAATGTTATCTGCAAACACACATAAGCTCACATACACTTCAAAGCAGGAGGACGGGGGGACGCATCTGTTCATGACTCCCCTGAGGTTGTAATGGCACATCAACAAAAACATCCAGTACATACTGCAAGGCAGCATGGGTAACGGGGGGACAAGTGCAGGACAGGAACCAAACAGAAACAGCTGAACGCCTACGAAGCTAAAATACCAAATTCAAAATGAAGCTATTATTAGGATTTTTTCTTAGAATGATAGTAAACATGTTTCTCATCTCCTTCAATGGAGAGACATTAAGGTGAGCTCTCCTTTTCAGCAAGCTCCTATTAACACTTGAACACAATGAATTCAGCTGCATTAATATTGATTAATTAAACTTTAATAGAGCCAACGCCCAGAGACAGTAAGATAGGAGCGAGCTGCAGAATAAAGAGAGAGCGGGGTATGTGCCTCTGGGTTAACTACAAAGGCCCTGAGGATACGATCGATCCCGAGGATGCTCAGTACATCAAAGTGAATCTTCTTCCTAAATATTCAAGCTACATTCAAGAGCACAGCAGCACCAAATGTATGTGACCCTTCCCAGTACTGATGGCTGGATCAGACCTCAGACTTGGTATTATCCATATGTGGCTGCAGCACCAAGTATCAACAAACTGACCCTCAGATTTGTTATCTAGTTAGTCATTTATTCTGAAATTTTGGTTTGTAAAATGTCAGTAAACAGAGAGAAATGACCATCACAATCCAATCCAATGAGACATCTTCAAATTACTGGATTTATCCAAATGATAATTTAACCATAAATCAACCAATTTTTCAAAAGACAGATAATCAATAGATGTGCAAAAAGGAAAACAAACAATCACAAGATGTATCATGATGTTGATTATTCATGTGTCCCTTCTGTTTATCTCTGGGCTCTTTTGAAACACCTTATGTCATACACACGGTCTCTACTTTATTAGACTGATGTGATTTTCTCTAACTTCTGTCCAGTACACCAAATCATACTGTATGTAAACACATATCTCACTGTCATAACTGTGCAAATCCTGAGCAAGTCTCAAGTCTTGGCTACAAGGAACCAAGTCAAGACCATCAAGTCCTAAGTCAAGTCCAAGTCCTATTCCTTGTGTTTCGAGTCCTAATCACGTCAATATTTATTTTACTGTGACAAACACACATTTCCATTTAATCAAGTGAAAAAGTAAACGAAGGAACAAATCATTGGTCAGTGTTAAAGTCCAGTTGTGACTCGTTTTTAATTCCTTCAGATAAGACCAAAAGTGTGAAGTCATCAGACTGGTGACTCACATCCACACCTCTGCCCTGAACAACACAACAGTGATTTAAGTCTGAATCAGCCATAAAAGCTCTTATTCTATAACACTAAACATCCTCTGGTGAGGAATCAGGAAGTGATGTGTCTTTTCCTGAAGCAGCAGCAGCTCATGTGGAGTAACATGGAAGAAATGAGTAGGAGTAAAGTATATATGATGATAACATTAGCACTGACAGCTATTAAGAGCACGATCTAACAAAACTCAAACTAAAGAGACATTTGATGAGCGCTGGGAAAAAATATCATGATAGAAATGAGGTAATCTGGATTATTACATTTGAAGTATTTGCACCTCAGACGTCTCTATCTACCTCTGATTCCTCTTATTACTCGCCCCACATTAGCTCTAAAACAGACTCAGATGTGTAGGTGTTGCGACAATGACTCTGATCTATAAAATGTGATGTGACACTTCCTTTCATGACTCCACTCTGCCTCACACCGTTGCCTAACAGGATTATGCTGCAAACGGGATTATTAATATCAGCGTCCCATTCATGACTTCTACTTTTTTTTTTGAATGCTGTATACTAAGGGAAACATGACTAATTTGTGCATAAGCTCTCAGGAAGCTTCATCCCTCTCCTTCTTACTGCTGGAGAATGGAGCGTTTCCTTTCCTGTGCGAGCGGCTCGTGTCACGGCTGTGATTTATAGCATCTGGTCACAGGGATCGCTGACGTGGAGTGTTGGGGAGAGGGGGGGGGGCGCTCTGGTCTCCTCCTCCTCCTTCCTCCTTCAAGGATCCACAACAACCCGCCTAAACCTCGACCAGTTTCTCAGAGTCATTCTAGCCGATCCCGTCCACACCCAAACCTCCCAGCAGCGCTCGCGCTCTCCCACCCGCGCCTACAAGCGCTCGAGCCTCCGGGCCGCAATCGAGACACAGCTGGCAGAGCTTTGAGAACTTGAGCCTCATCTGACTGAAGGAGCTAAGAGGAGCTTTGTCTTCTTAGTTTTAGCCTTACCTCCAATGATACCACAGGCAGAATTAAGAACTTTTAGGATTAAATTATCTATGAATTCATGACTCAAGTGCAGCTATTTTGATTTCCAATTGCTTTTTGGCAAATGCCCTTTTAGTTATCGCTGGTCTGCCTGTCCAGCTTTCCATTCTCATGTGCAGTTTCATATGATGGTGGCGGCAAAGTTACCACCAGAAATTCTTAGCCGTTCTTGAAACAACAGGTCCTTGATTTCACAAAGATGTAGACAAAAGCAGGAATCTCATTTCCAGTCAGAGAGCAGTGATTTTGAAAAGTGAAAACTCTAAAGTTTTACATAAGTTCTGTTTGGCTTTTTCATGTATCTTAACCCACAAAATAGTGTATTATTAAATTTTTCTTGGCCTTGGAAGTAAACTGGATTTGGCTACTAATGCAGGTTTTAGGCTTGTTCGATGGACATACTAACATTAGCAGTATTGTGTTTTTGGAAAGGCTAAAGAAGAATCTAAATTTTTATTCACGATTTAAACTATGAACATTCTCAAAACATGATAAAAACATGCAACTTTTTGATATCTTTGGGCTCTGGGAAAATCTACTGAGCATTTTACATACAAAACAATTACATAATCAGCATATCATCAATAATTGATAACTGTTTTTTGCTGCCCTACATGTAAGAAATTCAACTTTATTGACAGACTGGAAACCCCAGACTAACTTTACTTTTGTACTGAGTCGAACGGTGGAAGGTGACTTATGATAGTGGAGAATGAGAAGCCGGTGGAAGAAGGTTTCTAGGCCATAATCTACATTTCCAGCCTGGCTGTGCTGTTGAATGGGAGCCAAGAACATAACGTCAGCATGACTGGGAAGCTCTCCGGGCCAAAGGGAGTCCACGTCTCATGATTACTTCCACAGAGGAGCATTGAACTCGGCGCTGAGACGCTGACTGCAGGCCAACGGGGCCGGAGAAGTCGGTACAGTGACGCTGCAGATATCAGTAAAAGAGAAGTTTTCATCTGGGAGGGAGCTGGATCATAATCAATTACACAAACTGCTTTAGAAAGAAGTGCAGAGGTTTTCTGTCTGCGTCGCACAAAAGGGGAACTGTTTCGGCGTCGGTGCCACGCCTATTGTGAGCCACAAACAGAGAGTCTTTGAACATGTCATGTCTTGGAGAGGCTTGGTTTGACTCCAGCACTCGTCGGGAAAGTAAGAAAGGAAGCTGGGAGTCTGAAACACCGGGCGACAGAAAAACTGATTAAGTGGTGTGATGTTGCCGGTCGACTGATTTCAGGGGTATTGAGGGATGACAGGAGAGATGAGGTCAGGAGGGTGTATGTGTGGGTGCATTTGTGTGTGTGTATGTGTGGAGGGGGGATGTTAGGGATTTGGATAGTCTACGTGCATTAGAGCTAAACCAAAGGTCTGCCAACCTCAGACCTGAGTGAATCACTTTGATATGGGATTATGCTCCTCTCTCTCAGCTCTGCAGGCACATGAGGCTGTAAAAAACAAACAAACCCTAGTTGGCTTTTCTTTCTATTTTACAGGAATGAGACTCGCAGCTCTGAGAAAGGAGTCAGAGAGAAAGAATGTTTCTGTTTATCCAACACCCCTGCCTTTTTCGGCGTCTAGCATTCCGTCACATGTTGATCAACCCCGCCGCGCTCTGGAGCTCTCAGTCGAGGGCCTGCAACCAAAACATCCTTTGTGTTTCATCTTAGATCAGTTATTGATGGGTGAACAGGCTCGAGGAGCTTGTCGAGCTTTTCAATAAACATGGCTTTCAGATCGGGAATTTCACCGACGACACTAAAGTCTCATGATTGAGCTGCACCCAAAGACAGCTTCAAAGTTGACAACCATACTTCATTAACATCTTCATTTAAAGGAAACAACAAATCTATAGGATCCCTGTCAAGACTGTTTCCTTATGTTATGTGTTTATGTTAAAAAATATCAAATATTATGACTGATATGTCATCATCTAACTCCCAAATGTTGACATCTACAGTTGCTATTCCAGCCAATGTACAGATTTCTATAGACGCAGCGAGCGAGCACCATGACAGCCTGTGATAAAAAGCTGCTGCAGACGTTTCTCCCTCCATCCAACGCTCTCCACACCGAGTGGAGGTTGGGGGGGGGTAGGGCTGCCGATGAACAGAAAGTCACCTTCTACCAGCTCACAGGTCACAGGGGGAGGTGTGTGATGGAGGCGGAGGCAGCATGAGGCTCACCTTCTGTTTTTATATCTTAATATGGATGATATTTATTACACATGACAAATTCATATCAGCCAGATCCAGATTGAATATGAGACCAGAAATGAAGAAAACCTTTATGAGGCATTGGCAAAAACATTCACATTTCCCAAATCATACTGTAGAAATCAGAGTGAACAGTAGCCTCATTAAATCAGTGGTGTATAATAATAATTATAATAAATACACAAGAGGAAATGTGACTCACTAATATGAGCTTACTTGAGCATAATTATGAGGATTTCAATGGCTTAAATCTGGGCTACTGGACCAGCTACAGAGAGGCTGAGCAGTGTGAGAAACCAGCAGGGTGAGATGCAGATGTTCAACCTCTGCATCAGCCAGTGTGTGTGCTGCTGAAGTGCTCATGAGCAAGACACTCAATCCCAACAGCATCACACTAACTGTCCGTTTTTTTGCAGATATCCTCAGCTGCACCAGCCTGTTTGATTTCATGCATGTGGGAGCATTTTCCCCTCTGTGCACCACTGATGTGTTTGCTAATGGAGACGCCAGCTCAGTGCAGCATTTCCAGGATCTGTGCTGGTCTGGACCCGCCTGCAGACAACCCACTGTTTTGATGTGCAGGAATTACAGCAGGTTGCCAGGATGGACAGACAACAGACATCCCATCATTTGAAGGCTTTGAGTGGGAAATTCTGATGTGTTGCACTGGTCCAGATGTTGAATCTAATGTGCATTTTATAAACAAGGCTGGAAAATGGCAACACACTTTCATCACGATTGATAAGATGAAGGAATTTTATAATCAGATTCCACCTTAATTCTACAATAACATCATGACCTATTTTGTGTCTGTTGGCTGTCAAGATACTCACATTTGTCTGTTAGTGTCAGCTTCTCCTCCAAATGATGTCCCAGCTCCTTATAATCCATTGTGTCCATTCAGGCGGATCTCAGTCGCTGTCATTCCTCAAAGTCCAGGAGCTGAAACTCCGGCACAGACCCACCAAAACACGCCCTGTAAATCCAAGCGGAATCAGAGGGAAAAGTGACTCAAAAAATGATAATGACTACAAGAGGATCCGAGCGGAAACAGCTGGGGGTTGTTTAAAATGTTAGACTGTGATAAAGTTGTTAAAATGTCTGGTTAAAATCAGAGGCTCGGTCCGGTCCTCCGGGTCTTTAGAGGAAAACCTTCAGTGCGGGAATAAAAAAGCTTCAGTGAGTCTGAGCCGCAAGAGCGAAGTCAAGGTGGGAGTAGTGAGGTAAGCACTTCCTGTTAACATTTTCAGAATAAAATAAAGACATACTACCTTAACTATTTGGAAAGAAAACAACCTGTAACAAGGTTTTTCCATTGCTTGCAAATGTATCTCTCTCTTTCTTTACTCACTTGACTTGGAGAAAGTTTAAGTCGTGACATGACCAATAAGACTGTAATTTATGACAAATGAGAAAAATATCCACTGAGTAATAGATGCATATAGCTAGCATTATTTGTTAATAAAGGTGCACATATTTTAATATGCTTTCTGATTTTTACAGGCAATATTTTACAACATGATGGCACAACATCCAACACACACAGTATATGAACCACAATGAAACAAAATGTAATTTCAACGGGGCAATATAAGAAATAAACAAATGCATTAATCTTGGAACACAACCTAGAACAAATTTCGTTTTTCATTTTGTTCAGAAGGCGACAACATATATTTTGCACCTCATGCATATATAATACGTGTGTGTATGATATCACATAAATGTTGTCCTTTAATATACCAAATGTAACTTAAAGTCTAGTTTTGTCTGCAGTCATAATTAGAACACACAAACACAGATGTACAACACTAAACACACAGGATAAGACACATCCAAAATATTAATAATGTTATATTCATGCTCAAAATACAGCAATTATGAAGGAATTCTTTGTGGCAAAGTGGAATAACACCAGTCTATGGCTGACATTATAATTCATAAAACCATCAGTTAAAATCGTTTTTCAATAATTACATAAAACTGTCACATTAAAATGTTTTATTCTGAAAGTCACATTACTTAATTTCCGGTTGTCTCTTTCTTCCTCTTTCTAACTTGACGTTGCCGATCGAAGCGAAAAACCGCATGCTGGACAGCTGGACGATACCAACTGAAATTTATTTACCCATCAAACATCAGGCAAAATGACCCAACAGAGACGTAATAAAAACATAAAAGAAAGCATTTTATTTCTCGTAAGACGTCTGTCATTTGTTTTATCCGCAGTACGAAGACATACGTGTCCTCCTCCCCCTCGAACCCCGCTGAATGGTTTGATCCATCAGATGATTTCCAGCAGCTGAATTCAGACCTGCTGCCTGGAACCACACCAGTTTTTATTACAGCGTTAAAACCCGGACAGTGTGTGTAATTACAGCTATTAGAGAGACACTAATTAACGATTTGTGCCAGTAAAGACATCATTTACGTCAAGATATCCATCAGGGAAAATTATGATAATATTGATTTCATAATGATGCAATATGCTTTAATTACTAAAGGCAAACATGAAATATTACTGGAATATTAATATAACACTAATCAAAAATTAGCCCTAAAGGTCTCTATACACCTTCCAATTAACAGACCAACAATGTTATGCACATTGTAGAAAAAGCATGACTTCTTTAGGGATATACTATAAAAGCAAAATATTGGACACACATCATCTTCCTGTGTTTAAAAAGTGACAGCATATTATCTGTCTGTATGCTGCGAACAGTATTGATGATGACAAGCTGATTAACAATTGATGTGACCTTCCTGCCACTGCCAGAGACAGAGGTCAATCATCCTGGAGGAAATCTGCTGCCAAGTCTTATCCGATAAAAACAGACGTAGCAGGAGGATGAAACCAAAAATATCTTGAGCAAACAAACCCTCATCCTGTATGAAATGTATGTGACACCAGGGCAACCTCAAACACCAGTCATTTGATGAAAATACAAAAAAACACTGTTCACATTAAAATGGCTATCTTCTCTCCTGAGCATAAAGTGGATTGTGCAGGGTTGAGGAGAAGTGTCATCCATTTTTTAACAGAGGCATTTTATAAATAGTCTGACCAGAATCACACCATCCAGGATTTTCTGGTCATTTTAATAAGAAATTCAGATTAATTATAGATGAAGTCATCTGTGTTCGTCATCATTTTTTTTCTTCTTGAGTCTTTAGGACATACAGGATGGCACCGAGTACAAATACATGTTAAAAAAAAAAATTCAGGACTCTTTGGAGCAGGATTTTATATGATGTTGGAGCTATGCTGAATGCTAAAAGGCCAAATGTATGTGAGCTTTACCAGAGATAAAATATGCATGACCCACTTAGCTTGGGTTGCGGTTGATGTTAGAGACGCCTCAACATCCAGATCGTTCCCTATGGTCGGTTCATCTTTTTCATCTCTTTCCTATTCCTTAGTTCAACCTAAAATCAAATCCACAACTTAAATCTCACATGACCAGAAACTGTCCCTCAATGATTTATCACAAAGTCGATAATCGCTTATTTTTTTTCAAAGCATGTCTTTAAACACGGTACATGGAGGCTGAAGATCGCCTGTGATGTGGTGAAACACTGCTAATCAATCCACCGGCCCCCTGCGACACATGAAAGGGGAAGAGAAGCAGCTCCATCAGGGCTAATGGGGTGGGATCTGAACTGCTGGTGCCTGTGAGGGAGTGACTGTTGAGTCTGGAGTCTCTGGTAAAAAATGATTTGCAGTAATGGGATTTGAAAATGCAAGGGCAGGAAATGTAACCCAGCGGTAGGGGAAAGGCAGGCGGTGCTCAGTAAACCTCACATATCTTGTTCATCTGCACCAGAACCCTGGATGGAAGGGATGGATGGATAGATGGAGTATTTGTTGCTGTGTTTCCATGTCTGCCACTACATATCTTGATTTAATCTATTCCTCAAGAAAATCATATCTCGAGGCGCTTGATGACAATGATCACACAGTAAGATGTTGATACTGTAAGTTATGTGTTATAAATGGAGGAGGGTTGGGTCAAAGCTATAACCACAAAATAAATATATTACTTAATTAATCAAAGCGTATCTTGATCAGTGAAGGGATTCTTTGTTGCACCGGTGATGGTATGCAGACACAGATGGCATTGCAATGATAAACAGACTGCAACTAAACCTTTAAGTTCCCCACAGGAATCATCCACCATCCACTGCAAAACATATCACAACACCACATAAACAATTGCACTAATTGTTTCAATGCGTCAGTGCAAATAAAAGACACAAAATAATAATTTCTGTATCCAAATGTGGTCAACAGAACATTTCACTCCAGAACCATGTGATGATCAGCTGCCCAACAGATAAACAGGTGAGTGAAATTACCTCCAACCACAGTGAATACTCCCAATGCATTGTGCACATACAAAACCAAGCACATGAATATGCAAGAAATGTAAATATGTGGCTCCTGCAGGGTCTATGTATGTGTAGAAAATTTCATGGCAATCCATTCAAAAGCTGTTAAGATTTTCACAAGAAAAAATAACCTGATAATGGTGTTAGGGGAACTGTTACAGGATGCAAAGCCACTAAAGCTCAACCTCTGGGGACCCTGAATTTTTAGAGCAATCTGAATGTTAGTTGTTGAGTAATTTCAGTCTTGTGGTGGACTGACAATCTGACCCACACTGTCAACAACAAATATGATGGACAAACAGGATAGAAAGCCCCTTAAACACTTTGTTTTCCTCATATTACATCTTTATACCTCCATGTTCTGACTCTCAGGGACTCCATAAAAAACGCCATGTGTCTTTAAACATTTTGCGCCCCAAGACTCGTGTAATTACAGCAGAACAAATTGTGCCTGCAGTCCACTGATGTACTGCCAAACAACAGACACAAGCTCAAGTTGACATTTTCAGCTCCTCGCTCTGATGCAGGCAGCATCACTTTAGCGAGACAAATGGGGTTTATTTGGTCCCTCAGACTATTACTGGTGTCATTTAGAGCCAAATCTTACCTAACACACCTGGTTAGGGCGCATGAGTAAGGTGTTTAATCAGTGACGATTAATGAGAGAGTGACTCATTCTGTCCTTAAACTTTTCCTACAACAAAGCTTTCTCAAGAAGACTTCCTTTGAGGGAGCACATGTCCACACTCGCCTGCACCTGACTGAGACATGGGGAGGTTCAGAGAGCCTCCCATAAACCCATAGAGGCATGTAGATAATTGCCCCTCCTACACACGACCACAAAAGCCCTACAAAAAGACTCCTTACAAAAAGCCTGCAGTTACACTTAAAACATTCGTCCAGATCCTCCCTGTGTGTTTGACCAGAGGGGAGAGCAGATATCTGTCTGCAAAGGGAGTTATAAAATGCTCTTTTCTTTGTAAAAAAAAGCCCGAGTGCACAATGGTTTGGTTTTACAGGGCGAGCACACATATTTGGAGAGCTTGACGCTGCTGAAGTCAGAGTCTGAATATAACCACAGCTGCTACAGTGTGGGAGTCAAGCATGTCTGCAGTTGGTGTGGTTATCGAGAGCAGAGCCGGGGAAAAATCTCAGACTGATTTCCTCTTGAGCCAGATGACACAGTGGTTTAAACTCGATCACATCCTTTGTCTGTGCTGATGGAAAAATAGGTATAAATGGCACCGTGTTTTATTAATTTTCAGAGAGCAGATATCTGTCCATGTTAACAGCAGCATCCGTTGAACACAAAACACAACGTCAATGTTTGAAACAGCTTTCCAGAGTAAAAGTAATAGTTGACATTTTGGGAAATAGGCTTCTTTGCTTTATGGCTGAGAATAAGAAGAGAACCACTTTCATATCTGTATTCTATATAAGCTATAGCTATAAGGGAGTTAGCTTAGCTTAGCATAAAGACTGGAAACAGGTAGAAAGAGCTAGCCTGGTTCTGTCTACAGGTAAAAAAAAAAAAAAAAAAAACAGCACCTAACTCTAAAATACTCTCATTTTTTTCCACTTGTGTGGCCAAGAGACACTTTTTAAAAAATTTTTGGTCCTTTTTAGACTTTGGTTTTTGCACAGATAAAATAAACAAGATACAACATGTTGATTAGTGAGCTTTATAGGTGATGCTAGGCTGCTTTTGTTGGACTGAGCCAAGCTGCAGATTCAGGTAATAATTCTCTGTAGTTTCATCACTTCAAGCGACACTGTCACATTGTTTGCACATTATCATTTGACATTTTACTATTATGAAAATGTCAATTTTATTCACTTTAATATCAGAGTGGAAACAATCTTCTCATCAACTCTATTTCCCAAAAAGTTAAATTCTAGCCTTAATACAACACAAACAATGGGTCAGAAAAGTGTTGTGTAGCCACCGTCCCAACAATATAACTTCTGATAAAGGGTGTGACTGATGTGTCCATTTGCCACCATCCCTGCCGCATGCCCAGTCAGTCACATTGCTCACATACAGAGTCACACTCCACCCGTCCGCCTGCCCTCGAGCAGTTGGCACAGCGGTGTCATCTCAAGCTCTCAGCTGTTACTGTGGCGTACCACTGACTGGACCAGCAGCTGTTCACGACTGCAGCAACACTTGCTGCTCTATCATCTCCAGCTTAGAGCATCAGGAAACTGGGATGAAAATAAAACATATGGCTTTGGCATTCCCTAGCATCACCACTGTGGATAAACACTGAATGTGACTCATCTTCCGAAATATCTCAACAGGCTTACAGCTTATTGACCTAGTTAAATGTAGAAATAGAAACTAAATGGTTGCAAAGATTTAATTTTCAACAAAACCGATCTACAAATGGCATATAAGCATTTTGATACTCCGTTTCATCACAGTTTGTGGATGAAAAGTGTTTATATCTGTAGTGCAGTTTTCCTTCATACAGGAATCCAGATTCTGGAGTCATTGTAGAAGAAGGACTGCTTTGGCAATATGAGTGGATCATAGAAACCTGGAAAGAGGGAGAGAAAGATCGACTTTGAGTTTGACTTGTAATCATACGAGAAACTGAAATACTCTAATTACATGTCTTTCTCCTGCAGCCAGAGAAAGTAATGTTAGACAACCTGAGCTGCTCCAACTGAAAATGAATCGTGCACTGCGACTGCATGATTTCAGAGTTTGTCTGAAAGTTTAAATCGAGTTGGATTTTATATAAGAAGACAGGAACCAGTTACAGGGGAGTTACTCTTGGGGGAGTCTCTTGCTTCAGGCGATAAGAGACAGAGATGAATGTTCAATGAGCAACAGCTTTGGTTTCTTGCTAAAATCCCAAAAGTCTGGGGGATTCCCAGTCTAAATGTGTCACACGGCTTGATGTAGGTAAAGAATTTACCTATGCAGCTCCAGGCTAAACATGCATTATGTGCTACTTGGTTAAAATATGGCTCTATTGTACCTTTTATTTTGTTTAGAATAACCATGGCTATTTGACAAGGGAGAAAGATTTAATGCAAATAGTTCAGGATTTATGATGATGATATCCCAAATTAGTCAGAATAAACAAGACTATTGATGTAGATAACAGTGAGGTTTAAAAAATGGGACTGAGAGGATTAAAGCAAAAAAAAAAAAATCCAAGCAGATTCCAGGAGTTACTTTATGATGAAATGCAGTCGTTAAATATTTATGCACACCTACTTTTCCTCAACCTGCCTCATTTGCATAAACTTAGTGTAAGTCAGCAGTTTCCCACATTCACCACAGTCACTTTCAACAGCTCCCACAGAAGGGATGCAAATTTATTGCAAACCTAAACTAATCCTAATTTATTTATTCAAAGCTTGTGAATACTACAAGGAAAAGAGTGTTGCATTCAACACAACAGCCACCTCACTGCACAGGTCTGTATCTCAGACTAATTGTGTATGAAATTGTTAGTCTTTCTCTTTGATTTTGGACAGCTACCAAAACCTGGTGCTAACTGCTCATTGTGTTTTAGGGAGGTTTTCTGTACTTGCACAGAAAACATCACATCACCTCTGTCTGTTACAGAAATAAGAGAAATACCAACCGACAGCAACACATACTAACAATCAAAAGTAGTAGTTGATGTAGTGGATATGTTTTCTTTATGCATTACCTGGACCTGGCCTCATGTCCGTCTGTGAGTTTTGGGGTAGTCTTTCAGTTCTGGACGCAAATGCAGCAGACGGCATTGGACGCTTAGATGAACTGTTATAATTCCCTATGTCATACTGCCCAGGGCCTGGCAAGGGAGGGTCCTTAGGAACAATAAGAGGTGGCGCTGATATTGCCAAATAATATCGCCTCCTTGAAACACAATTAACAGAATTTACATTTGTAAAATATGAAAAAGAAACAAGTGGGTAACATAAAACAAACATGATAAATATTGTGTGTTCACTCACGGCAGGATGGTTCTCTTTACCAGCGTAGGAGTCTGATGGGGACTGTAGGCTCCTGGGCCCGGGACACAGTTGTCCACTGGAGCAGGGATTCTCTGAGTCTTTGATTTGAAGGGAGACAGGACTGCCTTGGAGCTGTACTGGATTACACTGTTGTTCACTTCGTAGTGGCCTTTAACAATTTTATGACATAAAATTACAATGAAATCAAATGCAATTAAGAATAAAACTCAAGAACTGAATTATGCATGAGTTTACAGAGAGAACTTGGAGAGACAGGGGTAATTACACGGTGATGGCATGCTCATGCTGGGGTTAAAAGAGGCTCGTCCAGTTTTTGACAGAAAAGCTGATGTACCAACCACAGAGGAGAATCTCTGTGCGCTACGACAACGGACCTGTCCATAAATGAAAAAAACAAAAAGCTACACATTAACTACAGGATGCACAACACAGTCTCAGAAGATTTAAAAGCAACTTGTATAATTCATAAACATACATCATACTGATTCGGAGCTGGAGTGTTGTGCTTCGGACCATCCAGCTGCACAGCCACCGGCAACCTGAAAACCCTGGAGACTCCAGTGTTGAAGTCATACTTGTCTATGAAAGAGCTCTGCAGGTTGTATACATTCGGCCCTGGGATGCCTCTCTTTGGGTTACTGGAAGCCCTGGCAGCCTATTGGACAGGGGGATATGATTTTTTAATTCACCTGTGGGTACTTTAAACTTATACAGTGTATTCACATTAAATCAGCAGAATGTAAACTTCAAGGCCGAAACTGTCACTGTGGTCATGTCATCCATATTTTGACAAAGAATTTGGAGGAGTTCACCAAGTAGAGAAAATTATATTGTACAATTAACAGGAGTCTACAAACATCCTAGCAGCTCTGTGAGGCTGTTAAATGCTAACATCAGCATAGCATCATGCTCACAATGACAGTGTAAGCAAGGTGATGTTTAACAGGTATCACGTTTATCATTTTTACCATCTTAGTTTTGGCATGTTAGCAAAATCAAAGTATTGGACCAATTTAAAGTTTAATCTGTTGATAGTATTAGATAAAACACTGAGGGATAACCCAAGTTATTACAGTTCATCCTGGGAGTAAAATGAATGTGCGCATCAAAGCTCATGGCAATCGATTGGATAAATGTCAACTTCATATTGGCACAAGAGCAGGATGTCATCAGATTATCAATGATATGAGGACACACCATGTGTAAACCATGACTGTCTCAACAAACTTTGTACAAAATTCTGAACTGAAGTCGATGGAAGCGACTCTGGGCCATGACCTTGGATGCAACAAATCCCGTGGTGCCTTTCTTTGAGAAGGAGGGACTGTGGACTTCAGTACTGGAGACACAGTCATAGCTGCCTGGTCCTGGATTTTCATTCTGAAACAAACACACACCATCATGTTTATGTTGCAATGTTGCTTTCTGTTAATTTAAAGTGATGCTTGGGGTTAGATTTCCTACCTGACAAACTTGTGCAGGGAATCTTTTAGCCTGAGATGAAAACCCTTTCTTTTCTTCATTTGTCATCACCACTCTTTGATATTTTGTTGGTATTGAAGATGAAACCGTACAGACTGAACTCTTATCTGCTGTAAGTTTAAAAGAACCACATGATAAAATAAATTTAGTCATAATTTATTTAGTAATAATAAATAAATCTAAAACGTTAGTTGGACTCACTTTTATTAAATCCTCGGTGCATGTTGCTGGATAACACGTAGAAAGTTGCTGTTAAACTCTGTAAATCTGAAGCCACAGAAAAACGCAGATCTCGTTGTTTTGACGACGTGAAAACAAACGCGTGACTCCACCTGACTTCCTGTTGTCTTTTAGCGCCACCTCTCGGTTCAGCGTGTTTAGGCTCTTCATTTTAACCCGCCGCTGTTTTGTTTCCACATCTTTACATCCATCATGGCGATGCATGCGAAGGCGACTCCGCCACAGATCCCGGACACCCGCCGGGAGCTCGCCGAGCTGGTCAAGAGGAAACAAGAACTGGCTGTAAGAACACGGAACCGCAATTTAATCCGATATGAAAACCAACCAGAATAGAAAACAACTGAAGCTTTAATCTCAACCGTTTGTTAGCCGAGGCCTCGCAAAAAAAGCTAATGATAGCGGTTGCTAACGTTAGCGAGCTCTCGGTTTGCTAATGCTAGTAGCTCATGCTCTTGCTAACTCGGCTACTTCTAAGAGAGCCTAACGTTATTAGCTAATGTCTGATTATCTGACCTTGACTGGCAATGTTTGATAAACGATATCGGGTTTTCCTAACTTTTGCAATACGTTATATTTCTAAGTATTAACTTTATATTGCTGCACCGTTGTTGCCCGGCTATGCTAACTAGCTAGCCTAGCTACGTTTTAGCCGCCGCCCGGTTTGGTCCACTTCTCGCGATATGTTAGCTCTGGATGAATCTGGATGAAGTGTTATTGTGTTGTCAGTTTGATAAAGATGTTGTTCATTTGCTTTTGCTTTGTCTATACATATATACAGACATGAATAGTTTGACTAGCGACCATTTCTTCAGGTTCAACATAAATCATGTAGAAACAAAATTCCGGTTTTAGTAAGCTATTGATTTAAACAGTTGTCCTATCTCTATCCTGATTGAAGCTAAGATTGCTCCTCTGTTTCAAATTCAAATCAAGAATCTGATAAACATGTACACATCTATTCTCTTTTGATCTAATTTCTTCAATATCTTAGGAGACGCTGGTGAACTTGGAAAGACAGATATATGCTTTTGAAGGCAGCTACCTAGAAGATACCCAGATGTATGGCAACATCATCAGAGGATGGGACCGATACCTCACCAACCAAAAGTAAGTATCAGATACATTATTCTTAGACTGTCTGCATGATTTTGTCCAAGTGCATAGAAGAGAAGAAAATGAGGGAAAGTTTGAACATTTTACAGTAATTACAAGAGCACGATCATCTCAAAATGAGCACGTTCAAGGTATATGTCTAATGCGTAGACATGAGATGAAAATGGGTCAACTCTGTTCAAGTGTTATTTAATTAATGATCAAGTGCATGGTGTCATTCCATCCATCATAAGTCACTTAACTAACCATATTTCTGTAATTTTAACAGGAACTCCAATAGTAAGACTGATAGAAGGAATAGAAAATTCAAGGAAGCAGAGCGTTTATTCAGCAAGTCGTCTGTCACATCAGTTGCAGTAAGTCCCTCTCTCACTTTTTCCACATAATATATTAATTGTTTATTTGCTGTGTGACAATAATGGAATTCATTCTCTGTGTTGATTTGCAGGCAGTATGTGCACTAGGTGGGATACCAGATCACATGAATGAAAAACGTGAGTTCTTTTTGTCTTTCTCATGCCAAGCAGCGTTAAAAAAGTTTTCTTCTTCATAGTCTTTGGTCCTTTCTGACAGAGAGTTTGTGCTGTCTCCTTTGGGTTGTGTCAGGTGAAGCAGGTAGTGGCACGGAAAGTGACGCCTCTCCAGACCTCCAGAACCAAGAAAACGAGCCCAGCCAGGAGGATACAGAAGATGTGGATTCGACGCTGCAAGACCTAAAGCCTCAGAAGGCTGCCTCCTCTTCCTCCTCAGGCAGCCATCACGGGAGCCACAAGAAGAGGAAGAACAAAAACAGACACAGGTACACAGTCAAGATACAAGACACAGTGTGTCAGCATGGAATTTATTCTCTGCTTCTGATTGTACTGATAATTGACACCCAATATCAGGATTCTTGATTAAGAAGCCTAATTTCTTCATAACTGATCAGTATGTTTACATGCACACAGGAAACTAGGTTACTGGGTTGAAGTGGGTGTTTGATCTGTGATCTGTGTGTTTATATGCACTGTAGTAAAACCTGGTTAAGGAGAGATAAGAAAGGAGGCGCTGAAGATCTTTTCCTTAACATTTAGACAATTGGACCAGCTCTTATCATGCCTGCTGCTTAGATAGCTCTGGGTCATTCTTGAGCAAACAAACTGTTGAAAATTTAGTCTAGTTAAACACTGACTGAAGAGCATATAAACACACTGTCTGTTTATTGGTGAGTCTTGTTTTGTTATTATAAGAGTCAGTGCAGTTTGATTGGCTGAACAAACGGTCAATAAATGACTGGTTTGTTGAGTAGAATTGCTGTTTACATGTTCACAATACAAAGATCTATCTATTAAGTTGCTTGGCAGTGTTTAATGTCGCTGTGCTACCACCTATTTAATGTCGACCTGTTTTTCCTGACTCAGGCTTCACTGTCCTAACCACATATTAACACAGCAGGTGCTCCACCTAACACACTGTGAAGAAGTGGTTCTCTCACTCTGTAAAGTCTGGACTGCAGTATTATGTAGACGTAGGGCTTTAGACTCAGGTTGGTGAACTAACAGCTGCTGCTTTCTTTCTTCCTTCCCCTAATGCTGCCCTCCCCCCAGTCCTTCTGCCATGTTTGATTATGATTATATTGAGTAAGTCTGAATTTTACTTCCTGCTCCTGTGGTATTAACATCCTGCCTGCTTTAAACCCCATCCTCAACTTTTCCACCATTTCCCCTGCTCTCTGTCTGCTTCTATTGACCTAGAGTTTGAGTTTAAGCCTGCTAGCTATTCAATCATACTGCATGTCCAACACATCTTTCTTTAATTTTGAATGTACATCAGCATCCAGCACTCTAAACTCTATTAGATATCCCTGCTTGTTACTGGGGTATTTTCATATCTTTCTTATCCCCAGATTCATCTCAAGTTTGCTTTCACAATTCCAGCAATTAAATAAAACATTGCTGGTCTTGTCAGATGCTGGGTTGGCTACAGATTTGGACACAAACAAGAACAAGCACATTTATTGTTCTTGTTATGGGCTTGATTTTAGGCTTCTTCGTGATACAGTAGTGAGACTGCTTTTACCATAAAAACCTATTTTATGTAATCTAATGTGTCTAATGCAGCCTTACTTTTTTGTTACAGATTTGACATGAAGGTAAACAAGAAACCAAGAGCTGTAAGTTGAATTTTTTTGCTATATTATCTTAAAATACTGTTATTTGGACTGCAACTAATGATTATATTCATTAGTGATTTAACTGGTGACTGTTTTCTTGATTGTTTTATCTATAAAATGCCAAGAAATAGTGAATGATTGCCAGTATGACTTACTTCAGATATTCAGTTAACTGAAACATACAATTATTTGTCTCATTCTTTATCTTCTGTCCTCCTGCAGGATTATTCAACTTAACAAAGACGACTGGAACACCTGGACACAGACGAGGATACGTGAAGAGAAACACAAGATATCTGGACTTTGTGAACTTTTTATGCCCCCCCCCTCCTCCCTTTTTTTTTCGAGCTGTCATATTTCAGCCTGTACTGTGTGTATTGCTTGAAACATTCCCCCCCGCCACCTACCTTTGGTCACGGTTAAGATTTTGACCTACCAATTAAATAGAAATATGGTGTTGCATGTTACTTGAGGCCTGATGAGGCCCACCTCCAGTAACACACCATCTTGTATAGTGTTAAAAAAAAAAGATTGTATTTATTATGTAGTTAATTTCCATGTTTCCCATTGTAAGAAAGTTTTGCTTTTTGTTAAGTGTCACATCATCATCCAACCCCTGAATACCCCAAATTCTTTTATTACATGGTTTGTTTTTCAAAAAAATAATAAAATACCAGTAACGTGATTATGATTTGGTTATTTATTAAACTGTCTGTAGCTGTTCGTGAAAACAGTGCTTTGCATCACTCATCACAGCTGTTAAGGGATTGTTGGATGCTGTGAATTGGCTGAATCACCAAAAATCTTTGTTGTTTTTTTGTTGGCAGATTCCCACACATATTGTCCATAAAAAGTTAGATTATTGAAGAGTCCAAACATCAGTGTTTAGCTAACTATTATAGAGAATAGCCAGCACATTCTCTTCTGACAGTTCTCAGTTTGTTTTATGAAAATAGTTACTTAAGTAAACACGCGTCTCAGAACACAGGCTGATGACAGCGCCGCACTGTTTACACAATGTTGTCTGGCTTTTGTCGATCATAAACTTGAATATCTCATTCTCGTTTACACACACGGAAACCAAGTGTGAAAGTTTCAGCTTTTAACCAGTTTTTAACCTTCTTGTAGTCAGGATGCAGTATCTCTATTTTTCACTAGGGAGCGCCAAAACACACGGTTGTCTATACTATAAATGACAGAAGGTTTGATGCATTTTCATGTTTATTCACTTGTTCAGATTGGGCATTTATACCTGCATAAAGATTGTTTCTACAAATAGTACAAATTATAAGTAGATACACTTTGCAAGGATGAGCTTTTTTTTCTCACAGTGAGGAGGATGTGTTCTGAAAAGGTCTTTTACAGGTGTTTCCAAAAATGTCAAACTATTCCTTGAAGGCCTTCTTCATGAGCCATTGCTCTGCCCATCCCTATTTGGATCTTTGGATCACAAACACATATTTTAAAGCCTCCTCAGAGTAACTCAAAACTGGACGTACTTGAATTTTGGAGTGGGACATTAGTCACTGTGTTAACACATCAGCACATGGGGGGATGGAGACGGGCGCCCGGAGGAACCAGAGCTGCTGACAAACACACATGATGGAGAGACTGACTGGGACGAGTCCATCCCTGGAATGCAGTCCTCGGTTTCATGCTGCTCCACCACCACTTCATCCCAGAGTCACATTTCATCTGGTATGAATGACACAATGACTTTTTTTTTTCTGCTCTATTTTTCAAGCCAGCAGTGAGAATTATGACTGTTATTCAGTCTCTGGATGACAATGTGGGTCAGCTGGTCCACCACTTTGGTTCAGACTGAAATATTACATCCACTGTTCTACTGTGAAATTTTGTGCAAACATTCATGGTTTCAGGGGGATGAATCCTTTCATGATCTCACATGATATTTAAGTTCTGCTGGTGATCCCCTAACTTTTCCTTTAATATCATTGATGTCCCCCCATCAATTGTTTTTTAGAGAAATATCGCAAGAGTTGGATGAATTGTCATGAAATTTTGAAAAAACATTCATGGTCCCTAGATTCATGGTCCCTGATTTTTCATGTAGCATCACCATGAGGTTGACATTTCGCTTCTGACCAAACTTTTTTGACAACTTCTTTATGAATTGCCATAAAATTTGGTTCAGACATTGATGCCCCCCCATCACGATCACCTGTAAAACTTTGGTGATCTATTAACTTTTCATCTACAACATCAGATCAAGCGTTTAATTTGTCCAACACTTTAGTGTTTGCAACTAAATTACTGCAGCATTAAAGACATGAGCATCAGTGTCGGTTGTAGTTTGTGTTCATTGCAAATTAGCGCTTGCCTGTTTATACTGTATTATACCTGTCACTACTTTATTGCTCTAAGAGGCTGATATTGATGGTTGTTGTGAATTCTTTTCCCCCTTGACTTCATAAGCCCGTGTCACTGGGACCTTCAGTTTTTTACCTGTGTTTGTGATTCATAACTAATGACAGTGCACTGAGCATTAACATAGGTTTGGAGACATTCTGCACATTTTTCTCACAGCGGCATTATTTCCTGGTCTCCTCCCACGTCCCCCCCCAGCTGTCCAACACATAGATACTGTCGAGGCCGTGGTTGAGACCAGGTTACTTGTCAGGCCATGACTCACTCACAAGTCACATTCAAACGGCTCAACATCACCTACTACGTAATGCAATCTGGCTGGAAACTCGCACTCACACCAGAGTGCATTCCACGCGTTTAACTTCGGGGTGTGTGAGTAATGAGGCATGAATGTACAATGTGTGTTTCGCCAGTTAACAGCAAATCTTTGTTTCATTTCCTGTCACTTCAGGAAACGATCTGGAAAGAATTGACCAAGGCGAACTTTAATTGAGCCGTTTGGAGCCAAGAAGGATTCCTGAAGTGAAACTTAAATGACTCAACTCTATGGCAATAAGCCCATTCTTGTATTTTTGAGTCCAGCTAAGCAATTTACAATAAGTTAGGAAAGTGCAAACTGTTTTGTTGCCAAATGCTCTTGAGTTTGACTCCTAACACGCAAAATGATTTATTGAGGATGGTCAGTGTCCAACAGTGGATCAGCAGGACTCTCATGGCCTGATTGTAATGAATGACCTTGTTGTGTCGTTGAGAACCAGCATGTGCGTTCGGTCAAGTGTCAGTCCCACTATGAACAAACAGCAGCTTTGAGTAATGTTTCATTCAACACAAAGTGGAGTCTTGCAAACAACTTCAATTCAACCCCGCTGAACTTTACTGGAAACGCAGCTACTACTACTGTGTCATTTCTCGTGGTGTTGTTTCACCTCCTGGATGAAGCACAATCAGAGTATGATGATCTCAAATACAGTTAAGATATAGATTCTTAAAAGGTGACTTTTTTAAAACCCAAACTAGAGCTCACCTTCAACTTAATAAACAAAAAGATTAAAATGCCAGTTGACCTAAATGACAAAAATTTTAAAAAAATCCGCCTACCCTTATTTTGTAATATAGCAATCTATACAGTGAAATGTTTTGTGGTATCTATGGTTTTAATATTACTGGATGGATGAAGCCAATGTGGACAATGTTGCAAATCAATTGGTTTGGTTTATGGCAATATTTCTTATTTATCAGGTATTCAATTCACTGGATCAACCAAAACATGCATTACAATCTGGTTATTTTATCTATAGATAATTTTATCAACTGTCAAAACAATCTATCCACACAGTCCATTCAGTGGCTGTTCTGGAGCTTTTGATCATATCACATGATCTTCCTCAACAGATCAAGTTTTCCCAGCTGTCAGAAAATCGTTCCAATTTCCAATCCTCTAAATTCGCCAAGGACTTCTCATCAATCTTAAGTTTTGGGCAAGCAGACAAACTCCATTATGTATCTAACCATGCAGGTTAAGATATTGAAGATTTCTGTCACCACCCTGAAACACTGGAGGTTTATTGAATTTCCTTTGTGATGGTGACAGCTTTGGGAAAAAAAAAAACACAGCACAGATGAAAACAGATGATAAACTCCAGACACGCCTGTCAACAGTTTTCATTGGAACCATCTTCGACTAAAGAAACAGTTCCCATGTAAACACAGGTCAGCAGATTAAACAACACTGTGGAGAGAAAGAGTTGCTGCTGTTTAATTTTTAACACTGTGAGCGTCACCAATAAAACCCACTTCCGTCATATTGGTGTAGCGGCAGAAAGAGAGGACAGATATCTGAAAACCAGGGGAATAAAACCAAGATGATGGGCCTGGCTGGAAACCACATGGGGTGTGTGACGAATGTGTTTTGGTAATTTAAGTGAACTGACCCTCTTTAAAATAGCCCTCATCATTCAAAGGTTACAACGGGATAAATCCCACAGACACAGAGGATGCACCGAGCTGGCAAACGCTCAAATGTGAATTCCTGTTGATAGTACACACATCGAAGGACCCAGATGACTTTGCAGTGGAAACAGTGCAGAAGCTGTAGGGTCTCGTGCGAGGCGCGGCCCCCTTCCTTCGTCTCTGGCCTGTCAGTCAGAGTAATGTCGTCTAATTACTTTAACAGCCTCCAGCAGCGGGCTCCAGCTGAGTCTGAGTCCCCGACCCTCAGAGGCTGAGCGCGATGACGTGAAATCTTAAATATTCACCGAGGAGCTTCGACCCCATCCTTCCTCCTCCTCCTCCTCCTCCTGGGACCAAACAAGACTGTTCTCCTTCATCCCTGCAAACAAGGTCAAAAATATTTCAGGAAGAGTCATGGGAAAAGCTCGAACAACCAACAGCGCCACATGGACCTTTTTATTTTTCATCTGGAGCTGATCTCGTGATAAGATTTTAACTGGGTATTAAAAACGGGCTTGTTGCAGCAAGTCAACACTTTTACACTCGGGTCATAAATGATGATCAAAAGCAGGAAGGAAGAGGAATGTGTATCACTTCTTGACAGCTATATTTCTCAGTTTATGAGCGAATACCAGGAGCCTGTGAGAAGAGACAGAGCTCATATTTTCACATTAGCACCTGTCAGGACCAAATCCATATATTTAGTCTTTTTCAAATCATTTTCTTATTGTTAACATCATATTTATCATTATCATACAGTGTGTCTGGTGTTTTCAAAGTCAAAATGAACTTTTAAAGTTGCTTCTCTTCCTTTATTTCTGTTTCATTTCGATATTTTCTGGACACTTTAAAGCTACACAGACCAGGTACGAGGCACGTCAGCAAGGATCAGCACCATATAAAAGCACCGTGGGCTGAAATGACTTTAATGGAAAACTTTGTCCATCCTCTTGTCAGCTGGTTTTCTCTTCCCTCCTCCTGACATGGACACTAGCCTGGCACAGCCTCCATATAAACACAATCAGAGCAGATCAGCACAGAGGTTCTGAACTGTAAATATTTATGTAGATTATGCAAGTAATACTAAGGGAAAGTCTGCATGGGACGACCCACACCAGACCATCTTTGGGAAACGGGTTAAAGGTTTTTTCTTTTTTTTTAAGGAAGAGGTTTTTCAAGATGGTTTAAGATGATATGGTTTCAGCATGAGGAAAATTTGGTTTCAGCTCCTCGCCAGAGAAATTAGGATTTTTGTGAAGCTTTCTTAGTAAGACAGTTAAACAAATATGACTTTGACTCATACACAGTCTAATTTCTCATTAACTGTTGGATGTATTGCCATGAAAGTTGGTTCAGTGTATCCTAATGACTTCTCACTTTTCTTTTAGCATCACAAGTTGTAGTTTTGAGTGAGACATCTCAACAGCTATTGGACAGATAGACATGACATTTATGTATAATGTAAGTGTGTTCAGTTCATATATGCAAATATGACAATCATTAATAAATGTATACACCATCCTTTGCTTTATAACATTTTTATTGCTTGCTAAAAATTGTTTTAAGCTGAAAATAAAATAAAATATACATTTTTTTCAACAGTTCATTCTCAGCAACTAAGTTTACATACAACAAGCAGTGGAAGAAGACGCAGGAATATTTTCAGAAATATTTTTGCCAAGCATAGGTCATAACATTCAAATTTTGGTTTCATCTAGCAGTCATGAAAGAAGAGTGTTATAAAATAGTGTTTTTATCACCTTTATGAATGAACAAACATTTTAATTTAAAGTCTAACATGTATCTTTTGTATATTTTATTTAGTCCTTAATGTGCAAAACATATAAAATAAAGAAGTCGTACACATACATCACAGGATGTTTCTGCAGAATTTATACATACATTTCAACGTGCTTAAAGCTGACAAGAGTTTTGAGTTGTAAATACTGAACTTGCATCAGCTTTACACTGTGAATGAATTAGTAAGGTTGCAGTGTTCATGTGCGGGGCTGAGGTTGAGAAGTTTTCCTGCTGGTGTCAGCAGTGTTGGATATTTGCTGTGTCGGGTGCAGGTGTTGCAGGTGGAAGTGAGCGGGGGTCAGTCGTCGTTGTTGCAGTCTGTACACAGGATCTGGTCACGGTCGGGGAAGAAGCCGGAGCCCACCAGCGACACAGA
Organism: Centropyge bicolor; assembly: GCA_037975185.1. NCBI lineage: Eukaryota > Metazoa > Chordata > Actinopteri > Pomacanthidae > Centropyge > Centropyge bicolor. The sequence goes on along the minus strand of JBBMOC010000005.1, from coordinate 13,726,832 downwards.
GCATCGTGAACACTTGAAGCACGGCTGGTGCCACTGCCGGTCCTCAAAAGACACATACTTTCCATCTCCAAACCCTGGGAGACACAAATCAAATGCAACACATGAACAACTAGTGATGGATGTTTCACTCAGGCTGGAAAACAGAGCTTAATAACAGGCTTGCAACACAGTGGAACTGTCATAAATTAATTCATGATAACATCAGCAGTTGGCGGTTCATAGCTGTGGTTAAAAGCATCTCATTTAACTGTGGCATGTAAAGTATACGATGCTACAAAAAGATGAGAAGATTCAAAAGATAATAGACCTTGTGCTTGCTGCATTGTCTTTTTTTATTAATTTTCCTCTTCCTCTGTTTTCATTTAAAGACAATGAATAAAGCATCTCTAGAATTATTCTTTTATTCTGAAGGTGGAAGTTTGGAATTCTGGTTCAACTGGTTCAGCCTGTGGTTTGTTTCCATGGGTTGGAGCTGTCTGTGTCATTAAAGAGGCTATAATCAATGTTTTCATAATAAGAATGTGCCACAACATAATGTGAAAACAATGTGAAGGATGTCGGTCATAGTTAAGAACCTACAGAGAATTACCCTGCACTCATGTGGTGTTGGAAAAAATTCATCTTAACAACCAGGAAAGTCAGCAAAAACCTTGGTACATGACTTTGATGTCATATACACTGAAACATGTCAGATGAAAATAAATGTTTGATTGATACTAAGAAAGTTTTTACTAATTCACATTTTGCATGATTTTCCCTCACGTGTAATTAGTAATATGGTATTAAGTCGTAACCTTTAGTTGCTGTCCATGTAGAGTGATTAGATTAGTTGTAAAAGTTATTTATTTAAGTTATTTATTCATCGGCTTTGTAGCCTCCATGTTGTTTCTACCTTGACTTAAAAGCTCATTGACACACCTGAGTCTAAGTCTAAGCATTATTAAGTTTCTGCCAATGTAAACAGAAAATTCTCTGCTGCTGCTTGTTCACATTAAACACATTCAGCTGAAAAGTCAACACGGCGTGGCTTTTATTGTGGAGGAATTTCTGTGGACAATAGGAAGATACTACACATGGTGAGGAGAGGATATATGCAAACCCACACATGTTGGATCAGAGCCAAGGCTGGAACCCTGAGTCACCTGACTGCCTACACCTGTTTGTTGGAGGTAATTGTTTTGGCATTTCACTGATCGTCAAGACGGACTGGAATCGGAGAAAAAGTAAGACGATGCAGAACAAAAAATCTGAATCGAACCAGGGATGTTGCACCATGACCTGTTGCATTAACCAGCTGACGACAACTCAACTGTGCACTGACCTGTGATGGCCGTGTTGCAGCCGGCACACTTTTTGGCATAGAGGCTGCTGAAACACTTGACGCAGTACGGACTCTCTCCCTGCGAGGTGAAGGGTTGTCCAGCCAGCGGAGCTTTGCAGCCCGTGCAGAGGAAACACTCTTTGTGCCACACCTCGTCCTTGTAGGTCACCCCTCCTTTAGTCAGAGCCTGCAGGAACAAAGACAGACAGAGAAATGAGTTGAGAGTTATTACTGCTGTCATGTCTCTGATGGCTTTTTCTTTTGGGATTCCTATTATCTGTCTGGATGTTTAAAACAACGTGTTAAATTTGATCTTGGATTAAACTAAATTCAAAACTTAGACTCAGCCAGAATAAGATAGATACAGTAGATGTGGCCATTGTTGCCTGCACACCCAAATATAGATAAAGAGCTCACAAACAGAAAAAAGAAAAAAAAAGTAATTATATCTAATTTATGATGTCTGATTTCTGGAAACATTTCTGTATCAGATTGGCTTCTTGACCTGTCCTGTCAAACATTTCAATGCCCCTTTCTTTTATTCTTTTTTAACTGCTCATTTATTTATTGCTTAAACAATGAAAGAATTATACAATAAGTTGGTTGGCAGAAAATTAATTGCCAACTGCCAAGTGTGATAACTGATAAACAGTTAAAGTCAATTAACTCCAAACAGACTCTGGTTCTAAATTCTACATTTTTGGGATTTGGTGCTTTTATTGTGAAATAGGTTTAGGGCTGATGGCTGGATAAAAAAAGACATTTGAAGATACTATCTTTGGCTCGGAAACTGGAAAAATTCTCAACTGAATTATTCATTTCAAAAAGGAATTTATTACTGGTCAACATCGGTCATCACCCGAGGCCTGGTTCACCTTTTTGCAGTGGCTGCACTGAGGAGCGACCCTGCCCTCGTAGCACGGCACACAGTAGTAGTTGTTGTTGTCTGGGATGAAGGCCTCGGCACCGATCGGCTTCTCGCAGCCGTGACACACGAAACAGTCCTCGTGCCACGCGGCGCCGCCGTACTCCAACATCCTGGACCCTGTGGGACACAAAGGGTGGAAGAGTGGGAGGCCATGAGGGTGGAAACTGAGACGTCTGTGATTGTTTGTTGATATCTTCGCTGACATTTGGAAACCTGTGTGTCACTCCTTTCATCTCTGCTCAACTGTGCTGCAACCACGAGCTGGAATCTGATAGCATTCACGCGAACTCTGTGAAGACTGAAAGTGATGATTCAGCGTGACGGCAGAACCTGTTCTTACACAGCCGTCCTGCAGCGAGCGCTTACGTCACTTTATCTTGCATCAAAACAACCTGACAAGCTGTAACAAAGCTGAGCAGCATCCTGACGCTGCTTCATGTTCATTTTATAGATGGAGCCATCTCATGAGTTTGTCCACTCCCATATACACCAACATCTGAAACACACGCTCCATTTCAGAGGTTTATAAAAGCTAGTGGCCAGTTATGAAATTGAACGTCAGATCCTTTAATCACTGGCCTTGTTTTACGGCTCTTTGGGGCCTGAAATGCACGACGGTGTTCTGAGCTTGAACTTGGCTGGGGGAGAGGGCAGCAGCTTTTAAAGGCATTCCAGGCCCAACTGAAACTAAAGAAAATGACTGCTCAGTTCAGAAGAGATCTGGTGAGTTAGAATATCCCACACTAGCCACAGGCCCGGGTAATTTTCAGTCATCCGACACCGCCGCTGCTCTCGTGTCGTCACAGCGCCCGGAGCTGAAAACCCTGCTGGGAGATATTTTCAGCCGAGCAAGGAAACAATCATTCTGTCACATCTCAGCTGTCACGCCCCGGATCACAGAAACTCATTAGACTCTTTATCCCTGCAAAGACAGGGTGTGAACTGTCAGACTGCTGGAGTGATTACCCAAGAATCTGTCCCCTGGGAGGTTTGTGAACTTGGTGTTGTGAGGGGGGGGGGGGGGGGGGATGGACACAGCCTATGGTTATTGTCTCTACCTGGCATGACTGTCTTGTCGCAGGCGGCGCACTTGGAGGAATACTCGTTGCAGTAGCACTGGCTGCACACCAGCGCGTCCCCCTGGCTGGTGAAGGGCTCGTCGGCCAGAGAGCGGTCGCAGCGGAAACAGCGGAAACAGTGCGCGTGGTAATATCTGTCCTCGTAGAAGAGCTCCTGGAGGAGGAGGAGAGGGAGGGTCAAAGTGATGCTGTGACAAAAACTTTATCTTATAAAAACATTGTTAAAATTCTCTTTTGTCAGGGATTTGTTATGGACACTACATATCTGAAATATAATCGTTTTTCACAAGGAGATTTTGCCAAATGAAGACATCAGGCTTAGGAATAAAACTAAGTGCACATGTGAATGAAAGGAAGCCAAAGAGGTGAATACAGAAATCACTCAACACACTCAAATACAATCAAGTGTTATCAGACATGTCAGACAGACAAGATGAAACAAACAAGTGCAACAAAAGAGAGAAACAAAACAACAATCAGATGCAAAAATGGCTAAATGAAAAGTAAAAAATTAATGATGATGCTGATTGAGATGTTTGCCCAGAACTGACTAACTGACTCTGCATAAATACCTCATATGACCCCACTTCAAAAAATCTGAACTACTCCCTGAATAAAAAACACCTGATATGTTATTGTTCCTCACATGGAGATTCTCTGTATCCTGCCCTTCTTCTGTTCAGAGGTCAGAGGTCACCGTCAACCACAGGTTTAGTTAAACTGCACAGTGACACTGAAGAGTTTTGGTTCTTTGCAGACGTGGGAGTGAAAACCCAAAGTTTCCTTCGACAGCCCACTGTTCTCAACCCGAGCAGAGTTAACAGAGGAGTCAGAGTTTTTGTGTATTCCCTTTTCTTCATCCTTATTTTGATAAAAATCAGAATAACCCACTTTGTGTTTTTTCTGTCTTCCAACAGCTGCTTGTGTTCCAGTTCATCTGCAGTTCAAGCAAGCTCTGTGATAAATGGCCCCATTGAACAGTGGGTGAAAAACTTATTTCTTAGGCGTGGAGTTTCACAGTAAAAGAAACAACTACAGCAGAGGGATGAAGGATGAATGTTGTTATGTCTTGTGTGGAGGAGGGACGGCCAAAGCAAGCGGGAGTGTAATTTACTGCCAGTCGCTCACAGGGAGTCCATAATTCACAGGACACCGATGGCCTCGTGGCATCTCTGGGTGTTTCCTTCTGGACAGTGTTTTTAATTATCACTAACTACGGCTTTTGGGCCACGTAAAAGGGAATATAGACAATTTGGTGTACTGTAAGATGAGTCATGTTTTACAAGAACACCAGCTGGTTTGTAAAAGCAGTTAGAAAATGTATCATACTGAAGTCAAACATGTACAATTTCAGTGGTAAAAGAAGCATCCAAATCATTTACCTAAGTAAAAGTAGTGAAACTACAAATGAGTAAAAGTACCTTTGTATTATTAAATGTATTAAATGTAATAAAAGTGCTACTATACTGGTTGATTATGTTTGGTGATGCATTAACATGTGAGCAGCATTTTAAAGTTGTAGCCGGTTGAGGTGGAGTTCATTTTAACTATTTCATATGCTCTTTATATCTATACATTTTGTATATAATATAATTGAAACAATGAGTGGAGGAACAGGAAATTAATATGTAACTATTTTGATGATTGATTCACTACTATTACTTCTCTGGTTTCACAAAGAATTGCTGCTTTTGCTTTTTGAAGGTTTTTTTTATTTTTCACAAAAGCCGAAAAGACCAAATGATTGATCAGTTAATAAAATAATTATCAGATAATCAACATGGAAAAAATGTTGCAGGCCTAATTTGTAAAATCCTCCCATATTTTTGCATTAAAAATCTTAATTTGTAAAGTAAGTAAATAGCTTTCAAATAAATTTAGTGGAGTAAAAAGTGTAGTAGAAGTAGAAATTAGAAGCATGCAATGATAATAATGAAGTAGAAAAGCCTCAAAGTCAAGTTTAAAGTACAGTAGTTGAGGAACTGTACTTTGTTCCTTTCCACCACGGTACCAGTTGAGCTCACCTTGGCATTATGGCCGATGATTTCTTTACACTCCTGGCAGGTGTTGGCGTACAGCCGGTCGTAGCAGGGGATGCAGTGAGGCTTCTCCTCCACCTGGATGTACTTGCGTCCGCACAGGGACTCGTTGCAGTTCTTGCAGTCGAGCCGATCGCTCATGGTGTCTTCCTCTGGCTGACCTCCTGCAAAACAGAGCATTCGCAGGCTCAGTTTATTTTTCACTATCAGCAAGAAGACAGCGCAGGAAGGAGGAGGAGTGAGATTAGGAAGACGGAGAGGCAAAGCAGGATGGAGGGAGGCAGACAGTTTTTGGATATACAGCTGTGAAATAAAGACCAACAGGAGAGACACATTTTAGAGCGCTGTTCGAGATTGTCAGAGATGCTTTACACGATAAGTTAAAATGATCCTGGATAACTAAAAGCGCAGGGAAGAACAAGACATCAGATCAAACATAAATAAGGTAAAAGTTTTGAGTTAGTCTTGAACATAGATCAATGCAGTCGCAGATGTGTTGGGAGCTCCACAGGGAGGGGGCAGCTATGGAGCAACCCAGGTTTGGTGTTTTGTTCCTGCGAAGGGGCAGGAGGTTTGTCATCAGAGGAGCAGAGGCTGTGGGAGGGAGCGTGGTGGTGGAGGAGGTCTGTGAGGTAGGAGGGGGCCCGGGTATGGAAGGTTTTGTGAGTCAAGACAAACAACCTTGAATTGAATCTGTTGTGGGACAGAGCCAGTACAGGTTCTTTAGGACAGGGGTGATGTGGTTACGGGAGTGAATGAGCAGGCGAGCAGCAGGGTTTTCGATTAACTGGAGTTTATTTAGGACTTCTCACGATGTATTATAAAGAATACTATTGCAATATCAGGCTCCACTGTGTTGCAGTGATGATGGATTTAATGGTGACGTAAAGCTGGACATAATCAGCGTATCAGTAGAAGTGGACGGTGGGTGATGTTACCAAGAGGAAGCATGTGGAGAATGAACAGGAGAGGGCCGAGTACTGAACCCTGGGGGATGCCCCGGGACTACGGAGTGCTGGAGATGTTGACAATGATGATGAACTGTTGTCTGTCTGTGAGATATAACTTTAGACAAGAGGGGGCAGTGAGGTTAATGTTGAGGGAGGATTTAAGAGGAGTGGAAGGAATGGTCTCTGGAGAGAAGAGATGACCAAAGTCAGAGGAGGAGGAGGTGGTTGTTGACTCAAAAGTGGTCAAACTGCCCTAAAGAATCATCTACAGTCCTATTGAGATTAACCTTCAACGTGGAAGAAATGTGGCTGGTTTACTGAAAGACATCACACTGCAGTTAAGGGTTAAATATTGTTCAAAATGTTCCACATCCAGAAAGTTTTCCAGAAAAGCAGAGAAAGGGCTGAATGAACACTTTAACATAAGAGTTACGACTGACTTACTCTAAATCAGTCCAGTAATGACATAACTGCTTCTCCCGTTTCATCATTACTCACTAATAAGTGAAAGCTTATAATGTGTCTCCCCCTCCCCCTCATTCTTCTGCGAAACCCCCTGCGGCGCTTTGGCATTGAGAAAGAACAACTAAACAATATTAATTGTTGGGAGCTGAACTGAAACAGTGTTCTCAATTTCAAAGGCTCTCTTGAGGGCTTTTTCATCTGTGTTTTGCCTGAGTTTAAAGGGCAATACCACTCATTTATCTACTTTGTTTCTTTTATCCAAAACTTTATCTCAAATGCATAACTTGTTATCAGTCACAAAGATTTAATGTTATCAAGATGTTTTATTGCTGCAAATGTGACTTTTTCCCCCCAAAGTCATGATTGTTTATATTGTTATTTATTCTGACAGCTGTGAATGTTTTATGGGAATGATTATATCTCAGAGAACTAGTAGGGCTTCTCTCAAAGTCACTTTTGCTTTTTTAACTCAAACACTTATACATATTGTATTACAGTAAGAATTGAATGAATGTCTGCATAAAATCCAAATCTAAACTACAAAAATAACGTCTCTGAGGACAGTTTTTCAGCAGGATTTCCTCTGAAAACAAACAACTTTGTCTGAAGATTTAACTGGACTGTAGTTTCTCATAAAACACTTTTGATGTTGTAAATCTCAGTTGCCTCATTACGGAGCTTTTTATGTCTCATCTGGGAGGGGTTGATCTCCAAAATACAAGTTTAACTCAGAGCAAGTCTTTGTCATCTGTCATCGTACTGACCATGAAGATAAATATTGAATGTTTAGCTCATCGATGGCAAACATGTCTGAGGATGAATGCGACTCAAAGGAGAATTCTTTTGGTTGTTTTTTTGGCTTGTCAGGAGTTTAACTGAAAACCACATGTCAGCAAGCAAGGAATAAGAATAAGAAAACAACAGGGTCCAAAATGACAATACTCAGTAATCATGATGTTTTTCCTCATAATTTGTAGGTCAAAAGATGTCGATGTGTCTGGTTTAAAAGTTTGTTTTACTGTAATATGTAGGAAGTGAAATATAGCCATTGTACTGCTGTCAAAAAAAATGATTTATTGTTCTCTAGATTTCTTAAAAAACCTTTGCAACCAAGTTTATTCTAAATTTAACTGGTCAAATAGTGTGGTCAAATGAGATGACGCATGTCAAGAGTCTTTTCCTTAATAAATGATATGAGCGATTGTTTGTGGGGAAGAGGAAGGACAGGTGGAAATGAGGCTGGGCACACGAACAATAACATCATCTCGTCATTATTACTGAACACACACAGGCATTTACGGAGTGTGACCCCGTGTGTTCTGTTGCAGAGAAGGGAAATGAGCGAGGAAATGAAGTGTGGGAGGTTAAAATACCCTCCTGTGGAGCAGTTAGGACTCACAGATATATACAGCATGGATGTAGATTATGGATAAGGAAAGGCCTCCAGAGTTTGGGCATATGTTCATGCTCATGATCACGACGTCTGGAACATTTACAAAGGCCGACACTGAAGTATTTCACTTGGAAACGGCCGTTGTTTATAATTTTTCCTCCCTATTTTGGGCACAGCGTGGCTTTGACATGTTTCTATAATGTCAGAAAAGAGGAGGTGGGTTCAACAAAGTGCAGCTGAGAAACCGGGCGGCTTTTGAATCTCCCCGAGGGGTAGAGGAATGAGCCGAGACCCCCCGTCCTCCTCCTCTCCTCCGAGGTGGAAGACGTCACCGGCTCGGCCAAAAACGCTGAGACGACCCAGATCTCCGTGCAAACTGATGACGGCTGCTTGTTTTTGTGGTTTGTCATGAACCCGGTGAGAATTTTGGTTACTTTGCTTCACGCTCTGTTACCTCCAAGTATTTGCATCTGGTCTGTGAAGGAGTCATGTTGAAAGTGCAGTTTACATTCCTCACGTCTGACTGCTATCAAACATTTTGTTTCTAATAACCAATGATGCAGCAATTTCAGATAAACAGAAAAGAGATAAACACAGTCTGCTCTCAGTCATGTCCTCCAGACGATGCCAGGAGCTGAAACTCCGTCTCCTCCACGACTCATTCAGAGAGTCTCTCCTCCCAAAGCCATGTTAGAACGACACTGAGGACATCCCAGCAGATAACAGCGCTTCCTCTGAAAGGGCATCAAACCAGGTCAACAAAATAAGGAGGAAAACCAAACTGAGACAAAACATCACATCCTCCGTCTGTTTTCTGTGAGACTGCTGTCTGAATGTGGAAAATCAGCTCGACTTCCCTCCTAAAATGTCTGGAGAGGTTCGGCTTTCTATTCTCGTCCATCCATGTCTGTGAGGGCAGTGATGGAACAATGGTTTTCCTTCCGGACATAGTCTTCCAGGTTTTCAGCTTTTTGTTTCTCTTCCTGAGCCACAACATCTGCGAACACATTTCTGCGGTCTCCAGCTGTTGTCTGTCCTCAAAGACATCCAATAGGGAATTCTTATGGGGCCGGGGCCAAAACGCAAGAGCAACAATTAAAATGCATCATTGTTCAAACCAATATTTTATGGTTCCTATAGGACAGGCCATTATAACTATAGTCAGCTTCAACTGACTGAAACTGAATAGTACATATAAAGAAAAGCCAGGAGGTGAATAGCTTAGCTTAGCATCAAGACTTGAAGCACAGGAAACTTCCTCAAAAAGTAAAGGTTGCTTATTAACATGTTATATCTGCTGTTTTTAAGATGTACATAAACACACATTTTTGTTCAACAATTTGGAAAAAAATGTCTGAGCTTTACAGGTGCTGGTCGGTGGATTTTTGAACCTTCGACAGAACCAGGCTAACTGTTCATCTCTGTTTCCAGTCTTTATGCTAAGCTAGGCTAATCACCTCCAGGCTCAGCTCTGTTGTATTGATATTCTCATCTAATTCTCTGCATGAAAGTGAATGAGAGTATTTCCCAAAATGTCACACTATTTCTTTAATGAATGAAAAATGCCAGAAACGTAACAAGAGTGACCAATTTGAGGAACCAGATCCAAATGGAAATGATTGAATTTGAGCAACTTCAATATAGTTTTTGAATAGTTATTTTTTATTTATATAGCCCAGTATCAAAAATCTAAATTTGCCTGAGGGTGCTCTTACTGGATATTTGATTCCTATCTCAAATTGTATGCATATATGCTGTCAATAAAGATTTTTTTTTTTAAGGAGTCAGTTGGACAGTTTTTTAACCAATTTATGTCAGTCCTTTAAATTCACTTTCAACATGACATATTCAGTTGTAATTAAACTTCTTCAGTGGCTCGTTAGATTCAAATGAGTCATTGCTTGCTTCCATACATCTGCCTTTAAGGTCACAGCTGACTGTAAATATAAATCTGTCAAGCAGCTGTTCGTCTCCACACCATCCACACTATCTGACATTAATAGTCTAACACGCTGACTCACATGTCGTCAGCTCCCTGTTTAAGAGGCGTTCACGCTCCTGTACAGGTGTTTTCTCGGGCCGCACCCAGGAATACTCGTCGCCCCTGTTCTCCTCCTTACCAAGAGACATTAAACTAAACAGCCATCCATCCACGTCTGAGTCCTCTCTCTCTAGTAGCCCGGCTGCTGAAACTATTCAAGCCCACAATTCACCTTGATGAGTGGACATGTTGAATTCTCCACAGATACACTGGCTGTCCCGCCGAGAGATTTACCGGACTCACTTGGCTCTGAGAGCTTTGTAGTGGCGGCCAAATGGCAACTGTCTCCCAGGATCAGCCACCGGGCCTCCTGTCTCATGTCCCTTCATGGCTCGCTGCCGTCGTCTCACTCCTCAGCAGCCCGACAGCTTCTTACGATCGGAGCCAGGAACTGTGCGAGTCCAGAGCTGCTGCTGGGTGTTAGTGTTTATTTTCCCAGAGCAAGGAATTTAGACTTGTGTCTGAGGTTTACAAACCAGATTATTCCATGATGAAAACCGCTGTCACACGTAATAAAATCTAGTGGAACAAATATGTAGGTAAGCGTTAAATCTGTCACGGCCGCAAAATATTAATTCAGGCTTTGTAAAACAGTCTCAGTGCCCTTTTTTGGGGTGACGTTACTGCACTCCCTCTGTGAAACAGGCACCTGAGTCTGAGCTGTGCGTCCTCCTGGCTGTTTTAAGAAAGACTTTTTAGACTGTTTTCATATGTTTTCTAGTGCTAGAACTTCTTTCTTTTTTCACTGTAACACCTACCAAAGAATCAGGACTGTTTGTGTAGTTCGACAGTGGATAACGAAGCTGGTTTTTAGTCATGATAAAGGTGTGGATTATGAATAGAAATGCCAGTCCATTGGTTGGTCCTCGACTTTGGTCTGGACTAAAAGGTCTCAACAACTGTTCATGGTCCCCAGACGATGTATCCTAATGATTTTGTTGGTTCTCCCTGACTTTTCTTCTTGGGCCACCTTGAAATTCACATTGGTAGCTTTGAGTGACTACTGGATCCATGAAATTTGGTGCAGACGTTTGTATTTTCTGCTGGACGAATTGTAACAAGTGGAGCATCTGACTTTTCAGCTAGTGCCATCATCAGGTTATCTTATCCAATGCATCCGTTTATGACCAAATACTCGAACAACTAACGACTTTCCCAATGGCTTCTGCGTACTTGTGTTTTCAATTCATGCTTTATTCCAAGATGCTAACTTTGTAGTCACGTCATTTAAAAACCAAAAATTATCCATTTTCGTGGTGCTAAGTATTGTAGGTTAGGCATAAGTGGTTCATTAACAAGTGAAGTCAGATCAGCTGGTTTTAAATCAGCTGAATTGATTATATTGGTGTGAACATTGGGTTTAATTTACATGTAACTGTTGGGAGTGGCGCTTCCGTAATTCCTCTGACAAAGTTGGAGATTATGTCAGAAATTCTTGATATCTTGGATCCAGAAACAGCAGCGAGAGGCTGAATATTTTTTCAGACTCAATTGCTTGAAATGCTGTGTAAACGATGTTGTATGGACACAGAATAAGTACAGTCTTACACGGCTGCTGGCGTCACTGTAGACTCTTGCTTTTCTAATGCTTTAACTTACAATCAAAGCTTTCTCCTTTGCTGGTTTACGCTCATTAAAGAACCCAAACTGTGTGTGCTTTCAGTTCAAACAGGAAAGCGTAGAACAAAGTTGGTTTTTAATTACCACCCCACTTTGCTGTTTATTCCCCCTGAAATGGATTAGGGTACTTGAACGGCCTCTGAGGCTCGGAACAGTCGTCATATTGTGTGACTCCTGGGTTGCATAACGAGGATTTGGCGAGGTGAATGAGAATATTGACAGCGGCACAATGTTGTGTAGAACATGCTAACGACAGAGGAGTCCTGCAGCACCGAAGGAAAAGTGACACCCTCATGGTTGCAGCTATAAACTGCTACAGGAAAAAAAAAAAAGAAAAACAAGACTCGTCTCTTATGGCCGTCAGATGATTGCGCTCCCTTTCATCCCCAGTACAAAGACGCTCAATGTGCTGCGGCTTCCTGCAGATCACAAGGCCAATTCCAGCTGCACGCACACAAAACAACACCAACACACATTGTACGCTTTGTTGTCGCTGATTAAAGATCTCGTCGGGATGAATTGCTTCTGGTTGTTTTAAACAATGATGATATTCTGGGATTTGGCAGATTTTTTACATAATTTTGGTTCTTTGAACATGAAAAATAGCTGCAGTTTCTTAAGTAAAATCCTTACACGATCAAATCAGTGTCACTTTGAATTACACTAAAACCATAATATAATCAGTTTAAATGGATGGTACTGACAAGTAAACTGGAGTATTATGCCAATATAGCACGGAGAATAAAGTGTCTGGCTTTGTTCCTGTAGAGTATATCTGTATATCTACTGCATGCACACAAATTAACATGAACACACAATACACATTGAGTTGTCGCTGATTAAAGATCTCAAGATTAATTTGCTGTTTTAAACACTGGTGTTATTGTGAGATACTAAGTCGGCAGATCTGTCAAATGATCGTGGTTATTTGAATGTTAAGCTTTTGTAAATTTTTTCGTCCTGTCAGAGATTTTCACTAAAACCACCACGTGATCAGTATCATTGGATATTAATGACACATAACCTGTAACACTGAGCCTGGAACATTAGGGAGTGAAGCACCTTTAAAGACGTGTCTGGTTCTGTTTTACGAGTCTCCAGCTGGCTGCCTGTTTATCCAGTGAAACAATGTGGGCTGCAGCTGCAGTTTCACCTCTGCGGCTGTCGACTGAACTGACAAACAGACCTCGGTCAGACAACAAGTAAACAAGCCACCACCGTGCCGAGACGTCATCACGTGGTGACCTGATGCAAAGGTCCCAGTCTGGGGGTCAAAACCCAGCAAGGGTCCGAGATGATTCCTGAGGTACGAAATGAGGGGGGTGAAACTAAACTACTCTCAGATTTCTTTTTAAATACTGTATCGTTTTACCTCATCTGAACACTAAAATACTTGAGTCCATAATTTCCTAATAATTTCCTTGGAAAGAAATGGGTAATTTTAGAACAAAATTGAGGCCACAGTATGAATTTCCTCGACAGAAAACCACCATTGAAACTCACATAAATATTCATTCATTATTCAGAATTCAATATAATTCAATACTGTTCTTAAGCCCTTCTTCATTCTACAAAATAAAAGTAGAAGAAGATTTTAGTTATGGATTTTGTTATAAAGACTGGGGTGGCCAATGTTAGGTCAAGTCTTAAATCAAAGCAAAGAAATCTCGGCAAACAAAACCTAATGGCAGGGTCAGGTTCAGTAAGGTCAAAAATCCAGACAAGCAAAAAGGAAAGACAACAGGCAACGGGAACAAGGACAACTAACACAAGGTAAAACTAGAGAAAGAGAAACAACTAACATGAAGTACAACAACAATTCAGCAAGGGCAAACTGAAATGAACTGGCTTTTATAGAGTCCTGATGGGTGATAGACTGCAGCTGGGAGCACAGGTGATAGGATGAGATGGGAGGGGCTGGTAGGAGAGGTGAGGCGGAGCTGGGGTGAGTGGACAAATACAGAGACCAGGCAGGCAGAAATTAACAGAACAAAACTAAGGCTGACCAAAAAACCAACACAAAACAGAGGCCTGACTGGAATAACTATGACAGATTTGTTTAATAGCTACTGAGCTTTCACATATCTCATGGTCTTCCTCAGAGGTTGGAGTTTGCTCAGTTGTCATAACTTGACCAAGAGTAAATATTGATAACTTCAGTCATGTACTAAGAGCAAACTCCACAGAGGAAGACCATGAGATTTGGTTAAAAGCTCTGGGAATAAAGCAATCATAACCTAAGGGACTAACAGCTCTGTGAGGCTGTACTTTGAGCTAAACACTAACATTAGCATGCTTTTGGTGCTAGAAGGAAAGTCTGGGATCAGGATTCATCCTCTGGGGACAATGAATGCGAGTATAGAATTTCATATCAATGCATCCAGTAGTTGTTGAGATTTTCCAGTCTGGGCCAAAGTGGTGGACCGACCTTTAGACGTGACCTTTCCATCCAGAGTCAAGCACTGGTCGAAAATATGTTTGAAACATCTAAACGTTTTGATGACGAAGAAAAGAGTGAAAGTGGAAGAGAAGATTAAAAAGATTATAATCAAGTGTAATCATGAAGTCTCTTAAAGTGATGTATCTTTACTGAAGTTACTTTTGGCAGCAAAGTTGTTGCACTTGGACTGAACTCGCAGGCAAACACTGACTGATGTAAATAAACAGTCGGCCTGATCTTAAATACCGACAACTACTATCTAAAACAAATACACAAGTAAACACACTTTCCCGTGGGCTGCCAGCTGGCACCGCACGGTTCAGGACCTGAGTGTTAATGGTGACAAATGTTTGTTTTCTGAGAGACTGCTGGACCTGCCGTCTCTGTTTCACGTTTGCTGCTGGCTTTATTGGATTTTGATTCGGAGCTTCATGTTTGTGTTGGAGAGCTTGAGAGAAGACGATGGCTGGTTTCAGACTGAATCCACTGACAAGTCATTGTTTAGGTTGAGCACATCAAACTCAAACTTGTTTTTTTATTTTAATTTTTTTCATTTTAAAAAGGACATTAACTGCAAAATTTGGGATTTTTCCTTTGTTTCACTAAAGGAATAGTTGGACATTTTGGGAAATACTCTTGTTTGCTTTCACCAGAATTAAATGTGAAGATTGATAACACTTTCATGTCTGATTTAATCTGAACAGGAAACACAAATGTAAAAATGAGAACTTTTGTTTTTAGATGTAAATGAAGTGAGAAATCCATGCTCTTGGCTGCTGTTTTTGAGGAAATAGTTTCAGGATGTGACACCACAAATTGTTGTTTTTTATCTGCAAATAGCTTCAACATATAAAATAGAGCATATTTATTAATAAGCTTCAGTTGTATTTTTGTAAGTTGTAAGTTAAACTAAATGTCAGCTGGCTCCAGCATCACACTTAATGAACTGTTTCTTGGAAAAGTTCCTGGCCAAGAAATAGTCTGTCACACAGACACCCCGAACCTACCACGATAATTAGCGCATAATTAGAGCTTCCTTTGGACAGAGCCAGGCGAGCTTAACGGCTGCTTCTCATCTGACTCTCAGCAGGAAAGCAAATCAGGACATTTCCCAAAAATGCCAAACTGCTCCTTTAAAACTCTTCCCATGCCGCACAGCAGATATGGGAAATGGAAAAGACGGCGATGTGAGTGAGCCTGAGTCACCATGAGACTGTCTGATTTTACGACCGTCAGTCGCTCGACGATCCAACATCATCTTCATCTAACTGTTCTGTTTGTGTCTGGCTCGTCTCCAGTGATTGTACACAGGCCCAACCTTCGCCCATCGCAAGAATTTCAGAGGAATGTGACTGTGGTCAAAACGTGGCAAAATCATGCGGTTCCAACTCTGAAAAGAAGAAGGAAAAAAAAGCAAACAAAAAAAGGGCATTTTTTCTTCCGCCCTCTGTTTTCTAAAAAAAGACAAAAGTCAGGAATTCCTTTCTGTGTGAAACAAAAAATAATGCACCCCCCCTCCCAATACACACACATTTCTTTAAGGGGTCAATGCAACCAGAGCTGGATTGTTTCAATGAACGTATTAATTTCACCCAATTGGGCTGGAGCATGATGGCGGTGTGAGGATGGTGTGCGGTGATGGAAACTATGAGCGGTGCCGGAGGGGGGGTTTGCTGAGTCTCTAGAAGAAAATTTGTAATCTGAAGGAGACATGACATCACTCTAACTCAACAGGACTGAACGGCTTGTTAACATGCATCCAAGGGAATTCAGAAAAAAAAAAAAAAGATGCAATTGCACAACATGTTGAGCTTTTTATTCTCAAGATGTGAAGCCTTGATTTTGCGTCTCACCCAATTCAAGGAGTCGGAACATTAAAGCAAGGGATTGTTTCCTCAAAGGTCTCATTGTTCTTCTTCTCATAAATCCTACTTGAAAACTGGGGCCGCAGCACTTATTCACAGTATCAGTTACTGGCTTTGGACCCTGTTCAGGCCCCCAACCCCCAATAACATCCACTGTTTCCTCACTCTAAAGAAAGAACATCCTTTCTGGTCCATCCTGGATGTGGGAGGTCAAATATTTGGCTTGAAAACATGCAGCTTTTGGATTATTTAGATGGCCAGACTTCCAATAAAGTTTATTTGTAACGACACCTTTTATTAAGTTCTTTTTACTCAAGCTTTGTAGATCAATTATAAGGCATTTATAGGAACCATATTTGGGTTGCCAGGTTGTGTAAAATCCCATAGGAAGGTGTTTCAATTTGGTAATGACATTGCTATAAATGTGAAAATTCTCAGTTTAAAAAAAAAAGCTTATTAATTCTTAAATAAATAGATTTTAGTTCAAGTGTCTGCAGCACTTTTCTGTCTTTTTAATGGCATTTGATCTGTCAAGCTCTATTAAATGATTTAATCAGCGCAACCATCAGTTAACAGTTATAATTAAACTTCACTTCAAAGCCTCCCTGTGTTGATCAAAAATGGAAGAAAGATATTCAAAATGCATTAAAAGCCTCATTACGTGCAGGTTTTGCAGCAGGTAAACACAGTGCTGTGACAGGTCATGTGTCATCAGTGCTTCAGGAGATTAAACCAACGCAAACTCACTTTCAGATTCACTCATCATCTACTGTCACACAGGCTGAAATACTAAGCCTATAAATGGCATGAATGTAAACGCACCTCTGTTTGTGCCCCAGCAGCCTCTGGAGATGCTCACAGGAGAATCCTTCTCTGCAGGGTCCGAGCACTTCGTCCGCCTCTGCTGCTCTACTGTCTAATATGACAGGTCATTAAAATCCTCCTCGTGGACTCCTGCGAGCTGAAGAGTGCCGGGTTTCCACTGACTGAAGCATCTGTGTCTGGTGTGTAAAAACCAAAGCACTGCTCCAAACACCGCCCCCTTTCTCCTCTGTTTCCACTCCCTCTGCCTCTCTGTCACCTTGTGGGGAGTTCAAGCTGAAGGAAGGTAGACTCTGTGTTTTTTGGATGTAACTGAATATTTTAAATACATAGTAGACTGTTGGCTTCCAGCTGCTGATGTAAACCACTTTATTATCTCTCTAAATGGAAAATCCCTATAATAAACTCATAGTAGGAGCCATTTAATGTTTTCTACAGCACATCTCACATGAGATCACAATGAAAGTCATTCGAGGACTAAGAGAAGTTTTAGTTGTTTTTTTTAAATTTACTGATACAGTTTTAGATTGTTTCTTTCAGTACTACTTTACTTATATCCTCCAACTTAGCATTTATAAGCAGTACACTTTATAAATGTAATTGTAAGCAGGTATTATTAAATTTTTAGTGTTTATTAATATATTTGTTTGTTTGATATCCTATTATAGAATAAGTTATAATTGTTGACAAATACATTAATGAATGATTTATGACACAATATACTGTATCTGGTTGAGACACAAATATATGATGTGTTAGAAAGTACGTATTAAGTAAATATATGTTATAAAGGATTTAACTGTTTTTGAGCAACTCAACAGTGCTGTATTAACAATGTTAATGCCCTGAACAAATCTTTAAGTGCTTTATAAGTTATTTATCGTATCAAATCTACATTATTCACAGGCACATTTAAAACTTGGTTTATAGATATACTGAAAATGAGTTGAACTTGAAAGTTTCATTGTTGATGTTAAAAGTAGACGTTTGACAAACTTAATCAAAGTCCACTGACTGGAGTTCCCCCAGAGCTTTCAGCTGCATCCTGTGGCTTTCATCAGCAGACGAGGAGATGAAGTTTGTTCAGATGAGAGAAAAGATTTATGATTTACGAAATACTTCATCAACAAATATAATAGAAGATTACAAATAAAGATGTTTACTTACATATTTTTAAGAATATAAAATGTTTGTCTGCTTACAACTATATTATAATGTACTGTAGTGTGTTAAGTGCTTATATGCAGCTTATGAATTCAAAATAAGGGGGACACATTTTTCCCACATCTCATTATTCCTCTGCACAGTTATCATCCATCACACATGGATGAGGATGCTACAGTCTCCCTGTCTTGTCTTTCACCCCAAAGTGTCAAGTTTCTTCTGAGTTTTCTTGGCTACATGAAACTTTCTGTGGTCAGGAGCAAACTGCAGGGTCCCTGAGAGCAAGATATCATTTTCCCTCTCATTGACCTCCATTTTCCACAGTGGTGAGCAGGAGGTCTGGGGACGATTAGAGGCTTCAGCTGTGGCTCCATCCTGCCACTACCCATTAAGTCAGGATGTTCACTACATGTGAATGTGATGTGATGAAGGATTTGAATGAATGTGTTGTAGAATCTGTCGATGGAGACTCAGACTGTACTGAAAATGTTAACTTGTCTGAATAGTAGTTCAAGTATGATTGAAGATGAAACTTTTCTACAACATCCTGAAATATAAAATATTTACATGTCGTTATACTGCCACCTGCTGTTCAAACCTGTTCAGTACAACGGTTCTCTTATGAGTGGGATGGCTGAGTTTGAGCATTGTAATTATGAGATAATACAAAACCTTATGAGAAACATTTTCTGATGCTTTCAGTAATTTGTCACAATTATGAGACAAAATAAAATGGAACAAAACAGTGAATATTAAATTTTGCACTCACTGTAAGAGAGTTTCTATATTATTAAATAAAAATATATAAACATATTATAAAAAAAAATGATTCAAACTTATTACATATTGTCTGAGATAAAGCCATAATTGGGAGATAAAAAAATAGCAAAAGGAGATATCTATGACTTAGCATATCATTAATATATATAACTCTCAAAAGTATAATATATGAGCTCATACTTAAAATTTTGAGGATGATTTTGTTCCCCCAGTGGGCCTCCACATCAAAGTTATAGCAAAGCATGACTCTACAAAATACGAAACATATTTTATTAAAGAATTATGTACAATAATAAAAACAAATCCTCGAGATCTGTGAAACATTATTCAGGTCCCACTCAACACAAAACTGCTACAAACTGAATCTCTGCGAAGTAAATTTGGTCACAAGGCTCAAGCTACAAAAAGTCAGCCGTCGGCAGGGGTCGCAGGTCGTCTGAGTGAAAAGCCTCATCGGTTATTTCCAGTCTCCATTAAGACCAACATACTGTCGCCCCCTCTGTTGATCAACCGAGGCTCTAATGGTGTAACTGGCACAGTTCTGGTCTCTGGAGATCCTGAGCAGAGCACCGGTGGCTGGTCTCATGAGTCATTATCAACAGAAAACACACTGCAGAACAAACATTCTACCTTTTTTTTCATACAAGGGATTAAATCCACTTACAGCACTCAATATTTCAAGGCAGGAACATGAAAGTATTAAAGTTTGTCCTGTTGTAGGACTTTAAGTGGAGTTCCTGGAAAAACAGTCAGTGGAGATTTTACACTGTGCTCAGTTTGACACAAGCACTTAAACTGGATCACAAGTCTCTTTCACAAGTATTTTTATGTTGCAGAGTAGACAGATTAAACTGGCCGAGAAGGTAAACATGGCTGACAGAATTCTTAGACATTTTGATAAATGTGCAGAAAGTAAAAACGGCTGTTGAGGGTTTTTTTTTTTGGCATGTGTCACCTGTAATACTGGACAGATGTATTTCTGGACAATACAACAGGCAGATCAGATTTCGTCCATTTTCAGCTGCAGCTCAGCTTCTCTAACTGATTCACATTCAGTTCCACACAGTAAGGCAACATTTGTTTGACAGGAGGCGCGTGTGTGTTCATATTATTTCTCCACATTGTGCGGCTTCGCTGGAAACTGAAGAGTCACACTTGCACCTTTGTCTCTTCTTGGGCAGTTAAACAGCACTTCCGTTCACTGCAGCGTATTTCAGGCCAGTCAGGTTTTTGCTGGACGAGCTGACGCCTTGTGGTGAGCTGCCAACTTCAAACACTTCGTGGATGGCTTTTCGAAAACAATGGAAATTGTACTCTATCAATCCTGCAAAGTGAAAAATAAGTCGTTTAAAGCATTTAATGCCAAACGTGTTTTATAGTGTTGTTTCATCTATAACAATGCATCATATTCTCTAATTTCATCATATGTGTTATATATTAAATCCTGTAAATTCCTTTCCATTTAATTTCCATCTTAGCTGATTATAAAATGTAAAACCACACACCTTTCCTCTCGAAGCTCTCCTCTCTGAGGATACAGACGAGAGCGAGGAACTTTGTGACCTCTTTCAAATAAAGCACTGTAGTGTTGTTGAGCTTGATGATAGCCAAAGACTCCTTGTCATAGGCACAGCCACTGCCATCCTGCATTAGCCTGCCAAGAGAGAGACGACAGAAAGAAAGACATCTTTAAACTTTGCACAGAAAGGATACGATCACTGCCCACTTAGAACAAATACGACATAACTCTTCTTACCCGTAAATGCAGGAGACATCGATGACAACATCTATCATATCACAGCACAGCTCGTAGGACTGCATGTCCACAGGAGAGCTGTCTGTGGCGATGTAGATCTTGCTAACAACATCAAACAGGAAGGCTTTCTCGATCCCGGAATGCTGCACAACATCGAGGATGTTAATAAGAGAACATACAAACAGGACACACTGTTGACCACAGTTAAACAAAGAAGTGAAATGAAACTACGTACTGATATGAAAATGTTCAAAAGGTTCTCCAGTGTTGGTAACTGAGGAATGAGCTTCTGGACGACTTTGCTGAAGGCCTCGAATATAGAGTGGTCGTAGATGCTGGTTAAGTAGAAGCTGAGGAGGGAAAGTAGGAGAGGAGAGTTAAGACACTACAAAAACTCCTACAGTGTATAAGTTTGAGCCCCAACACAAGACTAGTGATGTCATGTCTGCCTAATGTGAGGATGAAACAATACAACAATCCATCCCTTCCACAGTGACACAATCTTAGTGCTTAATGATTAGCATGTTAAACTTAATGCTACACCTGAAGTGTCTGACTGAGTTATTCAATATTCATTCATTAGTCATTTTAAATCTGCATTCACAGTTGGAGGAAGTGGGATAAAAAAAAACAACAACACGGACATCTTATCACTTTATAAAGTTGATATGGTGAGTGAAGATATACAGCACAGTCAAACTGAGCCATGTCTCAAAATGACCTAACCACAAATCTAACTGTGATAGAAACTGAGAGCAGTATGACTGGTTTCAGTTCACTGTTCGGACCCTTTGCTCCGGTGCTGACTGCCACTGAAGTCAGCTAAACTACTTTTTACCTAGATGCAGTTACAACCTCCTCCAATGTTCAATGTTCAGTGTTCAGCTGACCACAATGTCAGCATCATTGCAGGAGAGACGTTTATGACTGAACTTTAACCAGAATGCTGACTTATTATTTCTCTGCCTGTGTGGAAATCTGATGTTTTCACGTCACAAATGACATGACACTGCAACATGAGCCTTACAGGTAAAACATGAGAGTAATGCTGTTAAAGACTTCAGTGTAAGCATGAGCCACAAGCATGTGGCAAATTAAAATAATTCAGTATTGAATACTTGACTCTTTAGCTGCTAAATGTCCACTAACTTCACGAGCTAGTTGCTAATTTGGTCTGTCTGGTGTTTGGTGCTGGGCAGGTGAGAGCAGAGACTTCAGGCCAGAAATAAACATAATGATTTGTTAAAAGGATCTGTAGAGTTGGGAGAAACTGGGTGATAATTGTCTTTGGGTTCTTCATGATTAGTAAAATGTTTATCTTTACACACAGATTTAGATGCAAACATTAAGTAAAGTTTTAAGGTACATTAGGTAATTTCGTACAATGTATGCACCAAACAGAGGCCAGAAGCAACTTCAGCTAACTAGAAATCATGTGGTATGAAGTCAGTTAAGTTCACACAGCAGGCTCATGTTTAGCACATGTGAGTCATTTATACTGAAAGAAAAAAAGAAAGAAAAAGAAATCACGTGGGAGACAGCAACTCTGGTTTCTATGAGTGACCTGGAGGCAACTCTTGATCTCAGATTAAAGTATCTAACCTGTGAAGACATGTAACACACTAACCTGAGGTGGAGCTTCTCCAAGCTGGCATCTGCCAGATCATCGTTGGCCCTCTGATGAATGTCTCTTTGTGTTTCTATTTTGTGTTCATCTGACAGACCGTCCACTTTATGGATGAACACCTCAAAGTTGATGTCTGGATTTACTTTGTAGGCTCTAGATACAGTGAGATGTAAGCGCCCAAGAGCCTCGACGTAGTCATCCTAATAACAGGAGAGACAAATTCAGCACAGGAAAAGGTGACGTGTTAATTCATCTCTTACAGGAAGTAAAATCTGCAATCTAAACTAACGTCATCTTACCTGAGCATCAATGACAAAGATCAAAGCTCCAGTTCCCTTGAAGATCATCTCACTGTCAAACGTGGGATCAAAGAAGTCCACTTGGCCCGGGAAGTCCCAGATCTGGAAGTTGACAAACGAGCTGCTGGAGATGTCGTCCTTGTAGATTTTGTTGGTGCTCTCAAGGAACAGCGTCTCATTGGGTGACATCTTGTGGAATACAACCTGGCCAGAGGCACACAAGGATTATTGTCTTGGCCCAATGTTTTACTTTCAATGTATTCTCTTAGTCACAGTCTTCATTCTCTTAGTCTACATTTGGCCTAAATCCTTACTACACTTAATATTGTCTGTTAACATGTCTGATGGTGTTGGAAAACAGATCCCTCCTTTGTTGCTCCCTTTTTTTCCGGTTAAAGGATGTCTTGTGGAGTTTTTCCTTATCTGAATCAATGTTGAAAGGACAAAGAGTGCCATATATTGTACAGACAATTTCTCAATCAATTAAAAAAATCCACTATTATTACA
Source organism: Centropyge bicolor (assembly GCA_037975185.1). NCBI lineage: Eukaryota > Metazoa > Chordata > Actinopteri > Pomacanthidae > Centropyge > Centropyge bicolor. The sequence continues at coordinate 13,703,736 of JBBMOC010000005.1, read as the reverse complement.
TAGAATTAGCAGAAGAATTTATCGATGTTATAGCCCAGATGATGAGTGAAACTGCTTTACAGTGGTAATGATTCAGTTTTACAGCCTAAAACATTATCATGAAGTTGATTCAAACAGAAATTTAAAACAGTTCCGACACGAACTGAACATTATAACCTTCATAAAGCTGTGATTTAATGCAGGATTGTTGTATTAACTCTGGCCAGGTGAAGCTAGTTAACAGCCAGGTGTGGATTCTATTATTTCATTTCCCTGTCATGGAACTTAAAAGGTGTGTTTTAGGTTGATCTGTTGTTGGTTTGTTTCAGGTATTTTACCTTCTGGATGGATGACTTTCCACTCCGCCTCAGTCCCATCAGCAGTATCCTCGGTTTGTCAGCTGATGTTGAGCTCTCCTCCATGTCTGCCTCCTCCACCCCATAACCAAAACTTTTAGGAAACGACCCCACAACATCGTAGCTTCCCGTTAATGTAGCCTCCTCATACTGAATCGACATCCTGTACTTCACTACCTGGGCTGCTCTCTCTGTTATACTCTCCTTAAAGCCGGTAAGTATTGGAAGTTTTAGCTAACTGGCTAAATAAATAATCCGTACAGGAATGTTGTTGTCGAGCTAGCATGGCAAGCTAATTAGCTAGCAGCTGGAGCGCGGTGTTTATATGTCAAAATGTCCCGTCAGACCGCAACGTATCCACATAGAGATTAAAATTAAAGTTAGCGAGAGTGTTATACAACCATAATATCGGCACAGGTTTGGTTAAATCGGACCAGAAAACAGGGGCAGGGTTACCAAAAAAAGGCTAATCACAAGTTAGACACTTCCGCCCCCTCTGCTGTTAATCCCGCCCCTTGAATCTGATTGGCTTTTCGCCCCAAACATAATCATGTGACGAGCAGTCCATCAAACAGAAGCAGGAAGATAAACGGTGAGTAATGTTTTTGGAAATTTAGGAGATTTGGAAAATTAATTAGCTTATTACATTAAATCGGTATGCTTTTAAAAAATGTTGCCTTGATTTTAACCTTCTTCATAGCTAAAATATGGGCCTGCCCGTTTCAAAGTCTATTTAGTCTTTGATTTATTTGACGTAATCCTTGTGCTCTCGAGGAGTTAGTTAGCTTGTTGGGGCTAACTTCACCAGGATCCATTGAAGTATCTTCATCTTCTGTTGGTACAATTTCTGGGCTACTTCACTGTTAAACCCTTGTCATTGTGCTGATATATCTGAGACAGATTCTGTGCAGTTATAATGAACTGAAAGCTTTGTAGATAAGAGGACATAAATAGAGTAGTTTCTGTTCAGCACATGACTCTCACAGATGTTTCTGTTTCAATCTGAATGTGGGTTTAGCCATTTTATTGTATTATTACATTCAACTTTATGTGTACTCATATTATTTAGAAAATAAACGTAAATGTTTTTCAAAGCTTCAACTACAACAACCACACAACAAACTTATTTTTTAAAGTGAAACTGAAAACAGCAAAAATTAATGTATGAGAGAATAAAAACTACATCACCCATATCAATCTGTATAAATGTTGAACACTGGTGATAGTGACACCAGATTTAATTCAAGTTTTAGTACATGTTCAGATCATAAGTCTTTTGCTCTTTGACCTCCTGTGTATTTGTTTCAGGGTCCAGGATGACCACTGCCCTCCTCTGTTTCCTCCTGGCTGGTCCAGTGCTGCTGGTTGCTGCCAGCCCAGTTAAGTCCAACAATGAGACCGTACCACTGGTGCTGTGGCATGGAATGGGTGAGTGACTGTGCTGCCCATTGTTATACTGAAAGGATACAAAATTTCTTTTATTTATAGTCATCTAATTAAAATTATGAATAAACCCTTCGTGAGGAATCATTTTCATCCCTAGAGTAGTTTATTTATTTCCCCTTTCATAGCTTTACATCTTATTCAGTTTTATATCAGCTTGTTCCAGCTCTTTGTTAAAACTACCTGCTGTTTAACCTGAGTGAACTTCTTAAATCAGGCAAGTAGTCATTGAAATTTAATTAACTGTAATTACATTTTCTGCACTCTCTAATGTTTGAGTCACTATAATGTGGAGAGCAACTCTAATGATAATAGATTATGTATCCACCTGTGTTATTACTCACTATTTGCTGACTGACCACTTCTGATAAGCTTGAACATTTACTCTGATAGTAGCACTGGTTAAATAGGACCCTGACCTAACCAGTAATGTGAGATGAGGTGTGGTGTGCAGTCTTACACTTATACTTAGAACTGGAAGGTTCATCTTAAATCCATAGAGGCTGGAAAAGCACCGTCGAGAGAAGTGAAAAACAAAAACACTCTCAGTTCTCCTTTAACAACAGTGGCTCAGGTGTCTCTGAGGTACCGCTTTCTAATGAAATGATCAGTTATGACTCCACTGAAGCTTGTCTGTGCTTTCACAGCAGAAGACTGTGCACTAATCAGCGGTCTGATTTTTAATATTTAAAATAATTATAATAAAGTAAATATTTCTGTGTCCACCAGGTGACAGCTGTTGTAATCCACTCAGCATGGGGGCGATAAAGAAGATGATTGAGGAGGAAATCTCTGGCATTTACGTGCTCTCACTGATGATTGGGAAGAATGTCATTGAGGTATTTACACACTGTAAAACATGTTAAAAGTGAATATATTTTCTATCCAGTGGTGAACACTATGAAGGAAACTGTTAACTTTTTGTCTCTTCCACCTTAATTCCAAAATGATTAAGTTGCTGAAGAAAAAAGGATTTTCAGTTCCATACATGTATTTTCTAATGAGCTCCATTTTATATTTGTATTTTATCCATATCCATAGCTACTTTAACCAGATCAGTAACCAAAGTAAGTTAAAATTTAAACAAAAGAAATCAGTGTGACATGATAATTTCTATAAAGGCGCATACATTAATTCACTGCCTTCAATAGAAATATTAGGATCTCTTTTCCTCTTGCACAAACATTCAGTACATGTGGAAATATGACCTGTTTAGCCGTGAATGTCACAATAGAACCAAACAAACAAGTGCAGAAATATGTACAGATAAATAGGCAAAATAAATAATTACAAGTATATACAATAAAAATAAGAACAGAAATAAAAATTTAAAATATACAAGAGCAATTCAGCTCAGAATTCCAAGGCAACGAATGCTGTAGTACCGTTTCAAGTGACATAGTTGTGTGGTTAGGAGCAGCAGTACAGCAGCTTTGATTGATACATCCACATGACATGTAAGGATTCACATTCTGTGATATTTGCAGTGCTAGTGGCACAAGTTACATCAGAAAAATGGCTCCTTTACAACTTCACTATGTAATATTTCAGTGTTAATATTCATAGCGAACCAGCATGTCGCCGTCACTTTTTGCTTTGATCCGTCGTAACACCGTGACTTTATCTCTCAGCACTTCTCCTCGTGGACCGTGCTCGTTTTCTTCTTTTAATCTGCCTGTCATGCTTTGAACTTTTCATGTCTCTCCTCTTGCAGGACACAGAAGATGGGTTTTTCATGGATGTGAATAAGCAGGTGTCCATGGTGTGCAGTCAGCTGGCTCAGGACCCGAAGTTGAAGGGAGGATACAATGCTATGGGCTTCTCCCAGGGGGCACAATTTCTGTATGTAACCACTGTTCTGGACACTGAATGGTTTTTTGTCATGTGAATGTGGTAGAAATTGGACAAATTCTGTGTTTGCATAGTTTCCCTTCTTGCCTGATTCTACTACAGAGTGAATGAAATACTTAGAAATACCAGTATCTTATAGAAGTGCATGATTTTAACTGTGTTTGAGAAAGTGAAGATAGTCCGATCCTGGACTCCTGATCTTCATTCCCAGGTCGCAGCCTCTGTTTGAGCATGTTTTCTGCTTAAAGTATATGTCTCCTGACAAGAATGAGGAAGCTCACATTGGCTCTTCCTGGTTCCTCTCTTACAGAAGAGCTGTGGCTCAACGCTGTCCCTCCCCACCAATGAAAACCCTGATCTCCATCGGTGGTCAGCACCAAGGTAAAATCATGACGACAAACCAAAACAACAGTTCAGCTCAGCTCATTTCTCTCTGCAAAGCTAGCACTGAAACATTTCAATGTCTTTTAATTTCTGTGCCAGTCAAGGTTAATGAATGGTAGATTATGTTTTGGTATCAAATGTGATACTAAAATCCCCAAATGATTGCTATTCTACTAGCGCAGGTGGAGTCACTTAATTGTACAGTGTTGAAATTTTCATTTCTTTGTGAGCACTTTAAGGAGTGGTGGCATGACCTTTGCTTGTAGCTCTTGCATTATGTTTTTAACCTCTTGAAGACAGCGTGACTGTACATTATTATCACAAATTCATTCTCAAGTCTTGAAAAGATAAAACAAGAGCACTGTGTTTTTCCATGGTCAGGAGTGTACGGGCTGCCCAGGTGTCCTGGAGAGAGCTCCCACATCTGTGACATGATACGCAAAGCTCTGAACAGTGGAGCTTACACTGACCTGGTTCAAAAACAGTAAGGCGTCTTTTTTACTTCCTCTCTGTGTGATTGTATATCACATGGTGATGCGAATGTGTTCAGCAGCCTTGATATTTGTGTGGCGAACAGAACAATAGTCTGTTTGTTCTCTTTAACTGATCTGTAGCTCTGACTCGATGTTGTGCTTGTGGTTATCAGCCTGGTGCAGGCGCAGTACTGGCACGACCCACTGAATGACGACCTTTACAAGAAGCACAGCCTCTTCCTGGCCGACATCAACCAGGAGAGGGTCAGTATGTGGTGGCAGCACTTTCACAAAAGCAGTTTTGTTAAACTAGTAAAGGCATTGGTTTGTAAAGAATAAATAAGTCATTTGCAGAAATAAGGAACAGGAAGATTAAATGTTGGTCAAAATCAGAAGGGGAGTTGTTCTCTATACTCTCTCTCTCAATATGTTTTATAACGTCTGTTTTTTTCTGCTTTAAAGTTTGTAAATGAGACTTATAAGAAGAATCTTCAGTTGCTGGAGAAGTTCGTCATGGTGAAGTTCCTGCAGGACTCTGTAGTGGATCCTGTTGATACTGAGGTAACACACACACACTTGACAGTAGATTTGAAAAACATCAAAACACTTAATGTAATAATGCAGCATCACAAACTGGCTTGTCCTGATTCTTGCTGCAGTGGTTTGGCTTCCTGAAAACCGGCCAAGCCAAAGAGACTGAGACTCTCCAGGAGAGCGTTCTCTACAAAGAGGTAACGGTGTTTATTGTACCTGTTTGGTTCTAAATTGTTTTGGATGAATTAGTCTTGTGATTTTTAAAGGTGTGGACATCACTTCATGCCTAAAAACCTTTGTAATGTCTCTGCAGCTCAGTAGCTAAAACGGTCTTATGGTTATCTTATTCAGTCTGTCCTCCACTAAGAACTGTCTTCACGAGTCTGTAGACACTCATGTTTCTGAGGGTGTCAAACTAAACTTGTGTCCATGCAGGATCGTCTGGGTCTGGCAGCGATGGACCAGGCTGGAAAGCTGGTTTTTCTAGCAACTGAGGGAGACCACCTCCAGTTCACCAGAGAGTGGTTCACTGAACACCTGCTGCCTTACTTACACTAACACATTTCCAATGAGGCGTCTCAGAGTGAATATAACCACTGGAATGGAATAAATATAACAAATAGTAAGACCTTTAAGAAGATTCATGAACAGGAGGGATGCAGAAAGCACCCAATTCATTCCTTTGCACTGATCAGTTGTAGCATGTTGATACTGTTTTTGTGAGGTTTTGTTAATTTTAACAGCTAATTTGTGTGCGAGTCTACTGCATTATTCATGCTAGACTCTTACAATTTCTCCCCAATGAGAGCTGCTCTCATGAAGTCATTGTTTTCAGAATTGTTGGATTGTGAAGTATTATTTTTTAAAATTGTTCTAAAAGGCTAATGTACAACATTAAACTTCATCTGTGCATAATACATGTTTAATCCAATAAAGACAAACCAAAACACAAATTTTATTGCAACATTTTAATGATGTCTCCAGTACTAATGAGCTGAATTCTGATTTTGGACCCAAAAAATATAAGAGAGAGGTAAAAGAAAAAGAGACGATATAAAAGAAAATTCAGCGAAGAGCTTCACAGCTTCGAGAGCTGAAGATAACCGAAGAGTGCAGACGTGGCTGGGAGCGCGTGGAGAGACGATGATGGTCAGGTTAATATTTTAAGACTATTCAATAATTATTTATATCTTTACAGATGATTACAGCAGATATTTCCAATCTAGAGACTTATGTAGAGGTGGAGCAACAACAATCAATGATTATGTCCTTCAGTCTCCTCTTTCTCTTCCACTTTGTACTAACATCTCTCAGCTCTTTATCGCAAACCTTTTCTTACATGCCTCCTTGTATGGAATGTTATTCTTCAATACTTTGGAATGTCCTATGTGTAGGTTTAATGGAAAGCACGTGGAATGATAATCCTGCTTTTTTTAAATTGTTCCAACATGATCTAGATGGAGAGTTTCATGATGCGAAATACAGTGGTTTTGTGACACAACTCATTTTCACTATTTATGTGCTGATTTTTTTGTTCGTATTATTTTCCACTATGAATGTTAATATTGTTACAGTCAACATCAGTGGAGGTGATAGAGGATTATCCTCTGTATAAGGGCTGTTTGACAAGTGCTTCACCATTGAATTGCATATAATGGAACAGAAACCTATCAGGCCACAACTTAAAACACCAGCCCCTCCGGACCAGGAAGAGGAGAAAGAAAAGAAGAGCAGCCTGAAGCATCCTGATTGGCTGCAGTGCTTTTGTTGCAGAGGAATCAGTGTCCCTTTTCCCATGTTGGCTATTCTACATGTTAAATTTAGCTTCGCATTATCCAGATAGATAAAAAAAAAAAATACCATACAGAGCATCCCAGCTATTGGCAAAACTCATGTTTTTGAAAAGTGCTCACTGGCTCACAGGGAAGAACCAATTTGAATGACAAGCTGCTCCCTGCTGATTGGCTGGAGGATTTGCTCCAGATAAAAGTGAGCAGTCCTCTCATTGGCTTATGGAAGGGACAGCTTAAGCTGTGATTGGCTGATGAGGAAGAAGGGAGGGAGATATAACGCATGAGGTCCAAATCTCAGTCTACAGTGTGAGAGTTAGCTGGGTGGTGGATCAGTCAGGAAGGCATTTGCAAAAAAAGGGGTGGGGATGGTGTCGAGGAGGGGCGGCCATTTCACTCGCTGCCCCCGTCTATCCGGCGATCTCTGTTGATGTGGTAACGAGCTTGTTGCCGTCCCAGACGGTCTTGAACTGCTCAGGAACAGGAAGCTCCGTCTGAGAGAGGGAGGGAGAGAGACAAGTCATGTTGAGATGGGTATTTCACATGTTGATGCTCCTCAAAGGATAAGGCTAAATTCTAAATTTTCATATTTGTTGACAAAACTGATGAAGGTACCTAAACCAACCATATTTACATTAGTTCGTAGCAATGAGGAAACACATCAACCAGTGCAGCCATGTGGCTCACTGATGTGTTTGAACTGTAGGTGTCCATTGTTTAAACACTAATAAAACTACTCAGAGGAATATGTTGACAAGAAAAATACAGAATATCACCAGACTTCTCCTTAAAACAATTTGTCAAATTCTCCTGAAAAGATACTCACAAATTCTCCGTCTTTGTTGGGTACCAGGATGTTCATCTCTGAGCTCTTGGCGCTGACGATCTCGCAGCTCAGAGAGTCTTTGCTCAGGTAGACATGACAACCGTCCGTCTTGTTGATGGAGATCGTGGGGACCTTCCCCATGACCTAGACACAGAAAGGCAACAAAATGAACCTCCCCATAATGTGGGTGTGTCAGCTGCTGATTAACATGTTGGAAAGAAAGGTTGAACTTATTTTCTGTTCTAAGTGATGGGACATGCATTTCCCCTGTTCTCACCACCTCAAGATTTGTTTGAGGAAAGGACTGAATTTAATTGCAACAGTGGAGCTGCTATGTAGCCAAACACTAAGCAGCCTGCCTTGTGTAACTACCACCCTGATTCCAAAAAAGTTAGTAATGGGCTAGGCAACACTTCGTAAAACCATGCTGGTAAACACAGTTCATTTGCAAATGATTGCATTCTGTTTTTAATTTATATTTGACACAGCGTGCCAACACTCAGGAGTCAGCGCTGTACATGAATATAAAGCAGGGTGCTCATGAAAAATACATTCAGCAAAACACAAAAACAAGTGAAGAGTGACAGGACAGCAGAAATCTCTGGGTGATATTATGAAATGCAAATGCTGGTGGGTGACATGAACGTCACACTGCTGAGCCACAGATGATTCCTTCTGTCTGTTACAGTATCTTTAAAACACAGTTTGTTATTACACTGCGGGTTGTACATACCTGGACCTTGACATCCTTGCAGTTGATGACCTCTACGATGCCCACAACATCATCAAACACCAGTCCCATTTTCTTACAGTTGTCTGATGGAGAGAAAGAAACAAAAGAGATGACGGTATCCTCCAAGCATTGACATGCAGCTGTCCCTTTCACCTCACACAGCATCTTCATCCTCAAGCTTCTCCCTCACCTTCGTCTCCTCACAGTTTGAAAACCCCTGACTTAAAAGTGTTTGCCAAGTGCGTTTAACTCCCTCTGAATATCCAACACACTGTTTTGTTCTTACCTACAGTGATGGAGTTGATTTTGCCCTTGACCTGCAGGGTGCTCTTGTTACACTTGAAAGCATAAACCACTTGTTTCAGCTCAGTGTCGCTGATCACCAGGCCCTCCACGCCTTCATGGTTCTCCTGCAGAAGGAGAAGACGAAAAAAAAAAAAAAGAGTGAACAAGAATATAAAGCTCACAACGTAATGAGACAATATGAGATTAAAGCAGGAAGGAACATTGGTGTTATCATAAAAGCTTAACTAGAAAAATCAATTCCATGAGAAGCTAATCTGGTTCAATGACTCATTCTGTTAGAATAAACAAATCAATCCAGCCAAAAGCCACAAACACAAGTCTACTCCAGTTAATCTGGACATTTCCCTGCCTTTTCTTTTACAAGGCAACTAACTAAAGTTCAAATAAACTAGGTGACGTTTTTCAGAGTGACACAAAAACTTACCACTTTCCACTTCTTCCCCTCCAGCTCCAACACAGGGGGCAGCGTGCGGGTGGGGGTGGCAGAGGCGGCGGGTCGAGGAGAGGGGGAAGCGAAAGGTTTTGGTCCTGTACGTACTGGAGCAGCCTGACCTCTCAGGTTAGGATTCTTGTGGGTCTTCTGGTCGTCGCTCACATGCTTCAGGCCTGGAGAGATCAAGGAAAGAGGGAAACACATTGTCACTGATACTTATGTGGTTTTCCTGAAGTAAAAGTCTAAACCTGATCAGCAGCTCCTCTGATGTTGGTTACAGAGACGACCTACCCTTGGTGATGTCAGATCCCTGGTTGATGGAGGCGAACAGAGCATTACGATTGCCAGCACCAGAGTCGCCTGAGGGTCCGCTGAGGTCCATGGATGGAGGTGGGGGTCCAGGAGGAGGTGGGGGAGGACATCCACCAGCAGGAGCGCTGGGGGGAGCTGCAGAAGCTGAAGCTACGGGACCCTGAGGGGGACAGGAAAATAAAATTGCTGTAATTGAAGCCACCTAATGTCACAGCATATGTTTCATCTGACATGCTAATCAGACTGCTAAATGTGAAATATCAGACTGAAAGATAAAAGTAAAAAGTCTTCATTTTTACTCCTACAAGGAAGTTGGTTGAGAGCAGATCCTGAACATCTGCAGTACAGAGACCAAGGTTAGGAAATCACCTTCTGAGGCACGTTTCGGAGAAATCATTAGCCATCATCGAAAAATATGTTAGCTGAAGTGTATGATAATGCTGCCAATATGTTCGATTCAGGACAGTGTTGTTCTAACCTACTACTCGTGTTTGATTTGAACATCTGGGCTGCAAACAAACGAATGAAGCCGGCTTTGATTTTGTTTGCAATCACTTTCCCTGCGTCTGCATTTGTTGATGTGGCAAGAAATTGATCAATTCAAGATTTCTGATGTTGCTTGTCTACTTGCTTCGGTTTGCTTTTATTTCATCCCCATTTTAAAACTTGAGTGAGATGTAAGGATTTCAGGCAGATGCAGGTTAATTCCTGGGCTCTGATTGTCTCTACCTGCCTAGAACATACACACCAATCATTTGATCACTGGAGAGCTGCTCTTAATGTTTACTCTTACACTTCACTGTGAGTATGAGCAAGTTGCTTGATAAATATATTGTATTCTTCACAAAGAGCTTATTTTACTCCCAAGTTGGCTCTTCAAGAATTCTTAAGTGTTATTCCTAAAAGACTCACAGTCTTGCTCCAGGTCAGTCCGGTGGTGTGGTGCTGTTTGATGTAGTTTTGCAGCTCGTTCCAGATGGAGACATAGGCCTTAACCCAGTCCACATGTGTCTTGTCCCTGTGAGGAAGTAAACAAACAGGATTGTCAATGTTGATCGTTTTACATTCAGACCTTGACATTTTATGCTTCTTTTCCCCTCCAGCAGTTTGTTTCTTTTAACTGGTCTCTGCATCCCACAGGAAAAATACACAATGCATGAGAACTTCGGCACACACAAACAGAACCAGACATTTAGTACTTAAAATAGAACGTGTAACATTTTCTAACCCACATTAACCACTGAGCCCAGATCTCATACCGAACCAAATGTTTTGATCCAATACGTCGTATTTATAGACAGCATCCAACATTGCACAGAGCTCACAAACAAATTTTTAAAAAGAGGTTGTTTCTGTGCAACCGATGAGCAGAAAACTGGCTGATTTCAATCCCAGTCTCTTCTAACTTGCCTGTCTGCTCATAAAACACAAAAGCTTTGATTTCAGGTCAAAATACAGGAAGCGCCAGCACGAGTCAGCGTGTCGTGTGGCAGCGCTGACTCAGTAAAACTGAACTTAAAAAGAGCCGAGAGGAAGGAAAGATGCAGGACAGATGGGTTGAGCAAACCGCTTGGCTACATATAAAAGTTCATCTGACTCTTGTAGTTATGCAATGTGACAACGTTTCAAAAAGAAATGATGCAGTTAAAAAAAAAAAAAGGAACATATTGCAAAAGGAAGCCCAGTAAATAGTTAAATCTAAAATTAATGTGCACGCAGCTTCTCTGCTGAAGACAAAGTAGGAAACACTATATAATGAAGCTTTACTTACTTCTCCTTGTATTCCTTGAGCACACGGTTGGTGTAGAACATGGCGGCATCCAGCATCTCTTTAACATAGGGACCTGGCTTCGGAGCCTGGGACAAAAAGAACAAGGTAAACAAATGCATCCATGTCTAAACTGAGATTAAATCAACAGTTGGACATTTTGGGGAAATACATTCATTTGTTTTCTTGCAGAGTTAGATGAGTAAAGAGAAGGGAGAAAAAGCTTGCCAGGCTCTCTCCAAATTTCAAAAATAAAGCTCAACAATCTTATCCAACCCTCAGCAAGAAAGTGAATATACTGTGTGTATTTCCCAAAATGAACTGTAGAGTGTTGCAAATGAGTGGTAAAAGCAAGAAATTCAGGTTGTAAGCTGTTTCTAATGAGATCTTCAAGTTACTAGAGTAGGCGTACCAAGACTGAATGCATCTATTATGTGTCCATATTTGAAAACTTGATGTATTATTCATACGAGTCAAAACAGCAACAAACAAAGAGTTAATCATCTAAACTGGAACAGTGAAACTCTGTTGCTGGTGGCCATGTGTCGGCCAAGAAACTGTTGTTCACCAGACAGTGATGACAGAATCAAAGAGAGGCTTGTTTCGGGCCATTATACTGTCCACTCATTTATCTGCCCGCACAAGCACACATAGCACACATGCAGCGTCAGACTCTGCAACACACAAACCACATCATCTCTTCCTGTCTCACCATGGCCACCCATCCGAGGGCAGGCACGCTCTCGCTCACGGCAGAGAGGCTGTTGAAGAGCGGCGAGGTGCGGTTCTGCTCGCGGAACGCCTGCACCTGCTGGATCGCGTTGGATGTTGGATTGAGGAGAGACGTCAAATTCGCCTGAACAGGGAAGAGATGGGACAAAGTTTCACTCATATGGACAAGTTCAAGTTTTAGGTTTTTTAGATTCAGAGACATTTTATCCTCCTTCTACAGCTGATAATGTCGACACAATGGTCATGTAAATCTCTAAGAACATTTAATACTGAAGCTTTCAGGTTGAGCAGTTTTTGATGCTTAAATGAAGTCTAATAAATACTACATTCAGCTTCAGGTAAATTAAAATCAAATTCAATGAACAGTTTTGATTCAACAGCCTGTTCTGTGAGGGGATGTAAGAAAAGAGGTGAACATAATGAATTATGCAAATTGATCGATCAATGCTGTTCAGTTATCTGACTGAGCATTTACAAAGTGGGTTTAACTCACATCAGAGGGCTTCTGGCAGGAGGAGGCTGTTACCAGCAATGTTCTCTGACAGGCAAACGCCTGCTTCATCATAAGTGCCTGGAAGGGAAGAGAAGATGTTTAGTTCAAAACATCTTACAGAGATATGTGAACAACAAGTGGTTTTCCCCCTTTCCCTAAAAATTGCTTATCTGACAAAACAACAAATGACAAACATGCACACGATACTTGTTATTCTGCATTTCAGGATGCATTTTTCTGCCTTCAAAGCTAACCTCAAAAAAAGATTCAAGTCTGGTCAATTTTCATAATCATACTATAATTCAAAAAAGGACTGCTTGGGAAAATCATGAGCAGTGCTCCAAGATATGTGTAAAATAAGTAAAAACAGAGATGGACTGATCCTTTTTGTGTATCAGAGACAAAACATGAAGTAGACAAATGGCAGAACAGACTGTATCTAATTGGCACATTTTATACTATTTAAATGTTTAAACTGTAACTTACATGTTTCTCAACATCACCCCCGATCTTCTGGCTGAGGCTGAGGTACTGGGCCACGGGGCCGTTGACAATCTCGTCAAAGGCCTCAACATACGCTGACACAGCTATAAAAAAAACATAAGGTATGAAAAAAAAAAATAGACAAAAGAAGAGAGTGGAAAAAGAATTAACAGCACAGACGCTGGGACAAAGACTGAGCGTATTTAAGATCATGGGGAAGATGATTGATTTGATATTAGCAAGAAAGCACAGACCCATCTACTAAAGCTGGTATGGTGAGAAAGGATAGTTGTGTTTATTTGTAATGTTGCTCAGGGCAAAAGCTTCCATTGGGCTCAGTTTCTGTGGCAACGTGTGAATACTTGAAATTATTTATCACACTAATAGTAAGAGACAAAAAAAAACACCAGACATCTTCTTCATAAGTGAAATCATTACATAATATTGATACTTGATCATTACCTCCACCAGCTGAACCTCCAGCACTGCATCCGGAACCCGACATGGACTCCAGGCGATTCACCGCCACCTCCAGCCGCTGCACCAGACCCGCCAACTCAGCCATTCCTGTGAGATGAAGAAAGCCATGAAGGAGAGTGTGAACAATGGAGAAATGGAACACGAGCTACAAGGTTTACTGGCTGATGGTCACACTATACAGCAGCAAGAATGAAATGCTGTCTGAGCCATTTGTTTATATTCTCAATCCGCATTAACATACACAAGAGAAACGAGTTTAATACTATGAATTAACATGCTATGTTATGAATTGTCCATATATTTTTTTGTTCTTGTCCCTGTGTTTATATTAGTCATGAGGTCAACTCAGTGGTACTTTCCATTCTAGTAGTCTTCTAATTGGGGACAGAAAAACTCCTGAGACCAAAGGTGCCAGCAACTACTGCAATTAAAAATTAGCTAATTTGGTAGAATAACAAACACCCAGCGTGTAGCAGCACTCTGGATACTGAGCAATTGTTTCCTTGGTTGATTTAGTCCTCTGAGGCTTGGTGGGAGCAGATGTGTGTGACCGCCTGCAATCAGAAGTCAGCACCAGTGTCTTTAATTTAATATGTCCCACATTTAGTGTTTGTGTCCTGAAGTTCATTCAGATGATTCTCACTTGTAAATTACTCATTTTGGGCTGTCCAAGATTGAAGGTAAGATTTGAGACTCACATGGTGAAGGGCTTAGTTTTTTAATCCAAAGCATTCATCTTACATTGCAGATATCCATTGACAAATGATCTAAAGCTTTTTTTTTTATGTCCATTTACATCACAGCCTTATTGTTCAACATTCATTGCTCCCTGTAGTGAGATTGAAAATTGACTTCTTACAGTCTTAGGCCACAACTATTTCATTACTGATTAATCTGCCAAATTTAAAGAAATTGCCTCAAGATGTTCCTGAAATATCGCGTTACGAGAATGGGACAGACAGACAACCTGAAAACATCACACCTTCAGCCACGACTGTCACTGTTGCAGAGCCAAAAAACAGAAGAATGAATGTGTTGGTAAGCAGGTCAGGACTTGCTGAGTAAAGGTATGTAGATCATTATCAGTTACTGCAGGCTCTCTGCAGAGTGCTGCCCTGTTATCCCAACTATGTCATCTGCAGATGCTTATATAGTACTAGGGCTGTCATGAGGATGTTTACTTCTAGTTGACTGTCACACAATGACTGCAATTAACAATTTGTCTTAGTCTGTTCATTTTAGGTCACTATAGTATAAATCTAATAACAGTTTAATGTATATGGACCTTATGAGGAAGAGACATTTATAGGTATAGAAACATACATAAAAGGCTTTGTGAAGTTTATTTGCTTAACCAGCTGATAGAGATACACCTAATTCACTTTCTATTTGTTGCAACATTAAGCCAGATTGCCATCCACATGCAGCACAAGTATTAACTGATTTTACACACAATCAGCAAAAGAAAATGCAAAGTAATGTGTGTTTAATGGTAGAGACGGTGATGTAAATATGACAATTCCGTTAGTTTCATGCAGCTTTTTATACAGGTGAATGGAAACGATTCTAATTATGCAAAATGACCGCTGTCAGCTCAAATAATGGTGACCAAGCCATTATGTAAAGATTGTGACAGACCTATTCACAACCAGACAATATCAAACTTTCAGGGCTGGAGCTATAGTCTAAATAGTCTTTAGAGTGTGTGTGCCAAGATGCAAACTGATTCTTCTAACTTACCCCTTTAAGTACAAGATTAACTAACTTTAATCCAAGTCTAGCATAATCTTACACTTACAGACACACAGACAGCTAATGAGAAAGGCTAACATTACATAAGATGGCTGCAACCTGACGCTGCCTTCATCTGTGTGACTGAGAGTGTTTCCAGTCTCAGGTACTTACACCTGGCTGACGGTGAATGGAGACACACAGACCACTCTCACTAATGAGTCCACGCAAGATAAACCTGCTGCTGCCGTCTCACTTTCACTACAGAGGGACTGAACTAAATCTTTAGGTATCTAATGACTGAGAAGGTGCTTAACATTTTTGGCTGTGACAGATGAAGCTAGAGGCACATTTGCTCACACTTTACTGGTTATAAAGATGAAGGTAAAAATAGGTTTAGTTGCGTAAATGGGTTGTCATCTCATTTGGATACATAAGAGTAGGGTTGGGTGCCAAAAGTCAATATTTTTGGTCAAATTCTTGATGCTTTGTGCCATGAAAAATGGCTTTTGCAGAAAAAATGTTGTCTTTCGCAAGTAAAAAACAAATGACAGTTATCATACGAGCACTTGATTCAAACAGTTTCAAATGAGAAAGGCCTGGGCTGGCAAATGAAATTTGGTGCCTGTGCTAAATCTTTAAATCTGCACTTCAAGTTCAAACCTAAAGGAGATGCAATATTGGCTCCAAAATGTTATTTATGGTAGGTTGGAAAAGTTTCTAAAAGAGCTTTTTGCAATCATGTGCCTCAGACTTTCTACTGATGCCAATATAGACCATGTTGTAGGCAGCATAATTGTACCCTAAAACAAGGTGAGGCAGGTTATATAATATATCAGCCCTGAGGCTGTTAGATGAAGTCATAACAATAGGTTAATATATCAGCAGCATTAGATTACTATAACCCAAAAGGTTGACTGGAGCTATGTTAGGAGAGGTGGTGACCTTATCCCATTAAAAAACAAAGGACTCTGAAGAGAAGAGACATTGCAGTCCCACTCAAAATGCCTTAACTTCCCTTTTTCTGCCTGACTCACTCATTAAAACATAGTTGTAAATTAACTTCTCTACAAGACGTGGAGATTAAATTAGATCATAGCAGGACACACACACCAACTACTGCCCTTGACCTAAAAGCAGCATTTATGGTTGACCTGCAGATATCAGTGTTCAACTGTTCCATTTCCTGGTCTCAGCTGAGGTGACTCAACAGCAATACAGGAAGGGAGTGGCCCCTAAAGGTGTGTGTGGAAGAAGTAGACAAGAAAAAAACAAGCAGCTAAATGTGCAAGTTTTTTTTAAAGTACTGTAGATGACAAACTGTATTGTTTATAAATGACTAAGAAACTTGCTCCAATTCTGATTTTCCTGCTGCATCAGTTAATGTACCCACAGAACATTTCCTAAAATTCACCAAAATAAAGTGATTACATACAATATGTTCAAGCCAAGTGCTGACCATAAAGGAAACACCACTGTCAAGGAAGCAGAAACAACTTTCCAGAGACAGTCAGGCAGATATAGCAATGACTTAAGACTGGGAAACATGCCTTTCATAACATTTTCCTTAGATTTAAGCACTATAAAAAGGCAAGGCGGCTGAAACTGTGGCTTAACCACAACATCAAAGGTGGAGGAACCTCTCTATTTTTCTTTATTTTTCTTGTCAACAAATCATATAAAATGACCAAAACCAACAGTGAATTGATCCTATCACCAAGAATTGTCTGTTTCTAAATCAACAGCTGATGGTAATAGCTCCTAATAAATGCACCATTTAGTTCCGTTTGAGTGACACTTGCTGTGTGCCCAGCTGGAAAAATGAAACTACACATTTGTAGCTTGTTTTTTGTCACACACAGTAGAGGGAAGTCAGAACTTACTGAGAGACAAAGAAACACATTGTTGGTCTTGGTCTTTTCATGGGATTACATTACAACAAAAATGAAGCATATCACCAGCCTCATCCTTTAAACTAGATTTCAGTCTAAAAATGTGCAAAGCTAATAAATACATGAATCATATGCAACAAGGAAGGACTCATAAATGTGTGTACTTTACTTTGCAAAAGGGTGTGTGCTACTTTTGCCTTTCAAAAACAAGTAAAGGAGTTTGAATGTATATAAGCTAGTTACACAATATCCTTTCATATATCAAGAGCTACAGAGAGATGCATTTACTTATTTAGATTTCTTGCACATTATAGCTCTTGCTGATCTTCCTCCAATATGTATGACCCTGTCAACTGAATTCACAGACCTAGTTTTGTGGACAGATGGCAGAAATATTCTGCACCATCAGCATGCAGGAGCAGTGATCTAGGCCTGGGTTGGTGCCTTTCTGCCTGGGGGGCAATTGTTCAGACATAAAGAAAGGGAAGCTTTTTCTATCTATTTGCACTGGTTGAAACAAAAACACACATCATGTCCTTTTTATCGCAGAGGCAGAAGTAGGCCAAGGCAATGGCGGTGAGCTCTAACCTTCCTAACAGTCCTACTTCGGTGGGCTCAAGGCTGCAACAAATCAAGTTCAAGCCGCTGAGGTTAATGCGATCACTGGGCTTTCAATCAGACAGTCGGGGATGCTAGCCAGGCTAAAGCTAGCTAGCGAGCTAACTGGGGGGAGTCGTGGGGAATTCTGCGTCCCCGGCAAGTTTAGACCCACACGCTGTCACCTACTATCAAAACACTGATTAAAATGAGGGTGGAGAAGACATTTTGGCAGCTTTAGTTTCCTTAGAGTCAACACATGTTTCCTTCAATTACAGCTTGTTGTAAACGGGTGGTGCATCGATGAGGAAACAATCTGCGGGGCTACGAAATATGTCAAAACACCGTCAGCGACAATGACAGAGCTAGCTAATGCACGCTATCTCTTGCTAACTGTAAAACAAAAAACACTGTGATAAATAAGACTTAAACGTGTAGACAGAGTTAATTAGCCTATTTGGTATGTGTTATTTTGTCCTCCCTGGTGTTGGACGTCTCATGTCTGTTTCGGCATTTCCTCGTTTTTTTTTCCTCCTCTCTCAAACACACCCCTCCCTCTGTTAGCTAATGCTGCTCCAGTCATGAAAAAAAAGAAGTTTCCACATTTCAAGGAGCAGAAGTCTGGAATAAAAAACGGAAGGATAGTAATTTTTTTGCTTTAGTTGACGATTAAAGCGTCAGATTTTGCGGCCAATAGTGTAGCATCCTCGGCTAGCCGGCTGTGTTAGCATCACACCGATTTCAATAAATAATTTCTGAATGATTCGATGCGGCGACGGCGACAGACTTTTGTCTCTATTTCGCTTAATTTTCACGCTATAACAAAACGATAACATGCGCTAAAGAGCTCACATCACAACATCTGAACCCAGCTTACCTGCTAAACTGGTCAAGCAGTGATTTGGTGTTTTATATCGCCGTCAATTCCGCCGTGGAGGCTGTGTGTGTGCGGGCTTGCAGCTCAGGACTGGGCTTCGTCTTTTTCTTCCTGTATGAAATTACCCAGCTGTCACCGCGCCGCGTTTCCGCCCTTGTTCGCGCAACTAATTCCTTTCCCATATAAGGAGCGTGAGAGGCAAGAGGGCAGAGATGTAAAGGGGGAAAAAAAGAAGAAACAACTGCTTTCCTTCCTTTTATGATGTATCTGAAAGCCTTGCAGCAGAGATATGTCATCGTGGCGTTTAGAGAATAATCTTCATGAATGCAGAAGAAGATGCACAAATGTTCATATGCATCTGCAGACATGTGTAGTTTGCATCTCAGGGTGCATGTTTCTCGAGCTCTGTCACGTTTCAACATGTTTTCTGGGCTTGTCTGGTCTCTGGTATTAGGGTGTAAATGACTCCAACTGGAGTTTCAGCCACTGCATTTTTTTTTCTCATGAATGTAATCTTCAAAATATGCACATAACTGCAAATCTGCAAGTAAACAAGATTAAGATGCTCAAAACGATTCTGCACTCACACAATAATTATTACTATAGTCAAATAAACTAATCAGTTAATCAAGCAATTGTTTATTCTGTAAAATGTCAGAAAATAGTGCCCTGTGTCCCTGATCAAAAGCTGACATCACCAAAATGCTTCTTTTCTCCAACCAACATCTAAAATCCAGGAATTCAATTTCCAATTATATAAAGCAGAGAAAAGCACCAAATCCTCACATTTTTAGAAGCAAAACATGACGAATGTTTAGTCATGTCCTTAAAGAATTATTCCTCTGTCAATCAACTAATTGGTTAATCAACCAATTGTTGCAACCCACTGTAATTATTTCATATGTTGATTTAAGGAGGAATAAATGGACTTTCAGCAGATGTTCAAAATAAGTACTATTAAAATTACAGGCAAATATCCAGGTCTGTGATTTAGATCTTAACATTTCGCTGATGTGTTTACTGACCTCTGCTTCCATCTGCTGTCATCATGAGGTGACATTTCAAAACTAAAACCTCTAACATCAATCGTTATGGACGCCATCATCTCTCACACTGTGTTAATGGACCACAAGCACTGAGGTTAATGGGCTTGTAAAAGTCAGTGACTAAAGGGACTCTGATGGAGATGTGCAAAGTGATGTTGGCTTATATCAGGATCAGTGCAGCAAAGCTTAATTGAGTGGGTTAATGGTCAGTGTACATTTAAATATAATGCATTTTGACATGACTGCAACAATGCATCATCCTACAATCAGGCCTGGTGAGAGAAATTCTCTGCTATGGTAAACATGAACAATTTTGACTTTGCCTTTGGCCAAAAAATGAACTTCCAGTTATGTCCTTACAGCCTTCTGTTCTCATTTCCAATGTTCAAGGTACTTTGGTGCAGTCACATGACATAACATTCAGTGTTGCAACACATGGTCCTGTAGTTTCACTTGTCTACGCCGGGACAAAGTCGAGACAAGACAAACAGGAAATAGGAAGAAATGGGGAAAGAAAAGTCCAGTTTTTGTCACAAGCTTTCATCAGAGTCAGAATTTTTACTCAGAACAAAAGCAAGAAACAAGCACACATTTCTCAGAAATCTCAGGAACAAACTGAAACATTTTATTATAATTTACAGATTATCCAGTTGCATCAGGTCTGGTCACACAGAAGGAAAGAAGGTGGGTAATCATTCACTAAAACCTTATCTAAAACATCTTAAATTAAACTCCCTTCATTGAACAGTTTCTCCCCATTTTCTCTGTCTGCCTTCACAGTGGACTCCATCAGAGTCAAGGTCAATTCACTTTCTTCAATAAATCCCAAAAGTGACTGGCAAATGTTGCACGTGTAACAGAAGAAATGTTGAATTTTGTATGTCAAATAGATAAAGAATTATCATTGAAAGGGTGAGAGTGAATCAAATCTTGGCAATAATTCCAAGAGCCATTTTCTACGATGTGCAAAAACCACAGGAAGAATATCACATTAGTGTTCAAAAGATGGCATTTTACAGAGTTGGCACTTGGGTGCACTTGATTTTAATTTGCCTCACACAAGGTGGCAAAGGTGGCCAGATAAATTCAGCAAGTCTAAATGAAATATTAAAAATAATTCAACTCTGGCCTGATGTGCACTGGGTGCTTTAAGACCAATCTAGTGCAGCAGAACTGACATCAGCATGAGGTGGCTGATCTGGAAGAAATAAACATGTTGCAAAATGTGTTGCTTATTTCACACAGAGTACAAATTGAACCGTCTCAATGGCGTATCCTTTAAACATCCAACAACCAAAAAAAAGGTGGCTTGGAGGCCAGTTTTACATGTAAAGCAGTCACACACTGAGATGTTACAGGGAAGAGTCATTTGGTTAAATTTTCCCCTCAGAGCAAACAAATACAGAATCACCTGTCACGTCTGTGTCCTGTTCCTGTTGTTTTTATGGTGAACATCACTTGGATTAAACTAATTATTTCCTCCCACAAACAGGATAAGAGCAGAACCACAAATTTCAGGTCATTCTGGACACACTTTCATCCCTAATGGATGTTTAGTGATGACTGCTTAAAGGCCTAATTTTGTTTTGATTGTGTCACTCCCTGTTTTTGGGTAAGTTTGACAAAAGAAAAAAAACAAGGATAAATGTATTCATCCTATTTGGAGCCAAACACATTGTGATGGGTTGCTGAAATTGCCCAGAAACTGTATAATTATTTCAAAGGATTAAATAGCTAAAGTTCTGCTTTGCAATACATTAAGCTTACATTATCCTTTTCATTCAAGCCTACAGGTATTTCACAATTACTGAGGTGATTCTGGACTTGAGCTGCATTCATGTTTGCCAAAATATATCCTCCCCACTGATGTTTACAGACAAGGAAATCAAGTATTGTATTCATTCTAAATGCAGTCAAGTCCTGTGTCTATGGCAAACCTCCAACTCTAACCATAACAGATCTCCCTTTTCAACCAACAAGAGACAAAATGAGACTGAAGCTGACAGACATGAAATCAAAGTGCATCGACATCTAATCACAGCCTAAAGGTTGTTTGTAAAAAAAACATACAAAAAACCTCAGTGGTCTTCATGGTTCAAGCAGTTGTTACATTAATGAATATTGAAGTGAGTGAGGAAGCGGTGTCCAGTCCAACCCATTTGTTGTGTCATGAACTTCTCCTCATTATCGCCTCCATTCAGACCAAACTCATTAACGTTGTGTATTCCAGTGTGTGTTCCAGCGACTTAATCCACAGAGAAGCCTTCAGAATAAAAGCATGGGGTTTTTGTTCTCAACAATCTTCTGCCTCCGACCGCCATAACCGACACCATTGTGATTCTTTCAATGGGTTAATAACAGACGTAAAAACATACAAACTGCTCTGAAGAAACATCTTTTGGCTCAGCAGCCAGAAAAATCCACACATACACTCAACATACAAACATGCAGGCGATCATTCCAGTATCAAATTGTACCAGAACTACAATCTGTCACTCTTCATGCACAGATTTTTTTTTGTTTTGTTTTTGTTTTTTTGGAGGAGGGTCCATTTGCTGTTGGTAGCTCTGTTTTGGTTGTCGAGTCATCATGTAGGCCACGAACGAAAAATCATCAGGGCAGAGTTCACCATTGGTTTTTAACATGGCAGTGTTTGGTAGCATCAGGTTGACCTGGAACAGTGTGAATACGACGCCTTTGTGTGCGCACATGCGTGTCTACAAGAGGCAAGGTGTGAGCGTGTCAAGTGGCTGGTTTTCGTGTCATTGAAGCTGAGTTTTTTTGTTGTTATCCAGAAAGTCAAGTGTCACTCAAGCTAGTTCTTCTTCCAGTCTCTAACCAAGGTATGCCATCGGTAAGATGGGTAGCAGTACATTCTTTGTGTCTCTGTGTTAAATAATAGGGCTCTACTTTATATTTTTATACCATTCAAAACACAGTGCTCACTCCTAGTTCTCAGTGAAATGGTAGTTTTTTCCCTCCATATTGGCTCAGTGTGGGAGCAGGGAAATTTCAGTACAGTGGTGTTTTTTCGGTGACAGTGGGACAACATGTTTCCAGCATGTTTTTCCTCTCTTCCTCAAATAAAGGTATCACACAGTCTGTCTTAATGGATGAGAGGAGTGAGGTTTTTGTGTTGAAAGAACAATGAGAGAAACAGGAAGAGTGAGGAACAGAGGGGTGTGACAGCTGGAGGAGGTGTGTGAGGGCAGCGGCGAGCTCCCCCCTCCTCCCTTGCTATAGCAGCTCTTCTCTTTGCTTCTTGCCCCTCACCGGTCCCTGGCCGTTCCTCAGGGAGCCGTTCTGGGGCCGCAGGAGATGCCCGCGCTCCTGCTCCGTCCACGGGACCCCGCCCTGCCCGTCATCACTGTCCAGGTCAGAGTCCGAGTGCATGAGGGCGGAGGAGGTGGGAGCGGGGACGGGCTTCAGGCGGGCTGTTAGAGAGGTGGTGGAGGAGAAGAGAAAGAAAGAGTAAGATGTCAAAACAATGCAGTGTCAAACATGGACCAAGCAGAACCTCTTATTAAATCCTTTATTTAAACAGGTAGTTTGAAAATGAAATGTCACATGTGATACACAGCTGCTAACATGCAACAGTGCCTTGTACACAAACACGATCACCTACAATGTGTGCTCATGGTGACAGTGTATGTGTGTGTCTTACCAGCTCTAGGTGGCTGTAGCTCCAGACTGTCTTGCTCATCAGCTTCTAGTATTTTATATCTGCTTTTGCTTCTGCGAACTTTACTCTTACGCCTTTCAGAGAAAAAAACAAACACACTCACATCAAATATCTTCAAAGAGTAAAATGGAGATGATGTATACACTCTATGTGTCCAAAGACATTCAGCAATAATCAGAAAGATATTTGAGATTTTGTAAAATTGTGCTCACCTATTGCAGCAACACACCACACCCCAAACAATTGTTGCTATGGCAACCACGATCATAAAAGACGCTATGGTCACGTAGAGTACGCTCCATTCTGAAAACAAAATATTTAGTCAGACACAAAAGCAAAGCATGTTATCACTATTTAATGGAATACATTATATCTGATGCACTAACTGATCAAAATAATTCATTAAGAATCATTTCAACTCACCACAATTGCTCTCTGCATCTCCAAGCTGAGCTCTGACGAAGTTCTCCATCCAGAAGGGGTGGCAGACGCAGCGCCGTGTGAACGAGTCACATTCACCGTGACCTGAACAGTTCAGCTGGCAGACTGAGGGAGAAGAGTGTGGAGAGTACAGCAAATGAAACTAGAGCTTTATCTGGAAAAGAGCAGACTGAAAGAACTAAGGAGCAACAACATATCATATGTATGTTATAGAACATAAACCGACACAGAATGGACAGTTAAGAGGTTTCACAAGAGAAGCAAGAGAAAACAAAGAAGACAAGAAGTAGCAAATATAACTTGTAGCAACAACTCAAACATCTTAGAGATTTGACCTTTGAGTCCCTTCTGTTATTATCTGAACATTTCCTTAGGTAACAGGTCAAGAGGTCAAAGCAGCTCTAACACCATGACCTGCCTGTGGCGCCTGGCTCAAAATGAGCATCAAGTAAAAAAAATGTACAATTTTGAAAAGACAAATTAGAAAAATTCCCTGAACATATGATGATGATGATATTGGACTTCAACTGTGTTAGACTATGTTAGAATTCATATCCAGCACAGTTACACTTCAGTCTGTTAACAAAGTACTTTTTTTCTCTTGTTTCCTTTTCCTTAGTTGTGTGTGTTTGTCAGGTACTCACTGACTGTATCCACCCGTCTGGCCTTGTAGATGAGAAAGTCATTCTTCTGTTTGCGCAGCTTGTTGCGTAGGCCAAGTGCAACGCTGTGGCCAGACAGAGGAGGGCGCCCTGGACCGCCTGACACCAGGAAGACCAAACGAGTACTGAGGAGGAAGGAAGAGGGGAAAGGGCTTACTTATATACTAATGTCCACCAATCAGACTAAATCAAGAACATCTCATTCCAGCCTTTTTCATTATGTTCTTGTTTCATTACTAGGTTTACACATAATAAGTCAGGTTATTTTCCTCGAGCTCCACAGACATACGACTCACCTGTGCTCATTAAATGCACTGATCTCTCGCACGATGATGTCACTGTCGAGCACGCCCAGTAAAACCCCAACCTGGCGCAGCAGCATGTCGCGCTGACGGTGGGAGACCTGGGCTACAGAAACTTCCAGCACCAACTCCACCAGGTCACGCTCCCATATGTCTGATAAACAGAGAGAGAGAGAGAGAGAGAGAGAGAGAGAGAGAGAGAGAAAGGTGAGACAGGAGATTAAAAACACAGAAGACACATGGATGAGCGGGGAGGGTAGAGAGGAGTGTAGTAACAAGGAGAGGGAGAAAGTGACATGAGAGAAAACAGGCTGATTGCAGGCAGGATCCATCTGACACTGAAATCTGGGAAAGAGGCCAGAGCACCAAGTGACGGATTAGTTTCTGGCTGCGTTTGTGTCTGTTCACCGTATGCTGCACACTGACCCGCTCAGCTGTGTGCTATTGGTTGTTGAGTCTCTTGCTGTGTGGAAACCATTTGCATGCATGGACTCGTTTGAAGGCAAAAATAAACTCCAATACATCCTAAGATGCATTATGTGATAAAATGCTGTAATTAAACTCACAATATGTCCAAGTTTCCTGAAAATAGCCTGATATCAACAACAGTGATATCAACAAAGGGAAGAAAAAGCAAGGTTGCATCACTAACAGTTTTACAGCACTGTGAAAGTCTGTCTCTCAGTGTGTACATACTGTAGGTTTATGACTGTTCACTTTACCTGGTTTGACCTCCACTGTGCCCCTCTTAGTGCTGGTCTGTCCTTTACTGTCAGTCACAGTCAGGGTGAAGCTGTACTTGCCCTCCACCAGGTTTCCCAGAAACAGCACTGCCTGGTGGTCAGAGTTGTTCAGTACCTCCTATTGAAAGAAAAAACAAAAGAGTGTCAAAATATTTATCATTTACTCTTTAGTCTTATATTCTTTCCACCATAAACAACAGCCCAGAAGCTCACCCCAGCTGCAGGGCTGCTATCATCTCTGGTCCACAGGTAGCTCACTCCACCTTTGTCATCAGTGGAATGGGATCCGTCGAGGGTGGCGGTCCTGACAGGCAGAGCGATGGGTGGACTCGACACAACATGAGCCACAGGCGGCTGATCCAGTTCTGGCGGGCAAACGGAAGGAAAGGAAAGGAAAGACAATGAATTCAAGTATGTTTGGAAAACACATGAAATGCATGAATGTTCATTCACTAAAGTGGTTCCCAGTGCAGTAAAAGCCAGTGTCCTGTGCCTGTTGTTCTTGGTACATCTACACCAATTATAAAGGAGGAGACTATAAAAAACAAAGACCTACATTGCAACTACAGGTTCCTATTCTTGTAGGAGTGAGCCTCAGTGCAAGTGGACAGTGTGAGGTTAAAGGTGTATGTTACGATGTCCAGTCCATGTAGTGATCAAAAGGGAGCAGAGGTTTTATGGAACTCTGACAGTTGATAAGATTTCCTCTGTGAACCTTTACAGCCTTGATGTTGTACAGACAATTTTCTGTCACTAACACTGCCTCTGAGTTACACTGAATAGCTGGATGGCTGACACTGCTGAAGAACAAGTGAGATGACATTCAACTGTACTATTTGGAGAATTTCAAAACTTTCTAAAGCCAGTAGACCTTCGAAACAAACTGACATTTCGAAGAAGCATTCAGCACAAACTGTTCCTAGTGCGAGGAAAACATAAAGGTGATAAAAGGCACAGAGAAAAAAATATTACTTATTACCAAGGCTTTTAAAAATACATATATTTATAAGTATTAGTTTAGATATATACAGAAGAGATGTGTGTGTACATGAGGAGTGTATGTACATTACCCGTGCAAGTACTGTAACTACGCAGGATTATCTGATTGTGTGCAGGTATTTATACTCATATAGGGAGTATATAGAATGAGTACATGTGTGCATACAGGTGTTGGAAAGTATTTCTGAAAATGTTTTATTATGATTTTATTATAAACTCTTGGGAAGAATGGCTTTTAGTTAAAATATATCAAAATAAACAAAAAGAAGAAATGTATTTATAAAGCTTTAAAAGTGTAAATGTTTCCTTAATTACAAATACAGATTTCACAGCAGCAGCCATAATCCTCACCTGTCTGACTCCAACCCCTGCCAGCTGTGAGAGCAGGATTAATACACACACACTCAAGCTTGTGTTTCTCACTACTTGTGAGGACCCTCATTGACATAATGCTTTCCTTAACCTTTTACACTAACCTTAAACCTAATTGTAACTTAACCCTTAAAACCAAGTCAAAACCTTCAAACAGCCCTTTGAAGTTGTGAGAAGTGGCCAAATTGCAGTCTGTTGGCTAAAATCTCGCTCCAGTCTGAGCAGGAGTACACCCACGCACCCACAGATCTAACCTTCTCTGACGATGACCGTGACAGTGTCAATACTCTGCAGCTTCCTCTCATCAGTTACTGTCAGGGTGAACTCGTATGTGCCGACCTCAAGACCTGTCACCGTGGCAACAGCGCTGTCTGCATTTTCAATCTTCACACCATCAGGACCCCTGGTAGAGGAACAGATGGAGAGTATGAAAGAGAATTTACTGGAGGAGGAAGCAAAAACCTTGATGACACCGAACAAGCAATAGTTTGTTTTGTCAGTTTCTTTTGTAGATTGGAATTGAACTTTATCAGACTGTATGTGCAATGAAACTTTTAACTAACTATGTATGTGTGTATAAGTCTGTGTGTGACTGACTTGGTTTGTTTCCAGTGGTAGGTGGCTATCTTCTGGTCATCACTGCTCTTACTGCCATCCAGCGTGGTTCGATCAACCGGCAGCGTCAGCTCTTTCTCCGGTCCTGCATCTGCTACTGGTGGCTTATTGTTTTCTGGAGGTTGGAAAATGCAAGGGATACAATGAGGAAACTAAATATTCATCTCCATGGTACATTGAAAGATACAGTATTAGTACAGTAAAGTGTATTATGAAGGAGCTGCTGTCATTACTGAACTATCGTCTCTGACTAACATGCTGCTGCTTCTCATTATTATTAGATATTATTATACAAAAGGTTGTCAGTCTGACCTTGCTGTTGGATGTGAACTCAAATAACCGGTCATGTTCAGACACTGAAAGATCATCTTGCAAAGTGTGTGTTTGCAGTCTTTACTAGGTGCTTATCAGGCTGTGTGCACATGCATCCACATAAGCCTCCCATTCACTGCGTTAAAACACTGATAACCAAACGTTAGGCAAATAGAATTTCCTATCAGACGTTTGAGTACTGACATCAGCATCACACATTATAGAGGCCAAGTATAAATATGTATGTACTGTTGCTCTTCACACCTCATGTGTATATTTGTGTATAAACTGTGTGAGAGAATAAGGGCGAACAAGAAGTGGTGTTAAAGTGGAGCTCACAACCGTGTGTACAGCTGAATAAACAGACTTCAAATACATGAGTCAATGACAATCAAACAAAAGTAAGGAGAGAGGGACAGCTGCAAGGAATTAAAACACACAAACTGTAATTAAAGCCCTCAGTAGCTGATTAACCTAACATTCCTCTCAACTTTTAACTGAAAACACTATTCCACAGGTTTGGTTTTGTTCTCCGGGTGTTCACCTGGCTGCACGATGACGGTGACCTGGGCGGTGTCCTGCTGTCCAGCTGAGTCTACCACGGTCAGCTGGAAGGTGTAGTCTCCCTCCTGCATAGCCGACAGCTGCAAAATTGGTGTCCGTACACCCTATAAAGCACAACAAGTTGCCATTATTAGCCATCATTTACTGATCCAGGGTAAAATAAACAGAAACATTAGCATTAATTATCATTAGTCCTCTGGTATCTCACCTGCATCTCCAGGACCTTGTCTTTGCTCTCAGGGCTGAGCGACCACTCATAGGACAGGGAATCATGGTCGTCGGTGCTTTGGTTGCCGTACAGAGTGATGTAGTTGCGTGGCAACTGGATGACCTGAATAAAGATCAATCAAAGAACAGCTTCTGGTTACCAGAAAAATAAAAAGGTGCATTTAAAAAAAGAGCCATGACCATAGAAAATACTTCAGACCTGGTTGGGGCCGGCGTTGGCCACAGGCCGGTAGTCCTTGGCTTTGTTGACAGAAAGAGTGGCCTGTGTTGAGTTTGTGGCTCCGTCTGAGTCTGTCACTGTCAAACTGAGCAAGGATATTCATGAGGTTAAATAAACAATCTCAATGGCAAACAGCTCTCTGTCTATGCTGTTCATTTTTATTAATTTATTGCCAATTGAAATTCATTGTCTAATAAGCTCAGGTCCCATCAAAGTTAAACCAACGTCATCCATCTCTGCAGGATGGTCCACCTGTACCTGAAGGTGTAGTTCCCAGGCACAAGGCTGGTCAGGGTGAGGACGGGGGTGTCGGCAGAGACCTTCTCCTCCCTCAGAGGACCTTTAACCTCTTCCCAGTGCCATGTCACCACCTTGTCGTCATCAGTGCTCTCTGTAAGGAGGGGGGAGGACACAGAGGAGGAGGGGCACAGGGGAAATGGGAAGTCAAATACAATTTACAGCATGAGAGGAAATGGGAATATATTTTAGGTACAAGGCCTCTCTCTTCAGCTTGTGTTAACGTGTTTGTCATGTGAGACACTCACGGCTGCCGTCTATGACCGTAGAGCTGGTTGGCAGGGAGATCTCCTGGAACTTTGGGGAAACTACAGCAACAGGAGGCTTGTTTACCCGCGGCTCTGTCAGGCATAAAACAAGAAATTAAGTTGCTTACTGAGCTGTACATCAGCTGTTTGTGACTGAGGCAATGTGCACAAGTCAGTGGCTGCTATGGCAAAAGTCACAAATACAACTGTGTGTGGGAGGAAAGCAATGAAGCACAACTGCGGACTGACTCCTGATAATGTCATATCATTTATAACGACAGTTGGGAAAGACAATACCTTCATACATTAGTCATGGCCTTCTGAAAACCTACTGTAGCAGGAGTCACACCATATTTGTTGCTTAGCTTAATCAGAAGAAGCATGTGGACTTTTAGACGCTGTTAATATCAAACCACAAGTTCCATAAAAGAAAGCACTACACAGATAAATGCATACAACCACTTACAATAAAATAGTGTTGCATGGTGCTGAATATTGGACCTCACCTGGTTTTACTGTGACATTGACGTAACCTTCTCCATGGGCCCCCTCCCCATCCACCGTCACCTCAAACTCATACAGGCCCACAGTCAGCTGAGAGAGGGAGGAGAGGTTGAGCAAAAAAAGAAGGCAGAAACAGGAAGTGATTCGTCTTTTACACACTACTAAAACCTTCTGTTTATATATTCAGTAGAGGTCTAGCTGCATGTTTTATTTTTAGAACAAGGATATGAAAGCTGCGACGTGTACCTTGCTGAGTTTAAGCGTCGTGCTGTGCTTCCCTTCCATCTCCCCACTGTAATCTTTGGGATGAGTTATCAGACGCCAGTCAAATGCATAGTTTGTTCCTGTAGCGACAATAAATAAATGAATAAATTAAACAAAACTGCTCATGCAGTTAATCAAAATCTAACAGATAAGGATAATTTCCAGATGACATACTTTGGTATCGTTAGAGCATGTCGAGAAGGGATCAAGGGATTAACAAAATTAAGACGTGCATTGCTCCTCGTAACTGTATAATCTTTTCCCAGTCTGGATTTGAAATTCTCAGGCAAGTGTGACGTACAGTAGGCAGATGTTGACTTTAGAAACTGTCAAGCAGGTTCCACTTCATTACTCCATAAGTGAATGCCAAAAATATCACAACGTGCTGAGTGAGGGTCACACTGCCATTAGACTAAATGAAAAGCTTTCAGAACTCACTACCATCTATACACTGGAAAGGCATTAAAAAAAAAAAAAAAAAAAAAAGCAACCTTCATGCGTAATATAATGCTGCTTCATATTGATGACAATTCTGCAGATGTCAGAAAAATGCTGAGATGACATAATTTAAAAAAACAGTGCATAAGCTTCCACATAATGAGCTGCAATATTTCATTTAATATTTACCTGTTGGGGGTGTTGGGACCACAAAGGCGTTGAGTTCAACCTCGTTACGGGGCAGCGTGACCTCCACACTCTCCCCTGCTGACACCACCAGCTCCCTCACTGTCGTGGAAAATGACACAGGATCAACAGATGGTGCCAAAAGTACAGCAGGTACTCCAGATGTACATGCACACATGCATATACTTCAGTAAAGTCACATTAACTATTATGCATTTACTTCTGAATATACCAATGCATGCAACAGAGGCCAGAGTAATGTGAATGTTAGTCATTAGTATAAGTCAAGCTCCATAATGCAGCTCAGTGCTTTCCTCCCTTCCTGGTT
This sequence comes from Centropyge bicolor, assembly GCA_037975185.1. Classification (NCBI taxonomy): domain Eukaryota; kingdom Metazoa; phylum Chordata; class Actinopteri; family Pomacanthidae; genus Centropyge; species Centropyge bicolor. Next base: position 13,672,812 of record JBBMOC010000005.1, on the reverse strand, counting down.
AAAACCCTATAGTATGTCACACATTCCACGGCCCAATTAGTAACAAAGGCGTTCCATTAAAAAAAATTTAAGCCCAAACTGAGATGCAATAAAAGAAAATAACTCAACCTCATCAGGGTTAGTTTGTCACACTTGACAACACTCCCTTCAAAACCACAGGAGATATTATGCAACTGTCATCACAGGCTGAGTCGTACTCCACATGACTAGTAAACTGTTTGTGGTGTGAAATTGGTTTTCCTTTAAGACAAAGTGTGAGTTGTGTGCAGTTGCAATGGTATTGTGAGATGTCCTCTTTCAAAATCACAGGCAGTGTATGCAAGTTTAAGTTCTTCCTAAAATGCGGCTGAACTAAGTACACATTTGTGCTTTAATTTAGACCATCTCATCATGTTTACACTTTCCCCTAGTTTAAATAAAAGAGCTAAAAAGATTTTATCATACTGACAGGCACTGTTGCTATTTTTTGTTTGGACCGCAACAGCGCACAGTTACAGCACCCAAAATAACAATCAGCTAATGCTCAGTGAGACAATTCTCAATGCAGGGTGACTCATAGACGAATGAGAGACATCCTGCAGATAGGAACAAGTAAAGGAGCGGGGGAAGTTAATAGAGAATGAGAAGAAGTTCTCTTTCAAAACAAACACAGTCAAGTCAAATAGTAGGTTTCAACCCAGTCCTGTTTATCTGGCACCAGTTAAATGGACATGAGAAAATGATCATACAAGTTATTCCTGTTTGTAGAAGCTCAGCATGTCTCAGCACATTCCTTTTGCTCACTCTCATTTGGCTTCACACCCACAGCACATGCCGCTTTCATCTGGAAAAATAACGTCTGAGCAGTCTGCCATAAAATTGGTGGGCAAAAACGAAATTCTTCATTTTTTCCATACATCACTGACGCAAAAACAAAGCGCAAACTTAAAGAACAAAGAAATATTTAAAATCTTTAGTTAAGAACAAGCCTGAGAATCATGTGCAATCTTCCTCTGAGGCTGCAAAACCATGGCACTGTTACATTATGTATTAGTTCATAATTAATACATGAAGACAAGACATATTACTGAACGAGCTGGAAATAGGTAATCGCTGTCAGAGCGTGTGACACCAACTGCTGCACATAATGGCTTCCTTACCAGCCTGCGCTGGAGTTGTGATGATAGCAGTTGCGGTCGCTGTGGGTGCGCTGGCATCACTGCTATTGGAAGACGCAGCAGGATCGACGGTGTTGTCCACTGTTGAGTTCTGCTGTGATGGAGCTGGAGCGACGTCTGCGCTCCCATTGGTTAACTGACTGAGGTTCTTCTGAGCTGTTTGAAGAAGTGTCATGGTGCTGGGTGCTGTTGGAGATGGGTGAGCTGTTTCCAGTTTGGTACTTTCCTGTAGAAACAGTTCAAAATTGTGGGTTTGAATGATGTGACAAATTCAGGCTAATTAAACTCCACAAACCTACCACCACACTGTAAGACTAATGTTATTGCAAGAAGGAGGTTGGGAAAGAAGAAACAGAACGACAAAGAAAGGGGAAGCATATTCGCTTATTTCAGTACTGGTAGATAAGGCCAACTAATTAACTGCAAAAACAATCACTATAAACTTTCAAAAATCAACAGTGTTGTGTGAAGTTACCGTGCTGGCGAGTTGTCCTGTGGTCTGTGTCTGGCTTCCTGCATGCTGTGCGTGACGAGCTCTTCTTCGTCTTGTTATGACAGGACCCTAAAAGTAAAGTTACAGAGAACAAAGGACTTACAAAAATATTTTATACAACACACTTCAACTACTATATACACTTCAATTCCAGATCTGATGTCAGTGCTGCCTTTTTTTCCAAATTTAAAATCTGTGTAGCTGTTAGCTGCTTTACTCCTGTGAAAGACAACTTAATGGTGGCCAATAGTGAATTTCCCCATTGTGGACAACTAAAAGAATAGCTTATCTTATCTTAATGGTGGCTAAATGAAGGTAAGTGATAGCAGGAACACTTCTTTGAGTAATGACACTGACAGTATTCAATGTGTGTCAGTCGAATCTGGTCGAAAGCCAATCCACTGAATAAGATACGGATCAACCCTTTGCATCCTTGACTTATATTATGAAAACAAACTCCTCATGTTCTGCTCAAAACTACTAAATAAATGATGAATGATCAAAATTACTAAAAGGTAGATTTTTTTTTATGCCAGATGTTTTTCTGTTTGCATTACCAAACGTAATGACAGAATACTGGTCTCAATCGAAAAAATGGCTAAAGCAATACAAAAATGTGGTCATTTAAGAAAGTGTGTATACCTTTGAGAGCAGCTGAAGGAGGCCAAGGGACTCCTGGTGGGGCTGGGGCAGGGAGGCGATGGGGCAACCTCTATCCAACGTGCAGCTGAGGAGCACACATCGCCCGCCGAGGCTCCAAACGGCGTTGCAGCTTGGCTTCAAGCAGCAGGACTCCCAACACGTCGCCCCGCCTCTCCCGTCTGCTAGAGGGCGCCAACCCATGGTGATGATGCTGCTCCAGTGGATCCCCAGCACCCCGCCGGTCACCCGGCAGAAATTTGCCGACACACCTGGAGAGGGACAGAGGATGTTTAGCTACTTGTCAAAATGTTTTACACATCACTGTGACAGATGAATCCCTTTGCAAATGGTCATAGCTAAAAGAAAAAGAAGTTGAAGTAGGTGAAAGGAAGGATACTAGTTGAAGGTTATAACCTGATTTCCCTGCAGAGAAATTCTACAAAGAGTTTAGTGTGGCGTGTAGTTTGATCAAAAGGATCTGCCACAGGCGACATCATGGATCCGCCAGCGGGCAGCGATTCCCAGGCTTTTCAAGATTTTACTTGTTTATATCAATCAGGGCATTGTTGGGTACTCTTGGCATTGTCAAAGGCAAAGGGGCAAAGTGAAACCCACAGAGAATTCCGTTCCCAACTAGTGAGACTTTTCACAGATTAGGCTTTGCAGAACATTTCTCAGAAAAGCCGACATGCAGCCGCAGTTTGAGCAGTCAGCCAAGCCAGCAGCAGAGAGAGGAAGTGAGGCTTTTCCTTCACAAAACAAGACACTGATTAAAACCCAAAGCACAGTACGCACAAAACTCCATCCTCTGAACCAGAACATATCAGACTAATATCAGCAGAGCTGGTACAGTCAGCGAGGTGCTCTGGGTGGGAAAACCACTCTCATTCAAGACTTTGCAGTATCAAATGAGCTCAATTCAATCTGTCCATTGTCCCACATGAGAAATTCATTGTGTAACCAGGTACAATAAAACAGCACAGACTATAAAATGCTACAGACTGCAAAGGTAACACAGAGAAATGGGAGGTTATATTTCACCATGACTTAAATGAATGTTCACACAAAGCCAAACTAGACATGAATAATAGTCCAGGACATAGAAGTACACATACATACAAGTCTCTCTGTGAATTATACACAGTTACAATGAAAAAGAACTTTGACCTGTATTATTTTTGTCTTGCAGTTCTGACTGGTCAAAGCTCAATCGTTTGTACACACACATACACAAACAATCACATGCCAGTAATGTTTACTGTGTCATTTATCAGTAGCTCTATTTGAATAGTATTCTCCATTGCATTTTGGAGAGAAGCTGCCAATGAATGCAGCATAATTACTGCGTATTCAATGGGGCTTAGTGTTGCTGGGTATAAGCCCTTGCCTTTCAGTGTGTCTAGAAAATCTCAAGTTATTTTAATGTTTACATGCGTTAAGCTAGTCAATATTGACAACCCCACAAAAAACAGTATTTCTATCATTGATCCTACCCAGTACCTTCTTTAAAGTTATAATCCTAAATATTTCAGCCCTGGTGATCCCAGACCTCTAAGGACAGAAAACACTTGAGCCCTTTGTCAAAACTACAACAAGGAAGCTACAGTGCAACCAAACAAATTCATTTTCATTGAATAAAGAAGTCACACAATTGTGAGCAAATCTGACCTGACTTCCTGATGCACATGACTCAAGTTGGTTTCCCCTTGTCAAAAAATATGCCAGATGCCCATGTCTTGAATTGCAGATTGCTATCAGTGCTAACCTCTGTGATAAATACCCTGCATTTCCTTCGACTGCTTAACAATCTGAGCCACCCTTTGTTTCGCCAGTTGAACACTTTAAATGTGAATTCGCAGCAGTAGAAAATGTTCAGTTTGCATTTGCAATAGCTTCATAGAGCATAGTGTAAACAGTGAGGCTTGATATAAATGAGAGAAAATTACAAACGCTAATACTTGATTATATGCTGTTAAATCCTGTTTCCAGTGAATCCCGAGTTTGTAGGCAATTAGGCATGGTGGACCACTAACAATCTAGTACATAGAGAGGATATTACAGAATGTAAATACAATAAATGCCTATAGCTGAAAAAATTTCAACCATAAACAGTATCAAAAATGGGGTTCAAATTCATAAAAAAAAAGCTTGAGAATTACATATCTTAACATTAGCACTTTTGACTCTGGTGGTCTCGAAATGCAAGAAGCAAAACATTTCTGGATATTTTTAAAAGGTTAAGATTAGTCAATTGAGAGATTGTCCTGCTCATGGCAAGGCCGTCAACCGTTATGGTGGCTTCAAAAGAGAACCGCTGCTACCATGGCAGCACGAGCACTAATGCTGACTTTATCAGTCGGTGTAACTCAAGTCTGGAAAAACACAGGTCTTTCAACAAACAAAAACACACAAAAGCACCATAGTTTGTTTGAGAAAGGATCCTTCTGCCTTGGTTTAGTCATCCCACCCCTTGTCCACTCTGTCCCCCACCCCTCAACACACACAATGTCTACTCACAGAGCCCCTATTGTCCTGCCTCACATTGTAACCCACTGAGCAGAGTGGCATCAGAAAGTAGGCACACATACACACACAGTGGGGGTGCCAACAGTCTTCTATCTCCCTGCCTCAGATCAGCAGGACAGTAAAACACCAACTGACAAACTAAACTATCCAAATAGCATAGTTTCAAAGAAGGATGAAGACCCTCCCTGAGTAATCAAAGGTGTGTGAACCTAATGTACATATGAGTACTGGAAGTGTAACAGGCACAGATGGGATTTTCCTTATCAGTTCTCAGTCAACACATGTGGTTGTGCCAGTTGAGTTTGGGCTGAGGATCGGTTTATTTTACCTGTGGGAGGGGCCAGTAGCCAGAGGTAGGTCAGCAATAGGAGGAGAAGTTGAGGTAAGCTCCAGGTAAGCAGCTTGGGGCGTGCATAGGACATTTTCCACAAAAGCCAAAGATCTAGAAAAAGGAAAAGGAACGATGTTACTGTGCTTTAATATTTCCTCAAGATTCATTCAAAAGGAAGCAAAGCATCAGAATAGTTGTATTCTTTTGGAAATACACTTATACACCAGCAGCCAGTTAGCTTAGCATAGTACAAAACGTGGAAACAAGGGTAAATGACGAGCCTGCCTGTGTTCAAAGGTACAACTAACCCCCTTTAAAACACTGAGAGTACACAGTGAAAAATATACCAACTAAAACTACAGATGGTTTCCTTAAACACTTGCTCAAAAGTAGCCGAGCACATCCACTAAACTACAACAACCTGCAAACCACGCCATGCTTACCTTCCCCCCGACCGGGCGGTGGAAGAAAGAGATGTGGGAAGAGAGAGGGAGTGATGAGTTAGGTTGGCAGCAAGGTGCTGTGAGGTGATGGGTGAAGACAGGTCAACACCAGCACTCTGAGGAAGAGCTCCAACATGGCCACCTCCAAGGCCTGCACAGGCTCAGCTGCTCAGACACAAGGCTAGGGAGTGCAAGAGAAAGAGAGAAAATGATTTACCACGTGGGTCATTTCATATAATTTATATTGTGATGGGGATGTGGCCTAAGTCAATAAACTTCTTTCTGTTTGCCAAAATGATAATTCTATGCATGAACAAATGAGCATGAGAAAAGTTTTATCTATTATCTTGTCCAAATAAGATTCAACTGGAGATACTCTGCAAACAGAAAAAAGAATAGGAGTATAACTTATTCAATTCCCTTTGAATTTATATGTCTGTGTGACATATTGTATCTTGACATTATATGATGGAAATGACAAACACAGTAACATCAAAACAGAGGGAGAAAAACATTTCCCATTTCCCCCTTACATAAGAATTCAGGCTCCAGCCTTGTGTTGGAAATTATGACACAGAAAGAAATATCCCCTGTTTGAGCTTAGTAAAACAAACACAGCAAGTCTGTTTCATTATACAACAATTCTGTTAATATCCCGTTGACAGTAACATGACTCATAATCCTGTGAGCTCCCTCCTTTTAACTATTAGATGAAGCAACAGAGAAGTGAGAGAAAGCAAAGGACATGCCAAGTATCTCACATACCTCTATGACAGGTGACTAGTCCCTCTGTCTCAGCCAAAGGCATAGTTCCAACCCATAAACGATGTAAACTACTCCATCGAATTATTTCTGTGATCTAGTCTTGTTGCATTACAACCTATTACCCAGCCTATTTGTTCATAATGAATGTGAAAGTGGGTTGCGGTTAATATCTCTTCTGTGCAAGCATCAGAGCAATCACTTTATGCACAGCAGTTTTATCACACAGTTGCATCCCTCACTGGTCCTCCATACTGCTGTTTGACTTGTTTGTGACACTTGCTGTAAGTCAGCCTGTGTAAAGAAAGGATCAGACTCGGGTCAGCCTCACGTGGGATACAAAGTTACTTCACCTTTGAATGCAGATCCTTGAGTCAACTTCCTAATGCATGATGTCATTTACTCCAGGAAGTTTGATGAGGAAGTTTTTCATTTCAAAGTAATCAGTAAGGATAATAAAATAATCAGAATCATGCCAGTGAGTCACAAAAAAAATGCATGATGCAGAATGTTGTACTGCACTCATGGGAATGGAACATTGTGTTCTTCCACTGTGTGAATCTGTTTTCTTGGGATAAAGAGACATTTATCAAAATATAAATTCATCAATTCTTTCAAGTAAAGCAAGGCTTCATTAAGGCTGAGGTATGACTTCATTAGGGATTCACGAAGTTAATCTGAGTGAAAGAGCCATGCTAAACTTTTCACTCTCTCCAATTCTCACAGAAGTTCTTCCAGGAGAAGGGCAAAAAAGGGGGGAGTGCACAGTACAAGTCCTGGGACATTATGTTCAAAACGCCAGCAGTTTTCTTCTCTATAACATCTCACCATAATACTATGGGGCAGTATGGTAGTAAAGCAGCTTTCACAAACATCTGGAGTGCAGATAGTCTGTAAATTTTAACTGCAACCATGATTCCAAAAAAGTTGGGTTGATTGTGTAAAAGGGAAATAAAAACAGAATGCAACGATTTGCAAATCCTTTTCAACCTATATTCAGTTGAATACAGCACAAAGACAAGATACAGATTGAATCCAGATGTTCAAAAGCCAGCGACTGGGATGGTATGGGGGTGTGTTCGTGCCATAGTATGGCTAACTTGTACAACTGTGAAGGCACATTAATGCTGAAAGGTACATACAGGTTTTGGAACAAAATACTCTGCCATCCAGACGGCGTCTTGTTCAGTGGCGTCCCCACTTATTCCTGCAAGACAGTGCCAGGCTATTCTGCACGTGTTGTAACAGTATGGCTTTGCACACCGCACCGTTGAGCAACGTAAGGCATATACCAAGCACGAATGGGAAGAATTTCACTTTCAAACTTTTCTGTTGTAGGCATCAAATTCAGAAGGAGTGTATCTCTACAAAAGCAATAAAGCTTATCAGCTTGAACATTAAATATCTTGCCAATTGCATATAGGTCAAAAAGGTTTTGCAAATCATTGCCTTCTGTTTTATTTACATTGTACACAGTGTCCCAACTTTTTGGAATCAGGGTTGTAGATGTAGATTGTAAATGCACTGGTCAGTATCTTGGATATGCAGATGCTGATAATCTTTGCAGAATAAATTCTTTGCAGTTAAGAGTTCAAGATAGCAGATGACTTCAAAAACAGATTGTAATTTCATGATGGCAAAATATTTTGTCTACGATGAAAACTCATATATGTGTTACCACATATGAGCTAAAACTGAAATGCTGCTATAACACATTTTATAACGATGCTGTTAAAAAACGAAGCAAAAGTTGAGATTACCATGCACAGATCAGAAACTCTCACATGCACATACCACATAAATTGCTGCTGACACAAACCTGTATAGTCTGCCTCCATATGGGAATCTGCATTCCTGCTGCACACAGACGCTTCAGCCCCAGCAGCCTCCTTCTGTGCTATAATCAACAGCTCAGTAAGTTCCAAATCCACAAACAGTCATTTGTCCTTCTGGACGTGTTCGTCTCTTCCAGGTAAGCCAGCAAAATAGAAAAAAAAATCCCCACGTAAAAATAATCCAGACAAAAAAATTTGAGAGATTCAGTCACGTTTTTTCCTCCTTGCTGAAGTCACGACACTGTAGAGTCGCTTTTTAACTGCGCAGCAAATGCCCACAGGCTGGTGGTGACTTTGAGTGTGTGTGGCAGGAGTAATGCTCAGGTGCACTCGGTCACCTGGGCTGATGACAGCTCAGCCATTACACACATTTCAATAGCTACTTTTCCCCTGAGAAGCTTCTTGAAAACAATGATCTCTGTGACCAAAAACCCCTCTTATGTTGGCTGTTTCTTCCTCCTCTTCCTCTCCCTCAGTTGCAGCAGTCAATAGTACAATTGTCAGCTCTGTATTGACTGCTAGGCAGACTGGTTGGCGGAGCTTTCTCTCTAATGACACCAAGTCCCACGCACAGCTTCTTCTGGCTGCTACATGGAAGGAAAATTAAGTTGTTTTTATTCCTCTCCCAGGCAGAGTCCTTGAAAAAAAGAATATCAGCAAAATAATAATAACCCTCCTATTTTGCTGTGACATCTACAGAAACAACCTTACAGCAAGAACTATTCTAATCCGAGGATAATATTTAAATGCATTGCAAATATCACAGAAATACTATAAACAATTGAGTATAGGAGGTTAAAAAAAGTACGAATACACAATGAAGACATTTTAGGTTAATCTTACAACTGAGGATAACCATTGACTGTATATAAACACACTATTACTCTTTAACTTATTAACTAGGAGACTCATATCAAACTCATATCAGTCTGTCTTGTACTTAGCTTTTACCTGATAATATTATCAATTTATGCTCTTTTCCTGATTCATTGCATTGATTTCATCTTGCAGGAACAGCATAACAGCGTGCACTGTTGGCAATACATATTTTCTCAATATTATAACACTGAACTGCTTCTAACTTCTTATTTCTCAGTTTCAGCCATTTTCATTTCCTTTTCGTTATTGCTGTCACATCTTGTTTTTACTGTTATTTGATGTCATTGAAATTGATGGTTTTCATTTCTTTTATTAGGGGATGAGTCAGTTTCAATCTCTGTTCTGTTTTTATCATGCTGCAAGTTAAATCCCCCATGCAGCGCAGTTAACTGAACTGCCAACAAATTGATTAATGGATCAATAAAAAATGTAAAAGCCATTCATTAACACCAAACATCTGCTGGTTAAAGCCTAACAAAGAAAGTATAGAATTTTCATATGGAAGTTTTTTCAGTCTCTTCATCCAACAAAATAAAGAACATCACCTCTGGCTCTGATGTATAACTATGTTTACCATATCAAGCAAGTTACATAAAAATAATGAATAATGAAAACAATTGCTCGTTAAACTCTAGTCTATAAGAATGACTGAGCCTGACAGAATCTGGATTAACTGACTGATTAAAGTGCAAATGAATGCATCATTGACTGCATGAATGAAAGTCTGTCAATCACATGAAATGCCTGAGTAAAAATCACTGGCATCATATCTCTGAGGCATTTCATCCAAAATGGTGGGCTAATGCATTATGCATCTCACCAACCTGAAATTAACAGTCAGGGTTTATTCAGGATGTCTTTGGCTGTCAATTAATCTAATATAGGCCGATGGGTACAGCCTGCGTAGTTCACTGCAATATCACAACATTACAAACAAGGAGCCGGATGAATCAATAGTATTACACTTCTTATCTGGTCACTGTTGATTTCGTTTTTACAAGACGCACCAACATTATAGTGCTGACACATTAAGGTGGAGGTTGGACAACATAAGGTACCTCACCTGTATAATCCGGGATCACCCCCCGTTTAAAGCACCTTGAGGCTAACAGCTGCTTCACTACACACAGCGCGTCCTAATGGCAAATGTCACAAGACAGAAAAGTACACAAGGACTTACAGGTACAGCACAAACGGCACAGTCTATCACTTCGGTCGTCGCTGTTGTTTGTCCCCAGTCTTGTTAATTAGGTCAGTATTTCTCTCCCCTTCTCTCTCCCTCTCTCTCTCGTATAGATGATGAGCCTGTGTGAAAACTGTCAAGCATATCTCAGTTGATCAATGAAGCTTCCGGTGACTGCAGTTTCATAATAAAGCACTTAGGGATCAGACAGTTGCCGATAGAAGCAGAATAGATTGAATTAACGCTATTTATGAGATGTAATGAGTATAAACTTAAATTAATTTTCAAGTTTTTCTACAGATATCTATTCTAAAATCTAGTGTTACCTATGCCGCATTTTAAATTAAACTGAAGACGGTTCAGATTAATCCGCCTACTTCCGCTTTGCGCCACCTGCCGACCTGCTGCCGACCAGCTGTCAAAGACGAACTAGTTCACTTCAGCAAAAACATTTAACCTGCTGAACCTTAGTTATTTATGAAAATCATTAGTGTTATAAGCTTTAAAAATGGAGTAAAAATGGCTTCGGTGACTTAAAAAATAACGCGGCATCGCTCCTCCGACGTTAGAATACGGACCAAAATGGCGCCTCCGCCTTCCAAGTATCGCTCTCCTGATTGGTTCTTTCTCATTGTTGGACCGTTTTCATTTGTTGCTCGCAGCGTTGTTTTGACAATTCACTTCCGGAAAGTGCTCATGAGCTGTTGTCACGCGTTAGACAGCTTGTTCACAAAGTAAGTTATTTTCTGAACGTTTACTCGTTCATACTTCAAATGTCGTACTTCTGCCAATCGTTAATTAGAATGACTCAGGGAACCAACTGATTATTATTAAATTAGGCTGCTCCTGTTGTCCCCTGAACGGTGTGGAGCTAGTGGTACGATTGTCAGTTTGATTTTCCATTCATTCTTAAAAGTGTGCTCACCTTATATTCCTCTCTTGGTTATAGAATTTGAGTTACGAGTATCATAATGGCTGATAGCGCGCCTGTCGTGAGCATCCAGCCTCCTGGGAAAGAGGAGCAGGGAGGAGGAGAAGGTGGAGGGGGCTCAGAGAGGGATGCAGGAGGTGGTTTGACTGACGCTCAGACAGAAGTGTTGGAGAGATGTCTTCATTCTCTCAAACATGCTAAAAATGACAGTCACACTCTGGCTGCTCTTCTGCTGGTAAGTGTCTCTTAACAAGGATATACACAGTTTCCACGGGTCCTCAACATTCATGTTGTTAGTATACCAGCTGTTTGTCTGTGAAACTAATACAGTTAGTAGCTTGTTAGTAACTGGCATCTAGTATAATGTTTTCTTGAGCCTTAGTTTAATGTAGAAATACACAGAATCAGTGGAAGGAGAGCAGGATTTCAAAGCAGATAAGTGAAGACATTCAATCTGCTCAATGAGGACACAAACTTGTCTTACTCAGGAATGATTCCTCTCCTTTTTGCTTTTCGTTAAGTTTAATTAAACATCACTGTCCTATAGAAATGATTAGTCAATTAATTGATCAAGAAACATTCTGTTTCTAACATCTCAAAATATGAGATTATGTAGCTTTTCTGTATTTTGTATCACTGGAATTTGAATAACTTTGGAACATTTATAATGATTTACTGAAATGTTATACTCAACAGTAATTGTTAGTTGCAGCCTTAACCAGAACCAGTGACTGTACACATGCATGAACTGCAATATTCCAATATTAACCTCATAACAACACATTTACTGTGTAGTCTAACCTCACTGATATAAATGGGAAAAATATAAGAGACACCTCAGTTTAATTCAGTGGCATAAAAAATGACACCTTGTACTGTTACCATAAAGCTGAATCAGCACTTCTCTAAACCAGTTTCAACAAAAACGTTTCCTCTCCATGTCTTCAGATAACTCGCTTGTGTCCAGCAAACCAGCTAGACAAACCCACTTTGAGGCGCATCTTTGAGGCTGTGGGCCTCAACCTTCCAGCTCGGCTTTTGGTGACGGCAGTCAGAGGGAATGACAACTCCGGCTTACCCCCACATGAGCTCCTTTCACTGGGCACAGCACTGTTGGCTGCCCTGAGCACAGACCCAGACATGGCCTCCCATCCCCAGCTCCTCACCACCATCCCACTACTGCTAGGAATTTTAGCAACTGGTCCTGTGAGCCAGCAGAAACAGGAAGCCCAGGAACAGAACAAAGATGGAGAGATGGGGCCGAGTCCAGATTGTAAAGCCCAATCAGCAGAGAGTGCAAACACAGAAAATAATCTTGCCAGTGTAACAAAATCCGCTGGAGAGAGCAAGACCAGCAAGCAAAAGGGTGATGACGGCAGTGAAGCCAATGAAGAATCAACATCTCAACAAACCTCCCCCTCCTCCAAGCTCGATGAGGCTATGGCTGCTGACTGCTACCAGATTCTCACAGCTGTATGTGCCTTACCCAGAGGTCCTGACCAGCTGCTGAACAGAGGTGCCATACCTGCTCTGTGCCAAGCCGTGGAGCAAAACCAGACTTTCAGCCATGACAAGGGACTTGCCTTGCTTGGTTGCCTCCTCTCAGGTAAAACCAAAGACAAGGCATGGAGTAAACACCCTGCAGAACTCCTCACTCTTCTGGTCAGGCTCTCCAAAGACTTCTGTCAAGCCAGAGACCAGACCAGGCTGGACATGTGTGCCCAGTTGGTGCAGTTTCTCCCCCCAGTTGGAGTGTCAGTAGATAATGAGGAGCTGAAAGGAGCCGTGGCCCGTGTATGGGGAGTACTGAGACCCATGTTGCAGGCTAAGTTGACACCAAGACAGATCGGGCCGATCCTGGTCCTCAGTGCTTGTCTGCTGGATTTAAATGGATGGGAGCTGGTGGGACCACCAAAGTTCTGCTGCTTACTGGTGAACCGGGCCTGTGTGGAGGTCAGAATGGGTTTGGAGGAACCACCTGGGAACGAACTGAGCCCAGAGCTGCAGCACACACTCACAGGTAATGTTCTTATTTAAAATAATTTATTGAGTGTAAACACGACATCTGGCCATTCTGAACAATTCACCTAATTGCAAAGCTGAAGCCAAGAAAACAATTTATATTTATTCATGGAAAAAAGCATGTGATTCTGATGCTGTTTGGCAGCTGAGAGTGAGGCCCCATGAGCACATGAAAACAACATAAATGTGGCTTGGTAATGAAAATCTATGGACAGCCATCTTAGATACCGACCACTACAAAAACACAGATGGGTGAAAATATAACCTTTTTGCATTTTCTGAAAACTGCTTGACTGCAACAGATAAAATGTCTACACCAGACTGCTTCCTGGGCCATTTTCCTCATTTCAGTATTATGTCTATTAATCTCTTTTTAACCCAGGCTGTAGTCAGAATTTTAGAAATACTGAGGACAAGAGTTCCTCAGTGTAATCCTCCTTAAATTTTTGGACTAGCCACCAAAGAAACCCATGAGAAAAGAAATGAAATTATTTTTTTCTTTTCATGGCTTTTGCCTCTTTCTCACTCCTCTCATTTCTGCCTGAAATAAAATAGGTAGTGAGTCGGTGTTGAGAAACCATGGAGGTAAGATTTTATTAAACATGATTCTCCTGCTTTGTGACTTAAATCCAGTCATCTTTTCACCAGGCTGTTACCGAATCATGGAGGCTGCCATAGAGCAGGCCTGCTGTGTGCGAGTGTCAGAGACTGCTGCTCCTCCTCAGAGCTCCGTCTCTTCGCTCAGTCTGCAGCAGAGCAGGCAGGTCCTCAGGGTGCTGGAGGAGGCCTTCTCAGCTCTGATGTACCACCTGCAGCAGGTGAGAGGTCGACGTCTAAGCTTCTGTTTATACCCAACAAGCTACATGTTGCTGGTTCTGGATGTTTAGTCTCTCACTGTACCAAGGATTCTTCCTAGTGCTGTGCTAAGAATGTACATGCCCTAGGAATTACAATTACATGAATTACATACAGGAGCATGTTTGGATTTCTATTCTTTTCAGTCCTTCCAAACGTTATGTTTTACTAATTTACTATTTGAGAATGAAGTAATGAAAAGGGTGTAAAAGCCTTTTTGGCTTGTTTTTTCCTTGGCAAGAAAATAACCAGCCAAGATACACTGCCAAGGGAAAAAATGTAGGAATGAAATCATTTTGGCAGACTAGGAAGGTTTTGAGAATACTATGTGTAAAACATTTGCTGAACCTGGTACATGTTAAAACACTTCTTTTATGCCAGTCCAGGAGAGAGTATAAGTCTCTTATATAAAACTGTAAATAATTTTCTTCTATATTTTGATGTCCTGCGAGGATTCTTTGTAAAGCATTATTTCTCCTGGTCCATGCACTTTTCTCCAACACTCTTCCTCGTCTCTTCCTGTTTTTGTAGGTGGATCCAAGTCAATATGGTGACCCTTTCATCTTCGCCACATTCCGCTCTCTGTGCTCATGGCTGGCTGAGGAGACTTCCTGTCTGAAGGAGGAAGTGACTGGACTGTTGCCGTTCCTGATCGGATACTCCCGGAGCCACTTGCAGGGTGAGAGTCCAGAGCAGGGCCTCTCCGGCTGGATGGCTGAGATGTCTGTCAGGGAGGAGAGGGGGGCGTGGACAGGCAAAGACGCACTGAGGTGAGGATCAGACATATCAGAAAGAATCAGTCATAACAATACAATAAAAACAGTGACAGTGAAGACAGAGTCCTCCTCCCTCTCTTCAGATATCTCCTCCCAGCTCTCTGCCACCTGTCAGCAGAGGAAGGTCCCAGGAAGGTGCTGCTCACCCTCGACACCCCGGCCCTGCTGGTGGACTTTCTGTCACAGTGCTGGACCTCCCTCAAGGGGAAAAGTGGGATGGTGTCGACCAGGGATCCCAGCATGGAAACAGCCTGCTCAGCCCTCCTTAACTTCACTGTCACAGAGCCAGAGAGAGTCAGGTAGCTGGTTTACAAAGGGAGCTACTCTGGAAATTAATGATCTGTTGTTTTTTAGTCTAAACCAAATGTATTTCATTGATATTCATTAATACTTGTCATGCAACAGTTTTTGATGGTGTACATTTCTTCTGTTTTCTTGTCTAGGAAGGACCCATGTTTCAGAACACTAGAGGCCCTTCTGAGTGATGCACTTCCTGTTTTGGTGCATAAACCTCGTCTGCTGGTCCTAGCAGCAAATTACTGCACCTTGGGACTAATGATGGGCAGACTCAAATCTGCTCCTTCAGGTGAAGATGTGTCCTTTTGTCTTGGTTAATCGCACACTTGGACTTTTATCCAGTGTTTAATTCTTTTCAAATGTCCTAGAAAATCATGCAACAGTGAGCTAACATTCACAAAAGCTGTGAAATGGAATGCAGCCATTATTAATTTGTGACATATCAAAATGTCTTCTGTAAAAATAAAAAATAAAAAATTCCTTTACAAGGGCTATGTGACTCTCAAAAAAGAGTGTTACCACTCTTGTGACCAGTTCATTTTAAATATAGGTAGTTTAGATATTAGATAAAATATTAGACTCTACTAACTATTCAAACTTTATTTTCCAGGCTCAGTTGAAGCCAGCCAGAGGCGCTTCTTCTCCGCAGCTCTCCGGTTCCTCCGCAGCGCCCTGGACTCCGGCTCCAGCCCCGGCCCGGTTAAGGTGAGCATCAGCTGGGAGGAGAGTTGGGAGGAGGCCGCAGAGCTGTGGAGGTTGGGCCTGCAGGCTCTGGGAGGCTGCGTCCGCGCTCAGCCCTGGATCACCAGCGTGGTCAGAGAGGAAGGTTGGCTCAAACACACACTCACCATGCTAAGTCAGTGTAGCGCACTACCTGACCCACAAACACAGGGGGCGCTAGAGGAAGCTCTGTGTGCCATGGCGGACCAGTGCCCGGCCTGTAAACTGGAGATTGGAGACGTGATGAGAAATGATAAAGGAGCTTTGATCTGTATGAGGAACCTGAAGAAATCGGTGGGAGTGAAGTGAAAGCAAACTGCTGCCAACAGACGCTGAGCTCTCTATTGGACCATTTTTAACCCACAGAGCTGAAAATGAAGAAATAAATGAGGGTTATTACTGAAGCCAAACTTGTGTGTCTGTTACTTGTACCAATATGACATGAATAATGTGTTGCCTGTTGTCCCAGACTTTCTTATAGGGAGTAGATGTAAGACCCTGATACTGCCTGTCTCATGGTCTTTGCAAATGAAGCTTTGAAAAGAGAACTGAAAATTATGATGCACAAACACATTTTTCAGAATAATGCAATGTAAATGTTTAGACAGCTGTGCTCTGAATGGACACAAGCAGTTCTTACATGTCAATTGTGAAATATTAATGCCTTTAATAAAGAGCTATTTTGTTAGAAAACCAAGTGAAATCTCTTTCTGCTTGTGTTACTTTTTATGTGTCTTCTTATTTCTTGTAGTTTGGAACAACTTTTATTTTTTGCCACCAACTAGTCGAACTTGTCAAACTAGAACAGAGCTATTTTTTAAGTCTTACAGGGGTAGGTCCTTGTCAAGTCGCAAGGCTATTAATAGCATGTTTTGCATAGGTGAGACTTAAAATATTCCAAGTTAAATATTCAAGCTCTGTAGCAATGCAAAGAATGCTCATCATTGTCTTGTTTTTTGTTCTGGGATTTTATCTTGTCTTGACCTGGGATTTGCATGTTTTGTGTTTAAGCCTCAAATGAGAACCAAAATCTCAGGCCTCATTGGAGTTCAATTCTCAAGCAGGATGTCACAGCAGCCTTCATTGAAGCTCCTGTAGTTAATCCAATTCTCTCTTCTATGATCCAACACAAGATGGCGCACTGAGACCTGCTTGGACTAATGTGCCTTGAAGTTCTTGATAACTGTCACACTGTCTCACCTCGGTATAAATATCTACATTTTTCAGAGGAAGATGTGAATGTAAATATTAAAATGATTTATTTTTTTTTTTTGATTTTCCCCAAATTTTGCTTCCTGGCTCGAAATGAGGAAAATAACTTAAGTGGTCTTTTTATATATTGAAATGTTGGAGAGAGTAGATGATAGAGTAAATGCAGATTCACCAGTTATATATATTTTTTTTATTAATTAAATTCTTTAGTTAAAGAGGAACAACAAACTGTAGACAATTGGGTGACTCATCTCAATTAGATATTAAGTGTAATCTCATAATTATACTTTATTTTTTATTTCTTAGAATAATCATTTTCTAAGACAAATTTGAAAAAGCACTATGAAAATGCTGCCTTGTTTTTCACAGGAAGAAAATCGCCCTTGTGTTAATATCAATGATCCTTTTCCTTCTTGTTATTATCACCGTCCATCTTTTTTCATATTCTTACTCACCACTTAATTCCTGATCCTATCATCCAAACTCGACCCGTGAAAAAAGTTTTCAGCCACCCCATCAGCGACTCCTGTCACCTCCCACCCTCCTTTTCCTCTACCCCCCCACACCCCCACCCCTCCCCAACACCATCCATCCATACAAACTCCTGCACCGTCTCTCAAACTAACTCACTCCTCTCTGCACCTTCAGCCCGTCTCCTCTCCATCCACCGCCTCACATTAACCCCTCAGCTGCAGCCTGACACCCTGACTGAGAGCCTCCACCTGCACCACCACCACCACAATGCTCTGGAAATCCCGCACCAAGACTGATGCTTTGCAGGTAAAAGAAACCCCACGGAGTTTTCTGTTTGTCTTCTTTTATTTCTAGCTTTTGGAGAGCTCCATCATCGGTGCGTAAAAGCTGTACATGCTGGGCCTGTTGGGTTGTTTTTAAAGAAGCTGAATCAAGAAAATCCGCCTGTCGACTATTAAACGTGTGAATGAGTCAGTTTGAGTAGAAAATTAGCTGATTTGACGTTTAAGACCTTTAAGCTCCAGGATTTTTTTGAGGAGAGGCACCTGGACATCCGTGCGTAAAAGCGACTATGCTCCTGACGTAGAGGTTCAAAAATCAGACAATATGATAAAATATATTATAATAATATATGATAGAATATTTTGTTGTGATTTTTAGCAGGACAATGTTTCCAACACTGATATTTAAAAGTATCTCTCTGTGCGTAAAATCCAAAATATGATTCGGTGCCATTTTTTAAACCCAACAAACAATGAACGCAAAAGTGCAGCTCATGTGTGAATTAAGTGCTGGTAATTGAATGAATATATCTCTTTAAGAGAAGTGGACCCTGTCGACCACTCCCCTCACTCTGCCGGGTGCGCGCTCGCCCTATAAGTAGCGCGCTCATGGAGAGACCGGAGGACTCCGGTGTGTGTTTGTGCGCGCGTGTGTGTGTGTGTCTGGCAGCGGCTCTTCATCTGTGCGCACAAGAGCTCCGGTCAGACAGAGAGATAAGGAAAAGTGAATAACACCTTTGAGTTTAATGGAGCGATAAACAAGCCTGGATTAAATCTGGGAGCTTTTTTTTGGTGACATCTTTCAGTCGTTGGCTTCCTGTTGAGTTTTCAGTTTGGGGGTATTCACAGTGGTCCAGATGTTAATCCACACCTATTCTGCCATGGTGAGTTTTCTCTTTTTGGACTCCTGATGTTTTCTTATTTCTAATGTTACTCAGATTTAAAAAGCAGTTTATTTTCTGTTCTGAGTTCCAGCAGATTAAGCCTGAAAGTGCATGCATAAAAATGTGCCATCACCTCTTAAAGCACCTCTTAAAAACAACTGATTTGGACTAAAATAAGGTGTAAAAATTAGTTTATAATAGGTGTGCATTTTTCTTTGAATGTCAGCTTGTAGAGCATAAAACTCCTTGGTGTTTTTGTGGCTGACAATTAAATGCATTTCTGTTGAATTTGGCTTTGCTCTTCAGTAGAATCCTAAGTGTCCATATGAGCCTCCCTGACTCTGAGTTCAGAGCAGAGCTGGTCTTTGTCTGCACGCTGTCACAGCAGCAGTCAAGTGTCCACACAGAGGATGGACCTTTGTGGAGGAGTCTTTTACAGCATCAAATATCAAACTTTGTTGGACTGAAAATGATGAGCAGTGCTGCACAGTGTGGCACACACACTCAGGATACGTGTGCTGTCAAAGTGGCCTCTGTGGCTGCCACATAATGGACATTGTTCCAACACAGCAACATTGATCCGAGTGACCCAGCTTTGAGAAAAAAATCCAATTTCACCAGGATGTGTGTGGGCAGAAATGTAGGCTAGTGGACTACATGTTGTTACACTTACTGTTGCATGCTGGCGTTTCTCCTACATGAGGGTTAAACTTAAGTCAAAGAAAAATCACATTTGTTTTTGGGGTTTTTTGCACCTTTTCAGCCCGGATGAACCTTTTTTTCTCTTTCACCTCCAGTTGCAGGGCTTGATGTGGTTTTGTGACAGATTATTTACAGATGCACCCACCCCCCAACCACCCCCCCTTCCTGAAGCAAAGTGTTGCTGTTGCGCATTACCTGTCCCTTTGTGCAGCTTCTTGGTGGCCGTGACCTTTCTGACACTGTTCAGCAGCGGTGCCAAGGGCGTCTGGTGCCAGTGCGCATCACTTCAAGCCTGCTGCTATTTCCAACCATCGAATAAAAATGGAAATAGGCCTGCATTTATTTGTTTTACCGCAGTTTTGTGTCATAAAAAAAATCCCTTTATCAATTTTTTAACTATGCATTTTTGTGGCCTGTTCTGCAGAGAAATGCATCCTTTAAAATAATGCTGAAACTTTTGTAATCAATCTGACATTTGATGAAATAGTCAGCCCACTTTTGCACCTTCTGGAGAACATGTTGAGATGTTTGAGCTCCAGATCTGATGCAAACTTTGCCCTTTCTCTGCAGGACCGTGCAGACGGACTAAGCGGCTCCTCTCCGAGCGGGCGCCTCTCCCAGCTGTCCTCCCTGAACCAGGCCGCCTACTCCTCGGCTCCCCCGCTCTGCCACACTCCGGCCTCCGACTTCCAGCCTCCATACTTCCCTCCCCCTTACCCCCAGTCCTCCCTGCCATACTCCCAGAGCCAGGACTCGGCCTACTCCCACCTGTCGGACCCCTACCCCTCCATCAACTCCATCCATCAGCACCAGCAGGCGGCATGGCACTCGCAGAGGTCGCGCTCCGAGGAGGGGGGGCTGCTCTCACAGTCGCACCGGGCTCTGAGCCTCGACCCCCGGCGGGAGTACCCAGCTGTCCCCCGGCTCCTGCACGGTCTCGGGGAAGGTGCAGCCGCTCTCGGGGACGGTCCTCTCGGGATGCACCTGGGACATCACGGCCTGGAGGATCTTCAGGTGACTTTATATGTGTGTTTATTTTTGGCTTTTCTCTGGTTGTGTTTGGCGCAGGAGACCGTGCGTAAAAGCGCACAGGCATCAAGTCTTCATGAGCAAAATCTCCTCTGAGTCTCTTTGATTATTTATTTTATAATAACACAAAAATCAAGTACAATAAGTGTAAAAATATGTCTGATGTTTAAAAATAGGTGGATGTTGGCAACAAGGCCTCGAGGCAATTTCTCTTCCATTTTCCTCCAATTTATCATCAACATTAAATCAGTTTTTAAGAAAGCACCTTTAATTAACAACAGCCACATTTTATTAATCATTGTCCTTCATTTTGGATTTTTCACCTGTTATTTATTTTTTGTTTTTGCAAACCTGTAGCTGAATTTCCCTAAAAATCACACGACAGTTTTGTCTGCTATTAAAACCAGAAGGAAAAAAAGTGCGTCGCTCCAGATAAAAAATTAGACAAAATACAATTAAATTAAATGTAATAAAAAAAACAATTTAGTGAAAATATTAACTGCTTCAAGATCATTTGGAGAAAATGTTTATTTTCTCACAAAATTCGTTCAAGTATTAGCAAATAATAACAAATTAAATAACAATCCTCAATTTTGTCATGTTTGGATTTTAGATGGACTTTTGAATGCGTTTTATTTCCTGACACGATTGTCGTTTTTTAAAAGTTTTTCAGCTTGAAATGCTCCGAGTTTATTCAAAATCTTGCGACTTAGTTTGATCCAAACGACTGAAAATCAAATTAAACCTCTGCTATGAATTAAATGCATGATATAAAATAAACAAAGCTTCACTGAAATGTTTGGATTTTACTTTGAAAGCATGCAGCACCCGTGCATTGAGCCGCAGTCCTGCACGGAGACAAAGTGTCTGCAGCTCTTTTGCAGCCTGCTGCAGGTTTTTCAGGGCAGAAGAATAGTTCGCAGGCTTTATGGAGGAGTCAGCCTTCCTGCAGCAGGTGCAGCTGCAGACGCTGTTTGTTGCCTCCTCGCAGAAAAACACACCGAGACCAATTGATGTGCACGGTCATTAATAGAAAAGAAGCGGTGCAGAGGAGCTGAGGCGGAGGAGTCAACCCGGGCATGTTGCTGCTAAACGCTCCCACTCGACAAGGACCTTTTATTTGATTAATGGATTATATCCTCTTATAAATTCAGCACAAAGGAGACATCCGAGAATCGCCCTGCAACACAGTTTTATCCTCAGTGAGTGAAAAAAGATCAAGGCTTTCATTTAGGCTTTGAATCCACTGTTTGTGATTATTCACCACTTTTCTTTCTCACACATCAAATTTTCACTACATTTTTTTTCATGTTCACAATTGATTTTAATTCATAGGCAAAAATAGTTTAAATAAATGTATCTTTAGTTATTTAAAACAGTGTAAATTATGACATTTTATTTAACTTTATTTTTAATGAATAAGTAGATTTGTTGCAGTGAAAAATTTAAACTTTTCTTGTCCAAAAAAATGATGAAGGAAACAATTCATCTCATAATAACATTTAAAAGATTCTACAAATTTGAGACATCAAATAGCAAAAAAAAAATCCTTTGTTAAAGCTGTGTCGAAATATGGACAAACTCAAAATAATCACCTGTCACAACCTCCATCATTTATAACCTGCTCTTCCATTTTGCACAAAGAGACTCACATTAACTGGAGTCAGTAATAGATTGTATTATTTACTATTGGATATGGAGAATGTTCATATGTGCTGTGAGGAGAAAACCTAACATTGGACCTTCCATCTTGCTTTGGCCTGAGAGAGACAAGCTGTGTGTGTGTGTGTGTGTGTGTGTGTGTGTGTGTGTGTGTGTGTGTGAGGCCGGTGGATAAATGATAGTGACTGTCTGTCTGTCTGACACAGGGAATGGAGGAAGGATCAGCCTTGGGCATCCTCGACCACTCTGTCATTAAAAAAGGTAAGAGGTGGGAGAGCTCTGTCTGTGTGTGTGCGTGCAAGAAGTGTGTGTGTGTGTATGGAGAGAGAGAGAGAAGAGGAAGATTGAGTGTGTATGTGTGCATTTGTGTCTAAGTGTGCACCTATATAATTGTGCTATACATGCTGCGGGGGTTTTGTGTTTAGGGGCACTCCAACACCAGTCTCTCTCGCTGTCTCACACACACACACACACACACACACACACACACACACACACTATAAATAATTCTGTTTTGCTATTTCATTTGAAGTCAAGAAGTCCTCTAATACTCAGCTGCAGACTTCACCCCAAAGGCACACATTCTTAATGAACTGTTCATGGTCATATGAGAGTGTGTGTGTGTGTGTGTGTGTGAGAGAGAGAGAGAGAGAGAGAGAGGGATTAGAGTGAAGAGGAGAGAGAAGTGGGGCAAAGAAGAAAAGGGAGGGGAACATGATAAAAGAGGAGTTGTGGGGAAATTTGCAGAGTATGATCACTCTAATATTACCGACTCTGAGTTGCAGGAGACACAGGGGCATGATTAGAAAATTCAAGTTGGATTTGTTGCTGGTGGAGTGTGATACTGTGAAAACCTCGCTCAGTCAAAAAAAGCTGATAGATGCGGCCTGTGTGAGTGTGCACTGCTGCAAGGAAATGAAGGATTGCTTTAAAACAAGCTGCAAATGACACCGACTGTGTTATAAAATGACTTAAAATAAAATGACAGAATCACACTTAGTGGATGATTTGTATTTTAGTGGATTTCTTTAATCTGAACTTTAGTAAATAATTCAGTTTTTCCTTTTTTAATTCATTAAATGCTGTAATTTAGACTCACATTGTCAACCTATTTTAGCCTCCTAATTCAAAAAATTTCACCCATCCAAATCCTGAACCTCTTCATGCCATAAAGTTTTCACAAAAACAAGGATGTAATTCTCCAAATCAGCTCCCTGAAGAGAAGCAGGAGGCTCACACTGTAAATTTCAAGCTCGTTTCAAACTGCTCCAATGTTGCTGCTGCAAACCAGGAGTCATTTGATGAAGTGACAGTGATTCCACTTGTTTGCCAAACGCTTAGAATTGATCAATTACCGCAGCGAGAATCTCCCCGGCAAGCACTTATAGCAGATAGCAGAGCAAACCTAAAGCCCTCATGAATAAGAAAATCCAATAGGGAGAAGGGAACGAGACAGAGTGTAGAGAGAAGACAAGGGAAGGGGGTAAGATAAAGAGTGGGAGGCACAAGAAAGAGTCAAGCAAGAGAGTGAAAAGATGATAAGAGAAAGAGAGGGAGGGGCGGACAGATGACAAAGGAGAGAGAGAGAGAGGGAGAGAGGGAGAGAGAGAGAGAGAGAGAGAGAGAGAGAGAGAGGGAGCTTTAGAGGAAACTCTGCTGCTCTGTGGCCTCGCCGGCTGCCTCATCGGCTGCTTGTGAATGAGGGGATTTTAAGAGATTTCTTCAGTTGGGGGAATCTGTGCTGCTCAGCAGGGCGTCGTAAAGAGGCCACCCGCCGCCCACAGAGTGTGAGGGGAGAGCCGACGTCCCAGTGTACAGTGGTGCAGATAGTATATTTTTTAAAAATAGGAGAGAAAAGGGGGAAAAATGCAGAGCTATCGAGAATGAAGAGACCATATAAATGAGAGAATGTTTGAGATTAAGGCACATGTTGCATTTTCTTCTAAACTTAAATTCATTGTTTACTATAATTACAAGCTCCTTTATTGGTTTAATGTATTTCCTAAATCACCTTAAAGGCCTGGTTCATGTTTTCAGTCTGACCTTTGTTGGATGTTCCTCATCTCTCTCCTCTTTGGTGTTTAGAGGCATAAAATTCCCCCAAACAAACATATAATCTTTCTTGCACATATTTTTTAGTTCTTAACTTTTGTATTATCCAGTTGTGCTGCTAGATTTGTCCCCAGATTTTTGTCCCCACACCATTATAATGAATGGAATTTTTGCTCACAGCATTGAAAGAAAATCACATTCAAAATCTGCAACAGCTTCAAATTTGCAGACACTGTCAACAGTTTTTATCAGAACTATTTTGTTCAGCTAATAGTAGCTCAAATGAAAACTGGTCACAGCAAACGTATGTTGTGAGCACCACAAACAAAAACCCATCCATTGTATCAGGATGGAGAAATGTCAGATCTAAAAAACCTGGGCACATAAAACCAAATCTGTTTCTGCACAGCTTCATATCACTCAAGGTAAAGGGTGACAATGAAAGTCCATAAACCAGCGAGGCCCAGATCGACTTCATATTCTTGTGAGAAAATGTGGTCCTCATACGTATAGTAGTAGATTAACACACACACACTCACAGGGGTTGATTCCTTTCAATCCTCTCAGTTCAGAGGATTTCTGCCCACACAACCGCAGATTTAGTGGATTAAGGCTCCAAAGCTAATGTCATCAACATCAATTAACACCTCGAGAGATGACACAACAGTTGTTGACAGTGAAAAGCCGAAAAGATGTTTGTCTCAATGCCAACAAAAATCACAGTATTTTTGTTTCTAAATGCAAAACCTTCACTGTCAGTGCTGCAACAGGTATCATGGACAACTAACAAATCAAGGAGACACTTCTTTACATTACTTTACTAATGAATTTGAGCTTGTAAAATGGTTGGAAAAAGGCTTCAGATGACTGGCTTTGACCCCCCTCCTCCTCCAACAGACAGACACAAAAACTCACGTCAAGAGAGCGTCTCGAAAGTTTGCCACAGTGCAGGAAAGTGAGTGTGAATTGAGCTCCTGAAGGTGTGAAGTAAAGCTATTTGAGAATGCGCAGTTAAAGTGTAACCACCTGCAGATTAAACAACAGAATCAAGAGGCAGCGCTCCAGAATTAGAGCTGTCGACACAGGGGAGAACATTACACTGAATAGAAGATTAATCAGTTCACACAACACTGTTGTCACAGCACAAGACATATGTTCAGATTGATGATATTTATTCTGCTTTTTTCCTTCTTTGCATCCTGTTTTTGTAGCTTCTATCTTTGATTTTTCACATGTGACACACTGAAGATTCTCATGGTTTCTCCCCAGTTCCCATCCCGTCCAAGCTCAACGGCTCGTCCCTGTCGGCCCTGTCCATCGGCAAGGAGGGCCTCGGCATGGGGGCCGTGTCCAACCCGGCCGAGGTCTTCTGTTCGGTCCCGGGTCGCCTCTCGCTGCTCAGCTCCACCTCCAAGTACAAGGTGACGGTCGGGGAGGTGCAGCGACGCCTCTCCCCGCCCGAGTGCCTCAACGCCTCTCTGCTGGGTGGAGTCCTCCGCAGGTGAGAGGGACACACACTCAAAGACATTCAGTCACTTCCAGCCCTGGAGAGTTTGACCTCATTAGGCCTCTGGAAATGTGTGAGAGGATAAAGGAAAAGCTGTCCTTAGTTATTAACAAACATATGCAACACTGGTGGGTTGTAAAGGGTCTTCAGTTCGGATGAAAACAGCTGTTGTTGATGCACTTTACTGATATGTGTTAATGGTGTATCTCTCTCATTCATGTTGACAGTAGGTGAACATACAGTAGATGTTGAGAATTCAAGTTAAAGTAGTTCTTATTTATCTAACTAACTAATAAAACAAAACTAAAAGTAAATGACTAGTTTTAATGGTGGGAAGTCACAACTACTATCTGACACCAGTGTTGACCAAATGAAGGAATCCATCACAGAACATGAAGCTTGTGACGCCTGAAAACATGCTGCAGTCTGAGGAAAGAACAACTGGAATCATTGTCGTTTTCCAGTGTTACAAGCTCATCTACAGTAAATACAAACAGTCACTTGCTCTGAATGACGCTGAAAGTCATGCTGGGAAATGTAGGAAAGTGTCTCAGTAATACAGTTGGAATCTATAGCAGGGCGTCGGAAAGACCTCACCACCTGATGGGATTCAGATCCAAAGACTCGCTGACCTGCAGCGACTGTGACTCCAAACTTTAGCATGATAATCAAACATGAGGCCATCAGAGAGGATTCTTTCAGCCTCCACCAGCCCGGCCACTGCGTTTGAAATTGTGTGCTACCGAGCTCGATTTCACATTCAGTCTCCTGATGGCTTTACTGCATGCAGGAGATTCTGTGGCACCAGACAGGACCAACAGGAAATCAGTGCTGTTCTTCCAGTGAAAAAGAAGATGAAGCCAAAAAGCTTTGTGTTTTTTGGTAAAAGAGTAAAAAGAAGAACCAAAATTTATTAAAGATGATGTCTTACCTCCTTTTCTATCATACATGAGGACATATCTACTTTTTCCCCCCAAAGCTTTTCAGAATAAGAGCGCTTCAACTTAACTACGGGCCACGGCTGAGGACCCGAAATGGGTCATGGGACTAAATCACAAGAGAAGCAATGTGGTTTAATGAACCACGGCCTCGGGGCGAGAGAACAACTTTATGATTTGGGTTGCAGGCTGAAACACTTTAAAAGGACATAATTAAAAGATCTGAAGGGTAGTAAATGTTGAGTCGCTCCCCAGCAGAGATACAGCTGCCCCACTGATAACAACACATGGACTTGAGTACTTCTCTGGTACTTTATACTTCTACTTTACTCCACTACCATTATTTGACAGCTGTAGTTACTGTGGAAATTAAGATTTTACATATGAAACAAATGATCCCTTTATACAATATAATACATTGTTATAGATAAACCAAGAGTGTATAATTAGCTTCTTTTACAGTAATAAATGAACATGTATATACACAATATAAGAATGCAACATTCACAGAGGATGTTGATAAGTAATTATATAAGTACTTTTGATACTTAAAGTACATTGTGCTGTTAGTACTTGTACACTAGTATTACTACTTTTGCTCAAGTAAAAGTCTGAGCACTTCTTCTGCCACTGCTGCCAATCCTTTGAAATATTTCTGTAAAAATAAATATTGAAAGGTTTTTTTTAAATGTAGACATTTGGAGTAAAGAAAGAGACGAGAACAGGCGAAGGAACGTAAAGCGATAACTAAAGCATGAAAGGCAAGAAAACACTGAAAAATACAAGACAGTAGCAGAGCTGACAGGGAACATACTGTAGGGAGATTTCAGCCTCGCACTCGCATAAACACACATGTACACAAATGCACACACACATCACAATAAAACTCATAAAGACAAACAGACACAGGCACACAAACACACACACACCAACAAGGGCCAGCTCCTAAAAACTGCTCTCTCTGTCTCCCTGTCCCCCCTCAGGGCGAAGTCAAAGAATGGTGGCCGCTGTCTGAGAGAGCGTCTGGAGAAGATTGGCCTCAACCTGCCCGCCGGGCGACGCAAGGCAGCCAACGTCACTCTCCTAACATCTCTAGTGGAGGGTAGGGACGACACACACACACACACACACACACACACACACATACAGTGACCTGCATACATGCTGACAGATAGGGACACATGGAAATATCCACGCATGAGCAGGCATGAATAAACAGTGCGAGCATGAGCGGCTGCACGTCCACACACATGTGGAGGTCGTCTCACACAGTCAGAGAGCGGTGAACTGTGTGAGGAGTGAAAGTGAGAGAAACGGCCGCAGAGTTTGTCTCCTGACCTGACCTGACCCGAGTGGTCGACTGTGCGTCCTTTAAAAGTATTTATACTGATAATTATTTGATATGAGATTTAAAAAGAAGCACTGACCTTTGACTCTGAAAACAGAGGCAGCAGCTGCAGTAGATGATCCCTCCTCCTGCTGTTCTAAGTTGACTTGTTTCCGTGGTAACACTCTTCCTCCTCCTCCTCCTCCTCCTCCAGGTGAGGCCGTCCATCTGGCGCGAGACTTCGGTTACGTGTGCGAGACAGAGTTTCCAGCCAGAGCCACAGCTGAGTATCTGTGCAGGCAGAGTGAGCCGGACCAGCTCCCCACACGGCGCAGCATGCTGCTCGCCACCAAGTGAGTGTTTCCATCCTCCGCTCTGCACGTTTAAAGGAGCACGCTGCAGATTTTACATGTCAGAGGCAATTTGCTAGTCACGGGGAGTGAGACCGGCTTTAAAATGTCAAGTCTGAGAAAATTCTCTGAGGGGAAGGGAGTTTGAAAGAGGGAGGGGGGCCGAAAAAAGATGGTATCCAGGTGCATTATGGGAAGTGTAGGACCCAGTGTTTTTGGAGGTTGCTTCAGTTTTGATCATTCTTCTTTTAGATTCTCTCTTATGGGTCATGCTACATTCAAACATTTTGAGTACATCTACATCCTTTATGAATTACAAACTAAAGTCAATTAATGGATTAGTTGATCAAAAGAATATTTATTGACAACTACTTTGATCATCTTTCAAGCAAAACTGTTAAACATTTGCTGGTTCCAGCTTCTTCAATGTGAGGATTTGCTGCTTTTCAGTCATGATAGTAAATGAAGGTTTTGGACTGTTGATTGGACAAAAGAAGTGATTTGAACACGTTACTAAATTACAATGAGCATTTTTTACAATTTTTTTTTTTAGTTCACCAACAACTGATAAATGAGCAAAGAAACCTACACTTTGAATTTGAAGGTCTTTCGTAGGCCCATGATGTAAAATGTTAGAGCTTTCCCTTTTCTCAATATTGTCAAAACTGTTAAAAAGAAAAAAGGTAGATATGAATTTATTGTGCCCTTTTTATTTAATTCTCTTGTCTGAGTCTTTCTGTTGAGGGTGTGAATGAGATGATTGTACTTTGGCACACGTTTATTCGGTGCTGGGTTGACTAACAGAAGGTGTAAAAGTAGACCAACTTTTTGACACTAAAACTAGTTTATCTCTGCAGAATAAGTGTCTTGATAACAAACCAACCTGTCTGCTCTCCTCTCAGGGAGATCTGTAAGGAGTTTGTGGACCTGATGTCCCAGGACCGCTCCCCGCTGGGCGGCAGTCGACCCACCCCCTGCCTGGAGCCCGGCGTCCAGGGAAGCCTCACCCACTTCAGCCTGCTCACCCACGGCTTCGGGACCCCCGCCATCTGCGCCGCGCTCTCCGCCTTCCAGAGCTACCTGATGGAGGCGATCAAAATGCTGGACAAAGGAGAGGGGGGAGGGAAGAGCCACCACGACAAGGAGATGAAGCACCGCAAATAGAGGGAGGACAGTGTTGATGGATGGATGGATGAGAGGCAGGAAGGCAGAGAGAGGGGGGGGGGGATACAGACTGACCGGTGCCCCTCTGCGTCTCCACCTTCGCCCTCAGGATAAAAACTGAGACTTTTACCTCCCAGAAGCCCTTGCAAGGCCCCTCTCGTTGAGGAGGCGGGGTTCATGATGATATCTGTACTGTAATGTGTGTCCACAACCACCTCACTCAAAATGACGCATGGACCTCTCTTCTCAGTAGCTGGTTTGTGTCACGATGGCGTCTCCAAAACATCTCTTCAGGATGAGTTCCTACATATGGCTGTATGCTTTTATTTATATCCCTCTCTCTTCTTATTTTTTTTTTAAATTTCAGTAAACACCTTTATCTGTGTTTTAGAACCCCTTTGCCTTCATCAGTCACTCTCTCACACACACACACACTTATACACATTTTTGGACTGAACTCATCTGGGAAGTGTTTCAAGCCATATCTGAGACAACAACCTGCTCTTTGCTCCTTTGGACCTTTGGGAGACTTTTAACTCCGCTCTGATTGGACAAGCTTCCATGTGTAGTTCTTCTTAATTGGTGGTCATGGGAAATTGAGTTCTCTAGCAGTGGGGTGAGGAGGAGTAAAAGGCAGCTAAAGGAGAATTGTTTTCTTTTATTTTGAAGTACTACGTGTTGGTAACTTAAGAAAATAACACAAATCATTTTGTACTTTCTGTGTATGTTTATTATTAATGTTATTACTGTTGTTATTATTATTGTATTACGGCATAAATGTAATATATTATTAAACAATTAAGAACTATTCGCTTGGGTTTCATAAGTGTGTTTGTATGTTTTGATCTCTGATATCAGAACAATAAAAAGTAATGGCACCTTCAGGTACCTTTAACTGCCCACTTCAGCTTACTTTTAAATCCAGAGGTGACAGCGGGCTTTTATTGTGCTCTTATTGTAAATGCTTCCTCTTTCCCTTTGTCTCAATAATGATATTTTTTATTGATCCCTGTGGGCAGAGTCTGTTGTGATTTCAACAGGGAGGTCATAGCGAAGGCTGCAACTAACACTTAATGTCATTATTGATTGATCTGTCGATTTATTTTATTTTATTGCTATTATTTGGTGAGGAAATAGTACAAAATGGCCATCGCCGTTTCCCAGAGTCCAAAGTGATGTCTTCAATTTGCTCGTGTTGTCCGAGCAAAACCAAACATATTCAGTTTACAATGATATTATAAGGGAAAAAAAACATATAAAAACCAGTAAATGTTTCAGCTGCAGCTCCAGGCATCTCCAGGCATCTCAGCTACTGTAGATTGATTGAAAAATTGTGCAGACATTCATGGTCCCCAGAGGAGGAATCCCACTGACTTTTCTTCTAGCGCCATCAGCAGGTCCACGTTTTTATTTTTCAAGTGTGATTTCTCAGCATCTTACCCAGACATTCATAGTCCATGTATCAACTTTGGTGATTCTCTTAACGACCAAAATGAGGTTTGTGGTTTTGGGAGAAACGTCACAATGACTCTTGGTAAAATTCATGATCCCCTCAGGATGAGTTTTATGAACTTTTCATCTGGCATCGTCCTCAGGTCAAACTTTTAATCTGTCTATGACCAAACACTTGCACAATGACTGACATTCCCATCATCCTCAGCTTTGAGTTTTGTGCTAATTAGCCAATGTTGGCATGGCAACATACTAACTAATGTTTGAACACAGCTAACATTAGCATGTCAGCGTTATCGTGATATGGCTCAAAACCTCACAGAGCTGCTAGCATGGTAAATTAACTGTTAATCTAACACAAGAAATGTTGATCAATTTTCCATCAATCCAAATGATTAATCGAGTAATTGCACAGCTTGAAGGGATTTCGCTCTTGCCAACACAGGAGGATGAATTAGAGGCCGCGCACGTATCATGCTTCGACACATTTTCCCTGCACCCCAAGGGGCCTCTCAAAAACTCAGGGCCCCTCTTTGCGTGCAGGGCTCCAGCAGGGGCCCCCAGGAAGATGCCGGCGCCGCAGCTGCAGACCCTGAACGCTGTACCTGGGAGGACGGAGGCAGCGGCGCGACCCCAGCGCCCGACAAGCCACACACCTCGGCTCCCCCTCAACCCATCTGTTCTGCATTTCTCCCGCCGACCACCTCTCACCTCTCCTGCACAGGCCTTCGCTTTATTTAACCAGGATGAGATACTCAACACAATTACTGCTTTCCAGGGACGTGTCGCCTGCTCATACACTCTCAGACATCACTCATTTCTACCTGCCGTATGTCCCCTTCTCTCCTCCCATCTCATTACCCTCCTGTGTCAATTCCCCTCCTCATCCCTTCATCTCCCTCTCTCTTGTAACCTAACTCCCTCCTCCTCCTCCTCCTCACCCCCCCTCTCCCCTATTCTCTCCCTCTATCTGACACTCAGCGGGGCCGCTCTCCATCTCTCTGTGCCTCCAGGCAAACATATGCTGCTCTTCCCGTCAGATTCCGGTGTGTTTGAGAGAGGAGGGATTGTTTAATGTTTATTAATCACCTGTCTGCGGCGGAGAGAGGAGACGATGATAGAGCCACACACACACACACTCTCTCTCTCTCTCTCTCACACACACACACTCATTCAGCTGTGATGTTACCAGCTTGGCCTGGTTTTTCCATTTACAGCTGTATATAAGTGTGCTCATTTACTGTAACACTCCCTGTATACACTCAAAATGTATTTATTTCAGCAGCCACTTTTCAGCAAATCATTAAGGTTCACATATTTTTTTTTCGGATTACCATCCTGTAAACCCAACTCCAGGCCCATTCTTCATCTGACAAAAGTCATTTCAGCAACAAACACATTTTAAAGAGTTGGATTCCTGCACACTGTCAGCAGCACACCTACTGAAAGTGCAAGCTCATCCACCACCATTAAGCCTGTGGCTCTACAGCATCAGGTCTCATATTGGGAATTTGATGCCTGACAAATGTCTTTAACAAATGCATTGCATTTTTGACATCACAGCTGACAGTGCTTTCTTTTCAACATTTCATTTTCACAAACACCGATCCACCAGATTCGCATTAGACAATATTTAGCAACAGACATTTAAGATTTGGTTTATTCTGATTGTGAGTCAGAAATGAAAGTGCTAATTTGTTGTCACATGAATGTTAAACCTCACTATCATCACAGGTGAATAAATATGTCAAAATTATCAATCAAAGAAAACTAAGACTTTCAAATGACACCTGAGCAAACTCAACACCCATCTGCTCATGAAAACCCTGGAAAACACCAGTAAGTGGACCTTGAGTGAATATTATTTACACTATCATACCAGGCACTAGTGCTTGTATTCATCTGTATCTTCAGCCTCCCTGTTGAGGGAATGGAAGTCTGATGATGATTCTTGTAAATATCTGCTTCCTCTGAATTTGATGGCAGCAACATGTTTCAAATAAGTTGGGACAGGAGCAACAAAAGACTGTGAAAGTTGTGGACTGACCCAAAAACACCTGTTTGGACCATTCCACAGGTAATCAGGTTCATTGGTAACAGGTGATAGTGATCATCATGATTGGGTATGAAAGGTTCATCCTGGAAAGTCGTTCACAAACAAGGATGGAGCGAGTGGGGGCTGTAACATTTATACAAGCACGGAGATCTTTATACTAAACAAGATTTCTTTTCTTTTTTTTACAAAAAAATGCTACAACAAATTTCTGTGTAGTTTGGTCATTAAGGAAATTGTAACAACATTCACTGGGGAAACTACTTTTCCTTTTTTAAAGTAACACCATATGTGCATGCGTGTTTCATTACACGTGTACAAGCATGAGCAAGTGTACATTACCCACACTCACCGAGTACAAGTGCAAAAGTACACAGCCAGAAGGCTGTTCTCTTTCTATGTGCAGATGAGTAGACTAGAGAGCAATGAGAAAGCACCACAGGGACAAAGAGCTTGTATCTCAACTGTGTGTCACTTTTTATTGGAACAGAAAGAGCAAGGAGGTCAACGGTACAAAAAAAAAAGAAAAAAAATCAGATGTGAAACGAGGGCGTGAGGGCTGGTAGTTAAGCAGTGAGCGGTCACTTGGCGCCAGAGGTGAGTTTCTCCAGGTCATGGATTCCGTCCTTGTCAATCAAACGGACGCTGAAGGAGGGAAGGTTCAGGATGAAGCGCTTGTTCAGCTGGAGGAGGAAGAAAGAGACAAGGCAGAGGAAGAAATGTTAAGATAAAGGCAAAAATAAGCAGAGTGAATGTTGAATAAAGCAAGACAGAAACAAAAAATAAAGAAAGCTGAGCAGAGTGAAGGCTATTAAGGCTAAAGGTCAATCCACAGTCAAATGTTTTCAGATGTGTTTCGGATGCCCATCACTCGCCTGACGTTTATCAAACGTATTGATGCACAATGACTCGGAGACCCCAGGACCCCCACGTTCTTTAACGCTCACTGTCTATGTTTTGTTTCCTCTGGTGTGCTTAGTGAAGTGTAATCTCCACTGACAGCTGTTTGAATCACACACACACCTCCCACTGTTTATATGCTGCAAACGTATTAACGGTATCTGTAACGATTGATCAGGTCTCCCAGTGAACCTGCTGGTGTCACTGTCGGCAGATTCTCACAACATCAATGAGTCAATAAATAAAACAATGTTGATTTCTTCCTAATGGAGCCTCATTACAAACTATTCTTGTTCAGTAAATGTCTGCTGTCAGTTAGCCTGGTGCAGACAGTTTGGCCGGCAGTTTTCCTCTCAGCTCCTCACCACCCGATGACCGGGTGATCGGAGTTAGCGTGGACTTAGCAGACTGAATGCTTAAATAGTGCATCTGGCTTTTCATGTGGATTCCCAGTAATAAGAGTAAATCCTCATGAGCCAAATTAGAGTGAGTTTTTTTTCAGTTTGTAACATTACACTGTCAGTGAGCACACTCAAAATGTTGGAGGCCACTTTACAAACAATCAAACAAGATGCTTATTATTAAAGTAAAACTTCTTGAACTCACTTCCTCAACACACTTCTTCAGCAGATCCACAGCCTCATCTCGGGTCAGATCTACAAAAAAGAGAAATGATGGAGACAAATTTTAGATTCAAATGAAAAGGATTATCATTCGTTATTAACAGAGAAATTAAGTGAGTGCGACAGTGCGAAGAATAACAAGACAGAAAATGTGATTCTAGTTTGTCAGATTCATCAGGGATATTTTCACTACAAACCACAGCTTTTTGCCATTAGGTAAAATAATTTTAGTGAACAAAACCCCTTATGGTCTGTTCCATGACCAAAGTGTGAATCAACTCCATAACCTCTGCAGTACATGCTCCACAAACTCGAATCATATTCTTTGTTTCTCTCTCTTGTCTTTCCAGTCAGTCTCACGGGAACAATAAAGAGAAAAAACATGCACGAGGCATTTCTCTGCTCTGACCTGGTCTGTAGTGCCGGTCAAGAATGGAGAGAGTGAGGAAGGCTCCGTAGCCGTGGGCAGCGAAGGGGGCCTTGGCCAGGGAAGACAGGTAGTCCATGTAGTAGAGACCCGGGCCGTCTGTGTCATCGTAGCCCGCCAGCAACAGGTTCACATGATATGGAGTCTGGATTCAGAGGAGGGAGAGAGGAGGATTAATATTTAGATCTATGAGAAAGGTTTTTGTACGAGGTGTTACTCTGGTGTGCATACCAATTAAATTCAATGTTACAGGTCTCACCAAACTGTTGGTTCCATCACAAGAATGGAGCTAATAATCCATTTTTTGGTTTAGAAATTCAGATTCAGACATGCTGATATAAAACCAAACAATGTTTTCTTTACAAAAAATGTCTAGTTAGAAATAAGAAAGAGATATATTTGCATAGGATTTGTATCAGCTTGATCTAAATTAAAGCAGTTTTTTTCCCCCAACAAATAATATTTGGTCTTTGCAGTCTTCTTTTTGAGGCATTGATCGTTTAAAGCAATCCTTTGATTTATTCATTGAATACTGTATTGGCATTGATCACTATACGTGTTCGAGGTGTAACTGACAAACAGCTAATATATGAACATCAGCACACCATGGGGCACATTTTTTTAGACATGTGTTTTACCCTTTTAATATTCTTTGAAGAGTTCTCAGCCTCTATATCACTGACTCTTTCCAACACATCCTTCACATACACCATTTCTGAATATAAGCCTTTTTTTGGTTATACCAGTGATAAAGATAACTTGTCTTTTGTCCCTCGTATGAGCAAAGATCCAGAAACACTGGATCCCACAATTCCCATCATCCCTCAGAATTGCCAGCTTCTTTCGGCCTCTTTATATTCTATAATGCAGGCTCAAGTCTCAGACTTTCTATGAAGAGATTTTACAGCAAAAAGGTTGAACCAGGCTCAAGGCATTCATTCCTGGTAGATTATTTTGTAACGTGAATGCTTTACCCTGCGCCTGCCGAAAGATAATGATAACTTTCCAGAGCTGTAAAATCTTATTGCCAATCGTGTAATGTCTGGCATAAGATGAAGTTTTTAAATGCATCAGTCTGGTACTCCAAGTGTAATGTATGTACCTTAAAAGAGTACCTCAACCTATTTATTTTTCAGACTTTGGAAAGCTACTTCAGAACCACAGGATTTATAGACCTGAGTCTGTGTGTTTATTTATTGTCAGGTGGCATGTTTCTGAATTTCAATAGTTACTTCTTCTCTCTAATTAAAAAGGTGGCATCAGCATATGTTATATACACTGGTGTCACAGTCTGTACCTGATCTCACTTAACTGTCCCTCTAAATAGTTTCATCAACACAGCACAAACACGGGGGGGTGAGGGAGCTCGAGGAGGAGTAGCTGGAGAGTGATGGAGGGAGACAAAAGGTGAAAGGGCGTCACGGGACAGAGGTGTGTGTGAGTGTGTGTGTGTGTGTGTGTGTCGGGGGGGAACCAGGGTGTCACTGACAGTGTGACATCTGCTGGGAGTCAGCACCCCTGTTGCTCCCTCCAATCGCGCCCTCCCCTCCCTCTTCATCCCTTCTTTAACTCCCTCCCTCCTCCTCCTCCTCCTCCTCTCCGCCGCCCTCACCCTGTGCCCTGGAGTAGCGCCAGGGCTCATTAAAAACTTCTAAAGTCATTTCTCTTGCCCCTTCCTCCCCCCCTCTTCTCTCTTTTTAAATTACATCTTTTACGCTTCCAGCCTCTTCTCCCTTCTCTTCCTCCAAAACACTAATTTTCTCTCTTCGTTGTTCAAGCCACTGTTCCCCCATTTAAAAAAAAAAAAAAAAAGCTTTAAAGCCAGACAATTTTTTGGATTTCAAAACAACTTATGGCCTAAATTCTTGACAGGGGTAGAAGCAGTGCAGCGTTTTTGATTAAAATGCAACAAGAAGAAATATAATATTGCATTCTCTGTCGTGCAGTGAGGCAAGTATGATTCATATGACGCCAGGAGAGTTGTCATCAACACACCTGCCCTCTCATTTCAATTTATCTCTCAGCCGACCTGCTTATTTCTGTGACTCGTGTGTGTGAACGCTACTTTTGCCACGAGGGCAATGATGATCGTTATGTTCCCTGTGGAGTCGGCTTTAGTCTGCGTGTTAACGATGGTTTCGAACGCAAGCACACACACACACACGATGGGCGTGAATCTCAGGATGAATATCTTAGTGTGTGTGTGTGTGTGTGTGTTTATGTGTGTGTTTTAACTCCTCCGTGAGCCTGTGAACGCCCCAGTGGCGTCACCCCCACCCACCAGACACCTGTCTCACTGGTTACAATGTAACAATAATATGGACTTGGCATCAAAATAACCTTCCCTTCCCATGTCACCTCAGAGGGAACCAGGCACCTTGTTAACCCAGCCACCTGAACTCACACCCTGGTTCACATGCAAACAATACACATATGTTTTATCCCCCGGCTACCACTCTCGCTCTCAGCCAAACAAGGCCACCGTCATGCCACGAAACAAAAGCTTCACCTGTACGCCGCCGCCATCGCATTTAGGAGACGCAAACTCACTCCACCTGGTTCCAAAGGAATAGTTTTGATAAACACTCTTATCACGTTCAGGACAAAAGTTTCATAAGAAGATCAACACTGTTCTCATGTCTTCAGCGGAAAATTGGCCTGACTATGTCCACAGATAAGAAATAGTAGGCAAAAGTTTAGCCTTTATAATTTGACTTCTGATTTAATAATCAAGCTAGAACTTGTTAATCAAGCTTGCGACTGACAATTATTTTCATTATCAATTAATCAGCCAATTTTATTGACAAATCATCAGAAAACCGTGATCAATTGTCTTGTCGGTTCAAAACATAAAGATTTAATTTACTTTCATTCTAGAACAAGGACAAACAGCAAATTCTCACATTTCAAAAGCTGGAACAATCAAATGTGAATCTGACGTTTAGTTGCAGATTAATTTTCAGTCATTCGATTAATCATTGCAGCTCTAGAGCTAATCAGTGACTTATTTGTAAACGAGCCAGGCTAGCTGTTTCTATCTGTTTCCACTCTTTGTGCTAAGCTAAGCTAAGCAGCTTCTGTTGGTAACGTTAAATGAAGCTAACAGACATAAGAGTGGTATCAAACTTATTTCCCAAAATGTCGCACTTTTCCTTTAAGACGTCGGCTGCGTAGGATTCAGAGCAAAAACAGCTTTGGTTGTGACATATATTAAGGTCAGGCCGCTAAAAATCATCACAAACTCATCCCCAAACTCTGCTCTTCCACGTTCCAGCACTCCCTCCTTCCTTTCCTCCCTCCTCCCTCCCTCCCCCTATTTTTGCACCCTGCCCCGGGGCATGTTCTCTTTATTGGCATTTCTCCTCAATCTGCTGTATTAATTGTTCATCTGTGCAGGAGCAGGGGAGCCGTGTGCAATATGGCGCCAGTAATTATTTGTGCCCATTGTGTGCCCGTGCTAAAAAATATCTTACAAACCCATATGGGGCCAGCTGTGGATCACCACAGCACAGGGGCTAACTGTTGCTGTGGCCTTATAGAAGAATCTGAAAACAAACAGCTCAAACTTTACACATTGACAAAATTCGACTTTTTTTTTTTGGCAAACAGCAGAGCAAACATCCACCCATATACAAAAACTGATGACTGTGAGGCTTTTAGGCTTCTATATCATCTCCCAAAAAATCAAATGTGATATTTATAACCCATCTGCTTCCCCTGAGTTTTGCTGTATCAATTTAACCTCGTGTCTCAGCCTCCTACACCTACCGATCCCGCTAAACTTTCCTGACTAGCACACGGCTCCACCCGTCAATTCAATATCAATTTAATCTGTATTTATACACAATTTTTTGCAAATATCGTACATCAGACAGGAAACTAAAACAAATAGAGGCAGAGCAGATGCTGAGTTTCTATGCCCCTAAAACTTTGCAGTTGTTGTTTTGCTTTGTGGTGAATTTCATGTGCATCATTACTGATATGCATGCAGCAGAGTCAAGGCCTCAGGTGATTATGCTCACCGCTAGTTTTTTTTTTCTCTTTGTCTCCTCTCTAAAGCTTGAGTGAACGCAGTACTCCAGAGGTTAGCAGAGTTGTTTTTCTGGACGGCAGGCTGGTAAGCACACAGTCGTATGTGAGCAGGGTTTCGCTTCCTCTGCACCGACATGCTCTGCTGACTTTAGCTAACTACACCTCCCGGAGGTCTGCAGCCACTGGGGTACGACATCTTTCAGACTAAAAGGACTCATCTGTAATTTATCCTGCAGGAATAAGGCCATCAGAATTAACAATATACCACTGATTAATTTATCAGCCAGTGGTTTTTAACCTAGGGGTCTGGACATGCCAGTGGGATCACATGATGATTTTTAGGGGGGTTCAGAAGATGATTTAAGGACGGTGGAAAAAGAAAAAAAAAGAGATTTGATGTACAAAAGCAGATCATTATCTTTCTTTTCTGCCTGGGCTAAACTTTAATCTGCAATGATTTAATCAGATTAATTAAAATAAATTCCAACATATGCAGCCAGTTCCCCCGACAAGAACCGAGCAGAGTCTTGGTCTACAGGCGGTTTTCAACGATTCTCCATAAAATTTCGTTTCAGTCAACAAATGGGCTTATTGTCTGTCTCAGAAACCAGCTTGTGGTGTCAAAGTTTATAAAAGCTGAACATGTTTTATTATTGTTGAAAAGTTTTGTTTTTAAAAGTTGTGCACACTAAAAGGTGAGCTGCACAATGGTTTAATAATTTTTCTGGAAATTTTGTTTACACTGTATAATATTAGATTACTAAAGAGTTAATCTTCCATTAAATGACGGCAGAGATATTATTACAGTTCAGTTCTAATTAACATTTCATAGAATAATTGGGGTTATTATTTAAGTTGTGTAGAGGTGAAGTATTTAGTCAAATCAATTGACAGAAAATTAATCTCAAACAGTTTTATTAAACGCTTCAGTCAATTTTAAAGACAAATTGCCCGAAATTCCCTAGTGAAACTCTCAAACATGAGGCTGCGTTCATCTATCTTTTAATCACAGAACTGAATGTCTTTGGGGTTTTTGGTCGCACAAAATAAGCTCTTCAAAGACATTACCTTGGGTAAATTTTGATGGGCATCTATTTTTTCTTTTTGACTATTTTATGACAAACAATTAATCTATTCATGAAGTCTGATCGATGATGAAAATAAATAAATCTTTTTGTACCATTACTCTCTCACGACTTCAGGCTGCAATTAATGGTTAAAGACATCTCTTCAAAGAGAAAGATTATTGACCCTAATAAACAAAAACAGGTCAGATTCTCTATCTTCTGCATATTTGTTAAAAAGTGTTACTTGGTATCAAACCATTTCAGATTTGAGCATTTCTCCCTGTTACTCATTCAAATGGACAACACACATTACATATTCTACATATGCAAGATGTTCTGGGGGAAAAACACCATAAAAAAAAAACCTGTTTATACAACATAATTTGCAAATGTCCATGTACTCTGGAGGTTGATGAATGTGAGAAGAGCATAGCTTGAGGAAGGTGTGGGATGCAGAGGAGAAACTGCTATTGCTTCAGTTTCTGAGCACTCCTGAGAACGCAGCATTAGTAAATCCTGCACTCATAAAACCAAATTCATCACCGTGAGGCACAAAAATAACGATACACTCGCAGCTTATGGCAAGACATGAATATAAATGTTATCCTCCTCAACATGTACAACCTTGACAGAATAAAACGATCCTGATCCTATAGGTCCCTCTGTGTGCATGCATATTGTATTTGTGTGTATGTTGACTCCTACTCGTTCTCACACTCCGGTCTGTGTAGTGTTGTCTACTGGGTCTGCTTGTTTCCCCCTGGGACCCCCGCTCCTCCTCCTCCTCCTGCTCCAGCTCTACCCCCTATCCCCCGTTCGATGTGTCCCACATTCCCTTCTCTGCCACACTAATTGTTTTTTGTAATTATTTTCACCCTTCTGCTATTGTGACAGGCAGCGGCTGCACTACTCTTAACAAATTAGTGCAAGAGACACAGCGCGTGGATACGAGAATGAGAACTGACTTGAGCAGAGTATGTTAGAACAAAAAAAAAAACGCAAACATGCCACAGTGTACTACAATTTACAACTAATGTAAATATGTAGGGTTGAAAACACGAGGTCAATAAACTGATTAGTCAACCAACAGAAAATTAATGGATAACTATTTTGACAATGGATTTATGATGTACAATTATTCTTAAGCAAAAATGTCAGAGATGATCTTGTTCCAGGTTTTCCGGCCCTATTGTGATACCAAACTGAAGACAAATCTTTGGATTCTGGACTGTCAGTGAGAGAAAACATGCTATCTGAAGACATCGAGGGCTGTGGCACACATGTGACAGCCCCTGATCAACACAACTTATTAAAATGTAAAACCAATGGCAGATTGATTGATAATGAAAATAACTGTTAGCTGCAGCCCAAGTGGAGTGAGCTTATTCTGTAGGTGTTGAGATTTTGCTGGTGGGTTGGCGTTTAGCACTGAGCATCATGAGATTCTTAAACGTCTTTACATATTCTTTGATCAGACTTTCCATTTTAAATCATGATACTTTTCTCACATTATATTAGATTTTAATTAGTCAAAGGGTTAAATGGCTTCTGGGTTTATCTCTGCAGCTGTACAGGTTTTAAAGCCGTTTGAGTCCAATTTTCAGTTGTATAATTAACATTTACTTGTCTTTGTTAAAAGCAAAAAGAAAACATTGGACTCAAAACTAAGTTACCAAAGTGATACATAATGACTGGTACATAATAAGTATGTTTCCTCAGTTGGAGGTGTGAATGAAACTATGCAAACCAAACATTAAAGTGGAGAGTAAACACAGTGTTCTTATGACTAATAAAATGTCTAAAGTGCTTATTTCAGATAGCATGTCTGCAAACTGGTTTCAGTGTACCATATAAAAGCAGATAAATCTAGTTGTGGCTTGTGTACCTTCTCTGTACTGCCTGGTATAAGAGTGTATTTTGCTTCTGTGGGGCTTCTCAGGTCTCTGCAAGGCCTCAAGGACACACATAATAATTTCAAAAAGCCCTGCACTTTTCAAGACGTGTTCAGCATAAGTAAACAAGGCAGCTCACAAATATGCAGACAGATAAATTAGCTGGTTAACTTGCCTGGTTGTAAATGGAAGCTCACATAAGTAATGAGAAAAAATATCTGCACCTATGTTGGGTTTTTTTTGACAGTGTTGTTTGGTCAAAACTTTGGTATTGGAGGTCAAAATCATAGTATTTGATAATATACCCTGAGCAACTGTGCAGTTAGGGTGGGTGGGTGGCGGGGCAGCACTGCAGGCTCAGGTGTTGTCATGAAGTCTCAAATGGAGACACCTCCATCATCATTCAAAACAAGCTGACAAATGTACCTGGCTCGGTCAAAATGCATCTAGTGGTTGAGCTCAGACGTGTCAAATTGATAATAACACAGAGAGAAGCATAAGTGAAAGTGAGATTTTTATTCCTACCTGAACTTCAGAGTAATTCTACATCTCTAATACTACATCGCAGAAGCATCATGTCAACAAGACAAGCCAGGCATCTATTGTGTTTAAATGTTTTAGTTTCCCGTTTTAGCCAAACATGAACCATTCAAAGCAGAAATTAAAACACATTTTTGATATGGATGAGTAAATCTACCACATATGGGGACTGTCCCTGCCATTTGAAGTCAGCATTACTTTAACTTACGGGAATTAATTTGTGATTCTATCATTTATTCCCTGGAGCTAAATGAGATTGCAAATGCTAACAGAGGAATGTAATTAAGTTAAAATAAAAATTAAAATATTTATAGGTATGTTCACTCATTACTCCACGATGAATATGCTTAATTCAGAGGGTGACCACTGGTACAGAGGATTAATTAGCTACTGAGAAAATGTGCAAAGATACTAGTGTTGAGAGGATTTGCAGTGGGTTTTTAAAAATGTTTGTTTAAGCACAGAAGTAAAAAAAATAAAATAAAAGGATGGAGCAGGTCAGGGAATACATGACAACACAAAATGCAGCAAATGGTGTGCAAGTTGAATTTACATTCATGGAAGGCACCACAAGGCTGTTCAGCTTGTTTTCTGTGACTAACAATATGTGGCCTTACTTTCAAAGGCAATTTTCATTTTCACACAATCATATCCGACTGTGTACTACAACAAATTGTATATACTAAAATGAAATGTGTTACATTTCTTAGCAGGTTGCCTTTAGTTTGTTCAGGCAAAGTTGCTGTATTAAAGTTAATTTTAAATAAATGCATATGTTGTTTGCATGTTTAATTATAATTGCTCTCTCCCTTTTCACTAGTTGAAATTCTGAGCAACTTACAGTACAGGCCAAAAGTTTGGACACACCTTCTCATTCAATGCATTTTGGTTTTGGTTCCAGACTGACTGACCTTCATTTCTTAAAGTAATGATGGCCACTCATTTCTCTTTAGTTAGCTGATTTGGTCTAGCCATAATATTAATTTTTAACAGTTGTCCAATAGGGCTGTCGGCTGTGGATTAACCTGACTTCTGCACAACACAACTGATGGTCCCAACCCCATTGATAAAGCAAGGAATTTCACTAATTAACCCTGATAAGGCACACCTGTGAAGTGAAAACCATTTCAGGTGACTACCTCTTGAAGCTCATCGAGAGAATGCCAAGAGTGTGCAAAGCAGTAATCAGAGCAAATGGTGGCTATTTTGAAGAAATTAGAATATAAAACATGTTTTCAGTTATTTCACCTTTTTTTGTTAAGTACATAACTCTGCATGTGTTCATTCATAGTGTTGATGCCTTCAGTGAGAATCTACAATGTAAGTTCCTTATGTTATAGTGAGGCTAAAAAAGAAACTGTGCTCCTCATCTCAAACAATTATTGGTTATGGTCACAACTCTCATCAAACTGTTCACTAAAACAGATACAATTGTCCCAGAACACAAGGAAACAATTCTCACAAAACAGTGGTTGCTATCACTGTTTTATGGGGCGCTGATGGCCTTTTAACAGGCTGAGAGTAAAATACTATAGCATTTTGTAAATGCCAGTGCCAACAGCAACAAATTATTTCAATTTTAAACAAACACAAATAAGAAAGTGAACACATTTCTAATAGATGTGGCAGGTAAAACAAGCTCAAATAAAATACAAAACTTCCTACACTTTGTTATGTGGTTTTAATCCTTCAGCTATGCAAACCTGGTTTAGTCTTTTAAAGGCACTCTTTATTTGATAATACAAAATGAGTCATATCAGTGCAGGGTACGCCTCACAAACCCAGGAGAGCTGAGTCTTTATGCTAGCCTAGATGCAAAGACCTAGAGGTTTTTACATGTGCTGTCATAGGACAATGATCTATGATGCAGTTATGCTGCGTAGACCTTCAATAGTCTTCAATGTGCTCACAAAGCTGGTTTGACACTCAGAAGAGACACTCCAGGATATCTCTCTTGATACAACTACAAAGACATCTTAGGGCTCATGTGGTTTAACAGGCTACTTAGTGTTTATAAGTGTAAAATATAGATTTTGTTATAGACCATGTAGGGTTAGCATTTAGTGTGTATCATGATAGTTACCCTGCTCCGAAGGTATTCTGCAAGGTTCTTTCGTGTGAAGTTTGCTGCTGCTGCTGGACTGAGTTCATAACCTGAAGGAATGAGAGAGAAACAAATGTCAACAACGTTTGAGCCAATAAAGTTTACCTTGCAATATGACCTCACTGTCAATGACTAGGCATTTTGGACTCAAACTAGAGACCTCTGAGGAGAAGGAAGGAAGGTTTTACCACACAGTTATCATCTTAGAGGTGCTTACCGTTCCTCATTTTGTACAGCTGAAC
Source organism: Centropyge bicolor (assembly GCA_037975185.1). Lineage (NCBI taxonomy): Eukaryota > Metazoa > Chordata > Actinopteri > Pomacanthidae > Centropyge > Centropyge bicolor. The sequence goes on along the minus strand of JBBMOC010000005.1, from coordinate 13,628,046 downwards.
GTTCTTCTGGATGTACTCTGCAAACTGTACTGTGTCTCCAGCTTCTCCAACACACAGCAGCAAAATCTTCTCACTTAGTTTGAACATCTTGTCATAGTCTGAAAAATAAACAATGAAATTTCCTTATTATCCATGTGTTCATGACTAAATTCAGTGATTGTTTATTGCCTACCAGAATAAGCAACACTCAATCAGCAATTACTTTCACTTTCACTGACAGAAGCCTGCTTGGTCATCTTATGCGAACCTTGCTAAGTTTTGTTTGATTTTCAAAAATGCAGAATGAATTTTTAACTAATAGCAGGACATGACAATTATTATATACATACTATTACCGATATTGCATTGAAAAATATCCAAACTGTACAAAAACAAAGAGAAAGACGAAACTACTTTAACTTAAGTTAGCTACGTTTAACTTTGCTAGCATACGTCGTTTCATTCAAAATGTGTGTTGAAGTTGTGGTAACGGAGGATGTTAGAGATTACATATCCATATGAAGGGAACAAACCTTTGAGTAGAAATTATCAGTAACACAAACCGCCTTAAATGTGACGAGAACTATGAAAACAGGTGAAGCTAAATCAACCGGCTCATTGGCTAATGCTAAGCTAACGCGTTGTCATACCGTGTTTCATCTGAATGATGCTGCTGGCTGCGATATTATCCGCGGCGACCAGGACGAAATCAGGTCCCTGTATCCCGATTAAATACTCCATTGTGTATAACGGGCGAGGGTAGAAATATTTATACAAAAGAAATCTGAAATAACAGACGGATCTCAGCGTCGCCGGTGCAGATTACACAGCAAAAGTTTAAGCTAGGTGGCGCCGACGGGTGTCGTCACCGGAAAACGCGCTGTCGTCATTTCTGCGCGACTCGGGCGGGCAATTTGAGCGGACTGCTGTTGTCGTCTCAGCCGTGTTGTGATACTACTGTGTCGATAGTGACGGAAATCGAGAAAAGAAGCGGTTATTTCGCAAGAAAATGGTCAATATGAACGAAGGGAAGCCTGGAAACATAATGGCGGAGTCTAACAACCTTAACGGGTCTCAGAGAAGACGATCAGCGCGCTTGAGTTCCTCTGAAAACAAAATGGCGCAGCCCCCTGTTGCTGTTAAACGCTCCATCGTCGTGAGGAAAATAGCACCCAGAAAGACCGTCGCACCATCGGAGCACGACAAGGAGAACACGCCGAGGCGATCTGGGTCACAGGGCAGCCAACAGAAGAAGCAGGAGGTCTCCACCCCAGGTCCTGTCCCGGGACGCGGGGGCTCCTCTTCGGCCAAGAAGAAGAAGAAGGAGGCCGCTATGCCCTCACCGATCCTCCCCTCATCACCGCCTGCCTCTGCTCTTCCCCAGCAGCGGGCAGAGGATCCACAAGACGCGGTGTGGTCCCAGAAGGTGCGCCGGTCCTACAGCAGGCTCAGCGACAAATCCCTCAATAGCCCCGACTCCAGGGAGACCATGTTCGGCTTCGAGCAGCTGCAAACTCCCGAGGTGGTCCGGAGAGTCGTGCAAACCAAGACAGGTCTGGAGGTCTCTGGATCCTTGTCCGGTCTGAACTCGTTCACGTCCTTGCTGGAGGCGGATGACTGTGGATCAGTTCTCCCCGAGCCGGACACCAACATCCCCGGAGTGGCTGTGATGAAGGAGAAGAGGAGGAGGAAGAGGGTCCAGAAGATAGACGCCACAGAGGTGGACGAGATGGCTGCCAAGATGAACGCTGAGTTTGAGGAGGCTGAAGGGTTTGAGCTGGTGGTGGAGTAAATCTATGGACTGAAAGACTGAAGGAATCTCTTATGGCATTTTGTTGTTTTATCACTGACAAGCTGAAAAACACTGACTCTGGGAAAACAAGACTTATCTGTGTGCTTCTTACTCAAAACATTCAAACTTTTGTATATGTCCTGCTTTTGTACATTTTGGACTTTCTTATGTTTGCTTCTTCATTTAAATTCATTAAATGCTCTTATTATGATTGTTTAGGTCATTCTACTGTGGTATTGTTTTGATTTCAACAGTAGTTAGACAAGAAAACCTGAAGCATGCTCATTATTTTGGTTATTATGGAAACATTAACACAGATTTTGTTTTCTGTGATCATTGTTCCTTATATTTGTCATGTTAACTTCAAATTCACAAATCTGCATTCGGCATGTTGACTGTTTTAACTGACTTCATAGGGACGAACTGGTTGATTGTGCACGATACATAGAAGGAAAATATGTCACATACAAAATTTAATTGCATGTGGAAGCTGTAGTTTGTAAACTCTGAAGTATCATTTGCAGATGTACTAGAATCTGAAAGCTATAAAGGATTATTTTTATCAGGATAAAATTGACTAGATGGAATTGGTATTTTGTTTCTCTTCAATTGTTCATAATATTTGAGTCACTGAAAAACTACAGAAACGTGGCAGCAGTTCAGATGTCTCTAAACATCCTTTAATAATGATTTACATATTGTGAGCTATAACATGTGACCGCAAAGCTCAGATTTCGGGGGATGGCGGCACGCGTTGCTGATAATGTTAACCTGCACAGGGCTTAATAAGGTACTAGCCAAACATGTTGGCTAACAACACATTCCTATACACTGCATCGGTCTCCAGTGATTATGATGAGGCAGACTGAATGAGTGAGTGGGCGATCTGTCTGGATTTAATGAGAGTGGTGGACATGTAAAACATTTTCCTCTAGAGTCTCTTAAAGGTGTAAGTGGATGTGTTGCATAATTTGCACTAACAAGGGGGGATGTTGTCAACCCTCATGGCTGTGTCTAACTACAGCCTTAGATGCATCTCTTTGGCTTTCAATGACAAATCATTGAAGTGGATTTTGCAGCTGATATGCAGAAAGAGTCGCAGCTGTCTTGTAAGATCTGAGACACTTGGTTCACACTGGTGTTGAAGAACTGCCAAGTCTTTCACAGCAATGTAACTGTGCATTAGGGCTGAACAGTAAGTCCCAGTGTTGATGAGGTCACAGAGGCTGCAGTTGTTTAACAAAGGTAAAATGTGCGACATCATTATAATGAAGTGCTGTAGAGATGTTCTGGCCTAAAAATCTTGTTCTCCAGATGTAGGGCAACATGTTTGGTACAGATGCCAACAAATGTCACACCATCATGATTTTAATCGTGAATCATGTCACAATCTTAAAAATTGTCAAAATAATCACAATATGATTAGCCTGAAGATACTTAAATCTAAAGTGATCCACAGTGTTGCAAAGGATGCTGACAAGTATATCTACACCTGTTATACCAACCTTGGAAAAAAAAAAACCCTGTCTGAATAAGCTATGAAGTTGCTTATTTACATCTGCTGAGAGCACATAGAACATGCTGATGGTATTTGCGAGTGAGAGAGAGAGAGACATAGAGAGATAATGAGTGTGTGTTTGAGTGTGTAGCAGCAAGGGAGTAAATCCACAATTTGCTCACGCATTTTAGGGTGTGCGGAGCGTGCTCTGTTTTCTTCCTCAGGTGCCATTTCATGTTCATAGCCTTCTTTTGGCAGCTCCCTGAGAGAAGAAGACTTTTTTTTTTGACTTATTTTTTTGCAGAGCACAACTCACGGTGGCTCGCCTTTTGTATATTTTTAACAAGGTGTTCATGTCTGCTTGTCACTGTGACTGAAAGTTACAAACAGAGTGAAGCAGGAGGGTGTTATTGTTATTGATTTACAATGCTGCTGCTTCCACTGCTTCTGCCTCTGCTGGCTTTTGCTTTTGAGTCTCTTCATGCTGATTTTTGGGAGGTTGGATATTTTACACTCATATTCATGTGTTTTTTTTTTCTCCCCCTCTCTCTCTCCTCTCTGCTTTTTCCTCTCTTCTCCCCCCCCCCCCTTCACATTTCACTCACGGCAGTTGTCGCTGGTTCAGCTTGACTGCTTCGTTAGGGCTCATCATTTGCATTCAGATTAATTATCTAATTACCGACAAATGTCCGGCGGCCACCCCACACTCTGGCTCGTCAGCTCTCAGCCTGTAATTATTTTAATCATTTACTTTCATCTGGAGCGTTCCTGCCATACTCCTGTGTTTAGAGGCCATTCTTAATTACCCTGCCAAGACACTCTTTTCATGAGAGGGAGGGAGGGAGGGAAGGAGGGAGGAGAGGGGTTGGTTTGAGGGAGAAGAGAGCAATTGGGTGAGGGAACATGTGTGTGTGTGTGTGTGTGTGAAAGAGAAAGACCAATGGGGACATGATCCAGAGGCTTTGACAGCACAGAGGAAGCTCCCTGCTCTGCTGGATGCTCTTTCCTCTCTCTTCTTTTTTTCTCCCTCTCTACATACACCCCCCCCCCCCCCCCAAACCAACTTCCTCATCTCTCCTCTCACCCCCTCCACCCTGCACCCCTCCTCCACGCCCCGCTTCCCCCGTTATACTTCCTCCCTTTTTCCCTTTATCGCAAGCACACACAGGAATCGCCCGTGGGCTTCAGTGCTCTGACTGCTAATACACTGACACACACACACACACACACACTGCACACACACACAGAAACAGGCAGACAAGAGAGTCACGCGCCCTGTTTTTGTGACACTCATCGGGATGCACACATCTTTCCACTATCTGCCTGGAAAATCTATACTCCTCTCTCTCTGCTCGTCTGTCTGATTCTGTCTCTGTCTCTGTCTCCCACCATCAGCAGACCTGCACACTCCACACGTCTATCTGCTGCCTTTCGCTCCCTATTCCTCCTCTTCTCATCCCACTCAGTCGGACAGGCTCGAGCGAGGCCTGCTGCTCTCCATCCTCGATGAGGGACGACGGGTCATCTCCCTCTCCCCCCTTGTGTGACCGCTCCGTAATGATGCTCTCACTCAAGCCTTAAGCCTCTCATCCGCCCCGACTGCTCTTGTTAAGAAAAGCGAGAGTGAGGGAGAATGAGAGTGTGAGAGAGAGAGATACAAGCTCTGTAATTGGGCTCTTGAATATTTAAGTCACTGGGGATGAAAGTTTAATGAAAAGATGATTATCTACCAGTTTATCACACCACTGTTTCATATTTCATTTTCATATTTTCGTTCCGAGCCGCATTGTCCGTTTTGGCAGCTGTGGATACAGAGCTTATGATCCAGCCAGTGTTGGAAAGTACTGAAGTTAAAGATGTGAAGAAGAGAAGTGTTCAGGTCACGATACATAAGGAAATGCAACTGGAACATTTTGGCAACACTTTGGTCCTTAGTGTTCTTTTTTTGGTCACTTTTTATAGGATTTTGTCTCATTGAGGATCAGTTATTTCTAAAAGCAATGTTGCCCATTTAGATTCTCATATACTGAGTTATGATCCAGTGCTTGTTGGAAGATACTGGGATAGAAGTGGAAAAGATGCATTGATGAGAAACATTATGTCCATGTTCATGATGTCCAAGATGCTGAAGGGAAATTTTGTTTCTGAAAACACACAAAAGTGTCTTAATTACATGTTTTTTAGGTCGATTCATGGGACAATGTTGTTACATACAGTGTCGTCTTGTGGTCGTTGTCTGATCTTGTTGCTGGGTGAATTGCCCATTTTGGCATCTGAGGATATGATGCAGTAAATGTTGGAAAGAGCAAAAAGAGCAAAAGATGCAAGGAAGAAAAATAGTGAGGCCCTAATACAGAGAAGACACTTTTGTGAACACTTGGGGCCAAAAGGTGTCTTTAATTTCTCACGTTTCTCAGTTATTTAGGTCAATTTAGTCACATTAAGCACATTTGTTTTCTCCCAAGAGCAATGTTTCTCTCACACATTGACCCATAAATTCTTTTCATGAGGGTAGATCCTTCTTCCTGGTTGCATTGTTCATTTTTGTTCTCTCATTATAATCAAGTCTTTGTTGGAGAAAAGTGAGTAAAAATGTTCTTTAATGTCTTAATTTTTTTTTTTGTTTTGGGATTTTGACATGGTCACATTAACCATCTTTTTTTCTGCTAAGAACAAAGTTACTTGCACACATTATTACACATATTGTGATATTATATACTGGCTAATTGACATGTTAAAGTGAGATTATATAAGCTAAACATCATCACTGTGGCCAAAAATGGAAATTAAAGATGCTACATGTGAAAATTTGTAGTTTTTGACAGTAGCATAAGTAGAGAAGAGCCATGAAGTCAGTGAATTAACTCAGTTATAGTTACACAGCTACCATTAGCTCACATCAGCTGCCATAACATCCCAGTCATACCAGAGGAAGACAGGTTGTAGCAGTAAAACTTGTGTCTTAGAATTAAAACAGGAGATTGTATGTGTTATTTCTTTTTTCCAAACTTAGATAATGCCACTCTAAAAAGACAGACAGAAAAATTTGTCAACCAAAAGTGATGTAAAATTCACAGTGGTTTGTGTTATTTAGATTGAGATGATCTTATTTCTTGTAAGAGCCAGTTTTTCTTATATGCATGTCGTCCCATGAAAAGGACAGTAACAGGATTTTAAGAGACACTGAGGTCACAAGTCCTCCAAAGTCCACTGCGGCCCTTTCAGAGAAAAACCAAAAGAAAGCTAGTTTGTAAAAATATTTTCCTTTTTTAATACATTCAGTCAACTGTTCATATTCACCTGCTGTTAACTCTATATCCCAACATGAAGGTTTAAAAGATTTTTCAAAGCACCACACTTCAAGGAAAACCTTTGATGGCATAAAATACTCAAAACATACAGAGTCCAAATATACTAGAATCAATTATTCACCATTTTTAATAGTAGGCTGTGACCCCTCCTGCTGTGTTGCTAAACCCCTAAATTCACAGAAAATAAAACAACACAATGAAAAAAAAAAAGAAAACAGAGGAGATGACCTCAGCGTCATGAGTGGAAGTCACAGCCACGTCCATTAATTGTTATCAGGAACACACAAGTCTTTCATTTTTGTTGCATAAATCTGATCTTTTGTTGCCTTCTTTGTATATAAAAGACACTGAATTTATCAGTTTATACATTAATTAGCTGATAAATTCAGCGCCAGGACTTTGGCTTAAAGCATCAGATGGTAACTTCACTCGCTGATTTCATCCCATTCTGTTGGTTGCGTGTCACCTCCATTAACACAGTTCAATGAAAAGCACAAGGACACTCTTTCCTTTTATTGAAGCGTGCGGGATAAACAGACGGCTGTTTGTTATTCATTCTCATTATTCATAATGGTGGGGACATTAATCCCTTTTTGCTAGAAGATGGTGTGAAAAAGCAGCGTTGTGTCGCTCTGACGTGTCGCACTTTTGCCAAACCCCAGTGGAATAAGAGGGACTGCGGAGTTTTGAGGGGGATTATGTTGTGGACCCACACATAGCCTCAGGCCACAGTTTGGATGGGGACACAGTTTGGATGGCAGAGATTAGAGCACCAAGGTATGGTGCAAAGAGGCCTACGTGGGTCAATATGTGGGACGACTATCTCCTCTGATAAATGAATTCTGGTAATAATACTTTATTTGAATGCATGAAAATTAAGATAAGAGATGATGCTTCCGCGAGAGGCCACAGGACAAAAGATTAGTTTGTGAATTTAGGTGGCGTACAATTTGCATTCTTTGTGTTATTTGATTAATTTTTGGCAAAGTTGCGGAGATAAATTCATGAGCTGCATTATTAAACAGCTCCAGCTTCATCTGCAGGCTCCCATATGTTGATGTCTGCGCTTCAAAACCCTGAAATCCAATAACCTGTATGAAAGAAGCCTCTGGGGAGCAAAGTGAGCTAAAGAGTGTGTTAACCCTGCCTTATGAGTTACTTGGCATTCATTTAGTCCCATAAAATTCCCTCAAAAAAGTGGGATCTGTGTCATTCTCGCTGCTTATCAGTTTAATCCACGATTTCACGGTGCTGAGGCGGGGACGACCGGCGCTGCTTGTCGCTTTTGTGGCCGGGGTGTCACCATTTAGCCCTATCTCTGCAGCTTGGAAGTAGGAGGGGAGGTGGGGTCAGGGTGGTGGGGGACCAGATCCATCTCTAGGTCTGGGTGGGGAGGGAGGAGGGAAAAAGAAAAAGAGCAAGTTAAATGGAAGTGACAATCTGCAAACATTCCTGCCGGCAGCTGCGTGGCTCTCTCCATAGTTCACCACCCTCCGCATGGTCACCGGGCCCCCTGCGACCCCCCGTGCCTGGCACACGCACCTGCCGCTCCCAGCCGTGCTTTCACCGACAGCCAGATAATCTATGGGCGGGTCCCGGCCGGGGCTCCCCTCAATGTGCTCTTGAGAAAACCCCTTATGCGTGAAAAAGCCCCCTTTCTCAGTCTTTTGTCCAACACAGTTTTATGGGACAACATTGGGCATTATGAGGTTTGGGGGATTTTTCACGGGACTCTATAGAAGGCTATAATCCTTTCAGGCACGGGACGAATAAAAAAGTTTTAACCTGCTGTTTTCATATTTATTAGCTGGTTATAGCAGACGAGGCAGCTGAACCATCAACACACACACCCCTCCTCCTCCTCACACACACACACACACACACACACACACACACACACACACACACACACACACTCCAAGTCCTGGAATCAAACATTGACTAGATGCGTCTTGAGAGGGGCTTCATAATGGAACTGAATTAGTCAAGAGAGTCAAGTGGGTGAGTAACACGGGGGTCACCCAGGCCTGAGATGCTGCAGTTTTCTGTTTCAGGCAACAGGTTGTTAAAGGCATTATTAGATGTTTTGGTGAATAAAACATCCACATTTTGACAGAGGACACAACCTGTTTTTGTCTTCTTTGTCAATTAAAGTTTTGATCACGTTCAGCTTGTGCATGGTTTTCAATTTGGGCTTCAGGTCAAATCAAATTAAGCCAATTTAGAGAACAATGATGGACAAGTTGATTTTCTGAGCCTGTTGTGATTTTTTAAAAATTCAATAATTGGGCTCTGCAGGAATGAGCAAAATAATGCAAAAATGATAATTAATAGTTGAACACAATGAGACATTTATTTATTTCTTCTTCTTCCTCCTCTTCTTTTTTTTCTCTCTATTTTTGTTTTTTGATTTGAACTTGATTTAACTGGGACGGCCTCTTGAGATCAAAATATCTGTATCTGGAGTTTTTTAGCCAAAAATATTGGCTTCGAAATTGTATTAAAACAAACCAACACAGTACCAACAATTACAAAGAAGAACAGTAATAAAAGAAAAGAGCAATAAACTTTAATCTATCTATCTATCTATCTATCTATCTATCTATCTATCTATCTATCTATCTATCTATCTATCTATCTATCTATCTGTATGTGCTGTGTTGTTTCTCCTCTGACGACAGGTCTTTCTATCCAGTTCATCATACGCAGGCCTCGGGCCGCAGCCTCCCCTCCGCCCACCCTCACCCCCTCTCCCCCTCCTGCTCCCTTCATCCCTCCCTACTCCTCTACCTCCCTCTCTCCTCCCCACCACCACCACCACCCCCTTTCTGTCAAAGCTGATTGTTTCCACGCCAGCAGAGTGCTGCGGGCGAACACACTGTCACACCACATCAGGCAGAGGGAAGAAGGGGAGAGAGAGAGTATGATAGGGTATATATGTATTTCTGTGTTCGACAAGCTCCGCACAACAGCTAAAGCCGAGGCTGCGGCAGGGATTCCCAAACTTTTTTGTGTCAAGGGCGTCCAAACACAAGACCCCAGACCTCAGATTCTGTCCTGAGGAATCTTAATCTGAGAGGACTTTTAGTGGGACAGAGTGATATAACTGTCTGGAGCTGCTGTGGACAAGGAGGAATTCAAGTTTGACACAGTTGTGAATGTACAAAATATACAGGAGGACTGCTTCCAGTACAGCACAGAGGATGTTTAATTACACAAATACAGTTAGTTTAATGTTGGATGAATTATCCAAACTGGGTTGAAATAACCAGTTATTTTGCTGTTAGTAAAAAAATATATAAAAGGACAAACATGTTATTATCAACCAGTAATAAAATAGTTAAAAGAGTTACAATAGATTCAGTGTGAGTACTGGATAAAGTCAAGCCTGTTGTGTGCGATCAATTTTGACCCAGTGAATTTTAGTGTGTGTGCAGCCAAATGTAGGATCAAACCCATTTAACTCTGGTGGAGATCCAACATTTCCAAAGAAACAAAATATACCCATAAAATTGTGATTATTTCCCTCAATGTGAACTCCACAGCTCCAGTGAACAGGAAGATGTCACAGATATTTTAGTTCACCTTTTAGTGTTGATCCACACTTTACAGCAGACTCCCAGTTTTCTGTATTTAACATTAGTAAACATGGGGCAAATTACACAATTCAATGTGGACAAAAAAATGTTTGCACTGTGTTTTTAGATGCTCTTTCTTTCTTTTTTCTTTCTCAAAAAAGTCTGTATAAACTATACATTTTAAGTAGGCCGCTCAAAACTTTAAGAACTAACTTTAATAATTATAAAACACTGATCCACATTCATTTCATCAGTGTTTCCCAACCCTAACTTTGACCTATGACCCCTTGAAATAAAACCATGTTTACTTGTGACCCCATCGTCATCGGGTCTGCAAGTCTACACTTTTTTCCTTGATTGATCTGAATTTTTTTTTTCAAGCTAATAAAGCAAAGATTAGAGGAGCATCTACAAAATTACATTATTTTAATATAATATACAATATGTTTTTCCTCTGTTCTCCCGTCCTGTTCATCATCCCATGACCCCTCTGATTCCTCCTGGTCCTGATCTCAGGTTTGGTGCTATGACATTATATCATTCAACATGTAGTGAAAAACAGTCTTTCCAATGGGAACTCTGTCATGGGTCCCAGGTGGTCCCCCGTTTAGTGCACCACTGCTGCACACACACACACACACACACACACTCACACACACACACACACACACACACACACACACATGCACACTCCACCTATGTGCACACTGCTGCCCCCTGGTGTTAAAACAGAGGACCAGCAGCAGGTGACGGTCTGAGCTGAGTGTCTGTGATGGAGTGTCTCCCCCTAGTGGACACTATTTTCCACCTGTGTGTCTTCGAGGTCAGAGATGCATGAGTGTGTACATGAAGTGAGAAAAAGCAGAATTTGTCATTGGAGATTTTAATCCATTTTCGGCCTGAAATTTTGGAGAAGATTGTTTTGGGTTTTTTTGAAGCGTGACAACAGCTGAGACAGGTCACAGGTCAGACAACCTGAGGTCAACCAGGCAGAGGAAACAAATACTCCTTGTTTAGTATCCTACTCCTGTCATGACTGATGGGTAAAAGCACATTTCTCTAGTCAGCTGCAGTGCAATGGAACCTAAGATTAATTAACCCGAGATCATCTTTGGCCTTGAAAAGATGTTTCCTTCAGTCATTTGCAGCCATTTTGAAGAAAGTCTGGAACACCTCATTTTTATTTTCATGATTCTTTCTTTCTGTAAATGTTAAAATTATTAGTCATGTATTTAAGGATATCGGGTAAATGTTGCTGTAAGAAATGTCATATTTTTTGTTTTGGGAATAGCACAAAAAATAGCTAAAAAATATAGCCAATGCATTTAATTTTTTTTAATGAACCCTTAACATAAAAATCAGTTATCTTCTCTCAGGGATAAAAATAAAGCATTTCAGTGGAGAGAAAAAACCTTTGTAAGAATTTTGTGGTCTCGCTGTTGTTTGGAGGCGAAGAAGGTGAAGTGTGCTAAATCCTCCTCATGACACTCACATGTCACAGTGGGACCCAGCTGTGTGCTCCTCTCTGCTCCCCAGGAAGTTTTGCCTTGAAAAAAGCCACACATCTAACAGCACATTCATTGTTTTTCTTCTCCTCTTTTTTAAATTTACTGACTAAATTAACAGGTTTGCAGAGAAATACAGAGGCAGATTTCTTCCCTCTTGCACCCTAACTAATGGCTTTACTGTTGATTAATAAACCATAATACTGTTTTACTGTTGGGTTGCCAGGTTGTGAAAACTCTGCATGGTGTTTATCCCCCTTTCTTTGTCTTTTTAGCCATGTAGTTCATCAGGGATCTGCTCATGGGACCGTTTGACCTCTGACCCTTTTCAAAAAAGCATCTGTTTGAAAAAACCCATTTGTTTATGTAACTTTTAACTTTAGCAATTTGTTATAGAAACAATTGTCTAAATTTGATCTGGATGACTTACTAACATTTGCTTATTAGAAAATAAAAAACATGCAACCCTCATTATTAATTACTTATTGACATTTATGGCTGCAGATTTGATTAATTTTGCTCTTATCAATGACAGATTTTTCACTGCTAAAAGTCAATCTAATTAATGTCTTACAAGCAATAAACATTAATTACACATCATAAGCATTTATTAAGAGTTATTATCACTTATTATTATGAATTGATGTGTGTTTTTTAGTCTCACCAACTGAAGGAAACAGTTCATGTGCTTATACCTTCTGGGGATATAAAGATCATAATAAACTTAACACGTTGCTGTTGCTTTAAAAATACTTGTTCCTGAGGTGAAACCGATCAGGCTCTTGCGGCTCTTTGGACTCATTTATCTCAGTGTGCCATGAGCTTTGTTTGGACGGATTTTTAACCTCCTAACTAGCCTGAAATCACATCTCTGTGGTTTACAGAATCACCATCAAAGGCGTGTTTGTTCCTCCTTGGTGTCTTCTCTTTTAAAGAGGTGGCTGCTCGTGCTTTTCTCATATGTTCCCATTCTTGCGTAAAAACATGTTATCCTTTCCAAACATCCACCTTCAGCCAGCAAACAAGGGATCAATATGTAAATGGACTCAGACTCTAGGAGAGGAGATAAGCTTAGAAAATAAACGGGAGTTAGTTAGGAGGCAGAGCCGGGGATTATCCCAAACTTGCCCCGGGGTTTGGCTCTCCTGCGCTACCGGACCGGCGTCTGTTCAGCAAGGCCGGATAGGACCTGCAGGGCCCCGGGGCGCACACTGACAGGCTCCCCGGGGGCCCCCACCACTCGCTCTGGATGGAGATTATAGGGTGGCAACGCGGCTGGTATCTCCACGAACACACACACATACGCTCACATGGAAGGAGGTGAGATGATCTCGCGGTGCCTGAGGCTGCAGCCATGCCCATAAAGATGGACGCTCGAGCCTCACACGGATATCACACAGCCCGCAGAACACACACTCCCCAACCCCGTGTGATGAGATGATACAAACCAACTTTGTTCAGCTGACAAAGAGGCAATTGTGAGCTGAAAGGTCATTTGCCCAAGGGCTCCAGTACAGCAAGTACAGCTCCAGAAGATAGTCGTATCTGGACTGAGGAGGCTTTGATAAACCTGCTCCTTGAAATCAACATGCTGATCTGGAATGAAATGAAGGCTCTGGGCTCTAAAGGAGGGTTTTTATCAGCCAACTCCTTGGACTTCCCCTCAGATTAATCTATTACAATGTTTTATTACAAAAAACCTCAAATTTTATTTGATCTGGTTTTATGAAAGCACAAACAAACAGGGACCACAAAAATGCTCAGATAGAAGATAATTTTATTCATTCTTTTAATCCACTTATAATGACTCTCTTTATATACAGCATGATCTCAGGGTATAAATCTCTGACATTGTAAAATCTACATGATATTTTCCAGTATTTTTTGTTTTGGTACAGCAGGTGTTTTCAACGCACAGGTCAAGACAAAGAACAGCATATATATACACATACAGAGTATTTTTGACATTAATCTCACAACAAAGTCTTCATCATCTCGTAGATTTGAACAGAATACATCGTAAATCATACTTTTTGGTACAGAGGTTCAGTCTTCAGTTGATACATTTATTGATGCTTTGGGTGGGACACCAGTAAAGAAAATCATTACAATCAGAAACATGAGTGTGAGGCTCAGAAATGACAGACAGGATGACAGGAGATGTTGGACATAAGCAAAATGTAGTTTAAACCACTTCCTGTTTCAGTCCCTCTTTATGATTGGCTGACAGCGGCAGCGGGCGCGGCGTTGGCCACGGCGGCGGCGGCGCCCATGCGCAGCAGCTCCTTCCTCTGTGTGAGGATGACGTCGAAGCTGGACTGCAGGCGGTTCTGCTGCTCCTGGATGCGGCCCTGCAGCGTGCGGACCCAGCGGATCAGAGCCAAGCGGCGGTACATGGTCAGCTGCACCTGGTGCTTCTCCATCTCCTGGGCCTTGAAGCGCTCGCGGTCTCGCAGCGTCCACACCGCGTCCATCAGCTCTGGCAGCTCGCCGTCCGAGTCGGAGGACCGGTCGTCATCCTCTTGCTCCTCTGCTCCTTCCTCCAGGAGGTTTCCCAGGTTGCTTCCTGTCAGCGACTTGCGGCTGAAGCTTCTGTGTCTGGCAGCTGGTTCTCTGTTGCTGTTTCTGGTTGGGTCACTTTCCTGGTGGTTGGATCTGGTTTCCCCGACCCCGATGCGGTCCCAGCCTCCCATCAGCATCCCTTCGCCTGCACTGTCCATGTTGAGGGAGGACATGCTGCCGCCGGACCGGTAGCTCAGCTCAGACTCGGAGTCGCTGTCGCCCCATTCGTCATCGTCGTCCAGTCTGACCTCATCTTCCTCTTCCCCCCTCCCTCTGAAGCCCAGGCTGCTCTTCCTCCTCAGCTGCTCCCGCTTCACTCTCTGCTTCTCCTCGTTCTGGCTCATGATCACCCTCCTCACCTCTTCCTCCATCCTACCCTCCTCCGCTCCGTCGGGGGGCACTCGGCCGTAACCGTCGTCCCCGCTCTCGATCTCAGGCAGGGGCTCCAGGGGGCTCCAGCAGGGCAGGCGTGAGCGCGGCGACATGATCCCTGAGTTGTGGTGATACCCAGTAGAGGGCGAGGAGTTCTGGGGGTCACGACCCAGCGGGCCCAAGTTGCGGGGACGCACCTGGTTTCGGTTCTCGTCCCCTCCCCCGTTCCCGGTGAAGCCCTCGTCATCTTTGCCAGGCAGGAAGTTGAAGTTGCCGTCTTTGTCGCACTTCCTGTTTCTCAGCGAGGAGGAGGAGCCGCTGTGAGAGCCTCCCTGCCCTCCGTAGGAGTTCAGAGGTTGGTCCTGATGGTGAAGCATCACTGACCTGGACTGAGCCTCACTGAAACGACAAGGGACAGAACAAAAGCATGAGTCGTTCAGTTTGAATGTTTTTCTACCTTCGTATACGTAAATGCAAAAATCAACTCGAATGGAACTGAAACTTGCTCAAGACACATAATCCATGACAGCAAGAATCATGTTGTCTTTAGCTGGACTGCAACTGACAGGGCTGAACTGAAATGTGAGGCGTTCTGGTGGTTGATGGTTTTGAGTCAGTTTCCCAGTTTGATTCTGTCCTTTGTTCCAGTTTTCCTGTCTGTGTCCTAACTGCCATAATCAAATAAAGGCATAAAGTATCAAAGACTGTTTCTCAGACTGGCTCAGATTTGTTCTCTTACAACCAAGTCTGCCTGAGTTTGGACAAAATTAACCAGCAAACAAAAGATATCTAGCGATCTTAAATGTTTTCTTTGTTGACGTTTTTATTAGGAAAACTGCAACAAGCTTCTAAATTCACACTGTCCTCTTCGCCACTGATCTGTTTGTCTCATGAGTTTGATTTCCAGACAAAACATTGTGCGTAAACTCAAAGCTGTTCAATGGGAAACTCCAGTATTTGTTGATGGAATAGAGTTCTCAAAACAAGTCAAGCTTTCAACTCCACTATTAACCAGTGATAAAGTGACTTTGACAACAGTTTTAATTTTCTGCAAGTTTTGTTTTTGTGTGCCAACGTGAGGCAAAACCAGCAGCAGCAGAGACGATTCATGATCAAGTAGAAATACCAAACAAGATATGGACTTTCTGGAATGTGAGTTAATAGAGATGGATTTAAAACAACAAATATAAAATCAATTGGAAATACAAGGCTTAGCCAAAGCAACAACAAAACAGAGGAGAAATGAAATCCAGTTCACCAACTCACCACAAACACAAACAAACAATCAAACAAACAAAGTCCCTGTTTATGTCTGGCTCTGCGTGCTGGTCTGCACACTCCACTTCTATTAGCATCAAATATTTACATGTCTCCTCAGAATGGAAATTTCTCTAATCCTGACTTCAGGCTGCTGTCAATCAATCCTCTCCTCTCCCCTGTGCACGCGCGTTCACGTGGTGCTGAAGGACAGCGACGGTGGCTGTGGCGGGAGCGCGCGTGCAGCGGGCTGAAGCTTGACGATCACGAGAAGAAAAATAACGGATTATTCCTGCGAAAATTGACATTTGTATCGCTTCAGAGATGATTTTTGACCAAACTAAAAATAATCTGTAGCGTCTTAGAACAATTTACACGTCTGTTTACGGGTAGATTTCTATGAATATCTCTACATGTTGTCCATGCAAAAACACGAAAATGCGATAATAAAATAAAATAATGAATACCAAAATAATCCAGATGATGGATGAACGTGTCTGATCTGCACAAAAACACGTTTGTCTTTGCACGACCGACGGTAGAAAACTGTGAAAAGGCGACAAATGGCGCTCATGTTTACAGCTTAGTGATGATCATAAGGCTAAAAAAACATCCTCATCCATCTGCAGCAAAACAAGGTTTAAAAAACAAGACTCCACATTTCCTGCTAAAGTGATCAAATGAGAGAGAAGAGCAGAAAAAGCAGGGCTGTTGGATGTAGGTCGGGTGTTATGTAAGGCTCACCCCATGTCTTCTCCTCTCTGTCCCTGCTCAGCAACAACAACCTCACCACCTTCCCTCCATCTCCTGACTCCTGCTTCAATAAGGCACTGATTTTTATTACATGAGCTTCTGGTATGTTCTTACCTTTCTGCCGGTTCTTGGTCGCTGCAGAAGCTGGACTCTGAGCCCTCCCCAGTCTTTCCCCCTCCTCCGACCCTCCTATGTGATGTTTATCTTCCTCTTCCTCCCTCCTCCTCCTCCTCCTCCCATCCTCTCCCTGATTCTGACTAATAGCACTTCCTGGACTGGGCTTGGGCTGGAGGAAAAGGGAAGCTGAGGAGAATGAATAGAAACAATGTGTGCTGGAATGTTGTTGGACTGTGATGCAGGTTTGTACAGACACATGACTGCGTGGTGTTAACATCATTACACACAGCTCACAGACACATCCTGGGCTCTTTAAGTTCATCCAGCTTTATGGCAAAAATCACTGTTCATAATAAGTCTGTTGTGACTGTTTAGAGCTTATATAACCAACAACAAGTGTGGTCTTTTCTTCCTGCATCTGTCAGACTGTACAACCAGCACTGCTCCCAATAGACTGTACATTATGTCCTTACATCTGTGCAATACTCTTTTTTTAAATGCCAGCTCCTTTCAGTGTGCAATATTTCATTCTATCCAATGTGCAATATGTAATAGTTCATAGTCGATGTGCAATATTTTGTAGTTAGTATTTCATATTTCACTTATTTAATCCAATCCAAGTCTTATGTGAATTTCTAATGGGAATTTGTTAATATCATCTTTTTAACCTGCTTTTAATTGCTCTTCTTACTATTTAACTGCTTCTATCCCCTCTGCTGCTGCATATTTCAAATTTCCAAACTGTGGGAAGAATAAAAGTTTATCTTATCTTAAAAGCATTAGGAATTGATCAATTTTTAGTAACACTTTGCTTTAACCAATTTATGAGCAATACACAGACATTTAATACATTTTTTATACATGGTTTATGACACACTATAAAGCAGTTGTAAAAAGCCATAAGAAGATCTTTAAATGTTTATTAATGTACAACCACTTATAGATGTCCACAGAAGGAGTTAAAGCTGTTGGCAAATACATGAATGAACACTTAAATGAACTTATGAAAGACAAGTGCTAAATCTTTGTATACTGCTTATAAATTGAATATATGGTTTAATACATCCTTTGTTTTGATGGAAGTTAATTGACTGTATGTGACTGAGAGTAGGTCCAAACTACATATAAAATAATAATATTAGTTGATATGTTGTTAAAATAGTAGTTATGTATAATAAATCCTAGAGGTTAAAACCAGTCAATTCATTTTCAAATTCCACTTGTTTTGAAGTTCTGATGTCACTTGTATTTCACATGAGCCTGCATGAATAATAGCATATGTTCTGTATATTTATGTAGATTTATGTTATTTGTGATGTTTTATTTATCTTGTGTTCAAGTCTGTTTGTGTTCCGTGTTCGACCTTATGAGATAAATATCCCCAGTGGGACTGTAAAGTTACAGATCCCCTCCAGACACATTTTAACACACGCGATAGAATAATGATTTGTTGGGTTTTTTTCCATCAAAAAAGTTCATTCAATGAGTTAAAAAGTCAGAAATTACAACTTCTTCTCTATTCTCTTACTGAAAGATCCAGATTCTATGAATATTTTTGCAAATGTTGTTTGTTTCAAAATTAGAAAATGTGGACAGAAGGTATCCTCTCTGTAGCATATGTTCATTGTTGCATATTAGACCAATATTAAGATTTATTTTACATAGATTTATTAGGGTTTAACAGGGTTTTTCAATAGTTATGCAAAGGGGAATTTCATCATAGGAGAAACAGCGAAAAGGCTATGAAGCTTTAATAGACTTGTGACTTGACGTAGGGACAAAACTTGCACTTGTTCAATGGAAAAAAAACATCTGTTGGTTTTACCGGACTGTTTCTCTCTCTCCACCTTCTTCTTATTGGATTCAACAAGCAAGGTCATGCCTATCCCTCTGGTGGTTGTTGAACTGCATTCTGGGTAATGGAGGAAGTCATACAGCGGATTTGAGCCAAAGCTTTCTACTAGGTTCCAAACATGTCGACATCAAGCTGTATGTCAGAGAATGAATCTTGACTTTATCACAGCATCACCAGATGTCTCGAGTGCAGGTGTGCTTAAGGCATCCAGACGGTTACCCACAATGCAACAGTGACAGGCAACGTCATATCTCCAGTCCTTGCAGAGGGAGGACTGCAGGATTTGTTGCAGTGTGATATTTCTCCAAACTGGTGACTGGCTGCTTTTGTGATTGTCAGTCTTAGATCTAAGGGCATGGCAGTTGAACGTATGTGTGTGTGTGTGTTCGCGTGCAAGTGTGTTTTCTAGAGGTGTGTGTGTGGTATCTACATCAGACAGACTTAACAAGTGTTCACTGTCTCTCTCCACCCTGCTCTCATCCCCCCTGACATGTCGTCGCTGATGGCAGAAAGAACCTCGCGTCCTCCTCCTTCTTCTCTCCACACACACTCACACGCACACACACACACACATCTATCCCTATCTTCCTCCCCCCTCTTTCTCCTTCAACAACATCCCCATTCAAGTGCATCAGCTCCAGGCGTCCTTCCTCCCTCCCCTCCCTCCCCTCTTTCCCCATCGTTCACTTGTAGCCTAAGCACATAAAAAATACATCAAACACAGCCGTCCGCCCAAGGCCTCGTCACACGCAAAATCATCTCTCCCTCCATCACTCTCTCCCTCGAAAAAAGAAAAAGCCAAGTTACAAAAGACAACTACAGAGGACACTGATAGAAGGAGAGATAGACTGAACTGAGAGGACTGAGGGTCGTCTGTGAGGCCTCCTGGGGGAAGACAGATTATTGTAATGTTAACACTCACCACCCTCTCCCTCTTTCACACACACAGACAGAGAAAGAGTAAAAAAAAAAGGAGCATGACTTACCTTGTGCATAATAAGACCTTGTTTGAATTGTACACAGCCCGCAGCGCCGTGACCCACTTCCCTCAGTTCGGCTCCACATCTGCTCCAGCACCAGTCTCGGCTGTGACAGTGGCCGAGGGCGGGCAGCGGCGCCCACGGGCTACACTGTCAGATCCCCGGTGCCGAGATGCACAGAGACTGTAAAGAGAAGCCTGCTGGACCTCCAGCTCACAGCCAGCGCTCTTAAAAATCAGCCAAATCAGCCAAGACGTGCTAAATTGAACCAGTAATCCAGCGCAGGGTTTGCTTTTGCACACTAATTACACACTTTTATTTTCGGCATAGATGTGAGTAGACACACACATACAGTGCATACGTCATGACACAAGTGCACACACACGCCCTTTGGGTGCCACAGCTCATGTTTCTCTTCAATTATTCCACCCTCTGCCCTCTCTCCTCCTCATAATCTGAATAAAGCCAGATCCATGTCCTCTAGATATTTAGAAGCCGGGTCTCGATGCCAAAACATGTAACCTTCCTCCTTTTTCAAGTGTGGAGTGAAGTGGGAGTTAAGGGGGGAGGGGGGCCTTAGTGCGTTGACCTCGTAATTCCCTCTTGGGGTTAAACAAAGTTGTGAAGTTCAGTTTGGAGAAGCGGGTGTGGTGTTGATGCGCAGAAAGAGATGAAAGAATAGAAAGCAGAATTATGCCAACGCTGCATTACTCTCCAACTTGCAAAGAAATGATTCCTATTAAATTCCAATTAGAGGTGATTTCTTGACCCTGCAAACAGACCCTCAGGATTTGGAGTCAAGTCTTTATCTCGATTAACTGCGTTGTAATGGCTCAAAGATAATGATAGATGCAGCTCCGTGCCAAAAGCCTCTTGGCTCTTAAAATTTCACAGAAATCCAGTGATGTTTTGAGACTTTCAACTCTGAGACGAGCACACAAAACTGAGGCACTCTGACAAAGGTAAGAATGTAATGGCTGCTTCAACAGCACCAGGATTAGGCCGGTGTGCCTCCAGGTACAGCAGCTCGCTATAGGCCGGGCCCACCATGGGGTTCATTCCAGACCCTCCTGGCGTTGGCCCCTAATGATGTGTAATGGGGCCTCCTGCGCCCGTTCCTAACCCCGGGACCTCCTCCTAATCACCGTGGCTACTAATGAGATGGAGAAACATGAAAGGGCTCGTTAGAAGACCCTCCTTTTAATGCCGGCCTATTATTAGCCACTTAGCAAATCATTAGTCTCTAAACTGCAATTATGCTTTAAATGAGGAAGAAAAAGTGAAATAAAGAAGAGTGTGAGAGTGTGGAGATTTTAAGTAAAGCACAGGTGAAGAAGTGGATCCAGGTGAATCTGTCAAAAGCTCAATGCTGCCCCACAAACAATCAGGAAGAAAAGCAGTGACTCTCCAGTTACATCCTCCATTCTCTTCTGTGTATTATGATCTCATCTTCTATACTGTTTGAGATCATTGTAGAAGACAATAGACAATGTAGAAGTGATGTCATTAAGTCTCTGTGCAGGAAAAGCTCTGCTGTCCAGAGGTGGACACTTTCATCTACAAGAGGCTTGACAACAATGTTCAGTATGTTTAAGGAGGGCTGAGTCATACAGGAAACAGATTATTTAAATACGTCTGAATCCCAACAAGCAATAACCCAGAGGAGAGGAGGTCTCAGAGGGCTTGTCTTTGTTGTATGAAATTCCTGTCTGATACAAATAAACATTTGTTTTCAGAAAATAAAACTTATCCAGTCACACAAATCTTACCGGAAAAAATGTCATGAAGTTCTATGGGAAAAATCATCTTTACAAATGGACCAAGTTGGTGTTGTAGACAGTAAAAACCCCATATAATCTCAATACAAGAAACAAGAAAAAACAAGGGTAAGAGTCTACTGTCATGCTAGCAGCTCGTACTTTGGCACAGGGGTGTTCTGAGCTACATGCTAGCACGTCTTAGTTTTGCTAATTAGCACCAAACACAATACAGATGAAGTGGCAATGTGGTGGAAATGGCAATGCCATTTTGCAGGTCATTTCACCATCCAAAGTATTAAACTAAAATGTCAACCTGTTGGTGGCGCTAAAGGAAAAGTCAGGGGATCACTAACACACTGAGCACAAACTTTTGCATACACACTTGACCACCTGAAGTGCAACTGATAGCTCACTTCCAGTTTGACAAGAAAAGAGCAATAAGAGCATCTTAAAATACACTTTTATTTACAATGTAAAACTGATACATTTAAATCATCATACAAAAAAAATCCCTAAAAATTATAAACCAAATCAATCCTATTTACATGATAAAACATTTTGAATGGACTTTTGTCAGACAGTCCAAATAAAATCAAGTAAGATGTGACAGACGTTGGGAGAAAGGATTTAAAACTTTAGACACATTAGCCGAACTAGCGAACAGCAAATGTGTGTTAGAATAAGGAAAACATCAGTGATGCTCTTTAGTTTGCCATTTTCAGGCAATGTAAACATGCAAACACATATACAAGCATCTGTATTTGTGTTTCATAAAGGGATACTTGGGGAGAGGTCTTCACCAACCAGCTCGGCACGTAACCATCATTCTACCAGCACCTTCCTTTTTGAAGTTTTGGCTGATGAAAGTCCAGATGTGGCAGCTCAGTTCTGACCATTATGAGCTTCCCAGCCTGCTGATGATTATCGTTCAGTTCAGTGTGCAGTGACCTCAGTGGTCCAGGAAGTTAAAGATGCTCCTCTGGGGGCCTTTAGTCTGTCCAACAGGTTTGTTCTCCCTGCAGACCCTCTTTGCTGCTGGGTTCACTGCTCCCATCGGCCCCCTCTTCTTCATCATCTGAGGATCGAAACACATCCAAAGTTACAGCTTTAACAGAACATAGAGACTCCTGGACAAAACAGTACAACCTTGATTAACAGTGGAATAATGACTACAGGCACTGAAGTGTTAATGTGGTCAAAGAATAATTGAATATATGTGTTTTGTGGTTAAATTAATATTATATTTGTTTTTATGTAGTTAATGGAGAATCTTACAAACGATGCTTTGAAAACAAGCTGCAAAGCAAAACAGTCATTTTTGTGTTTGTATTCATGCTATCTAAGAGCAGCAGTGGGCTTTGGCTCCACCTAGTGTTCAACATGTAGAAGACATCACAAGTAATAAATTCATCTACCACACTCACATGACGATCACATTGAGCAGCATCTCCAAGATCTTTGGAAACTATTTTGTTTTTGTGCTTATTTTAGAACAGAGGTCAGGGATCTTGCCAAAGAGGAAACCAGACAGGATTAGGAAACCAAAAATTATGACTGTTTTTCAAGCCAAGTATTATCTACCAATACTATTTATCAAAAAATATTAAGACCGTTTGAAGACCGTCTTAGACAACACCTGTCTGGCAGACTGAAAAGTTAAGAAGGTTAAGTTATGGTAGAGTTAAGTCAGCAGCACCATGAAGACCTGCACAAATATGAGCAGATTTAGTTTCACTCACCTGTTTCTGGGGAGCATCTGAGGTCGAGTTGTCCTTCTCAGGAGACAGAGTTTGAAACAGGAATCCTCTGCTGTTTCTGGGCGCCAGAGGATTCCCCTCCGAGATGGAAGCCAGCTTCTGGAGGACGGAGTGAGGCTGGCTCAGTAGAGACCCTCTCCTCACCTGGCAGAAATCAATAAAGCATAAATCTTAGACTGACCTTGTACAGTTCAGAGGGAATATGTAATGAACTTTGTTGGATAAATATTCAAAGGTCGATCATCAACATCCACTCAAGTCTTATTCTGCACCAAGTCGGTACAAGGCAGAAAACTGATCTTTATTCTACACCGGCCACACTAGATTTGTTCCTCCAAAAGCCACTAACCCTACCACAGCAGGGCTGGTAATTGATTCTTTTCAATTACGATTTTGGTTTCACACGATTATAAAATGATAAAATTATTATTGTGCTGCATTCCATTTCACAATCATGTTCTTGTTTCGTCCTGTGTTAAAAATTGAGCAGTCATACGCCAAAGTGTCTGGTAGAGTAAACAAACCTCTCAATTATGGTATTTGGCAAGTTACACGTTAGGTACTTCAAATGACACATGGAGTCAAATTATAATCATACTGAAAAGTCTGAATATTTGCTCTGAGGACAACATGTTCTTAGCACAAGAATGGCTTTAGGTCTTCACCAACAAGTGATGTAATGCTATTTTCATAACGTCATATGCTACCACTTTTGGCAACAACACAATGTTTTACAAGAGACACCTTCTGCCTGTTTTATTGAAAACCATCTTAAACAGAATCAAGCTTAAACTGATGTGTTAAAATGAGAGATCCTCAAGCAGATGCAATTTATATGATATAAGCAACATTGAACAGGAAAACAACAGTTTTAAACAACTGAGGACGGTGATGTACCTGTAGGGGCTGTGAGGGTCTCTGGAAGGGATTGAGCACTGATGAGGTCTTCTTCTCTGGTTGTGGTACCACCAGGGGTTCTGTTGTGAACATGTGGAAAGTTATATAGTGGAGGAAAAAAAAAGTCAAATTATCTTATTAGTCTGCTGGTAACATTTGTGGTCCTGAAGTGTTTTCATTGAGACACACTGATGTAAAGTACTTTGGAACTCTGTTTTGAAAAGTGCAGCTGTGCAAATAGTTAAAATGCCCTTTAAAACTGACTAATGTCAGACTGTCTCACTGCTGTAGAAACAACTCTGTCACTTGGATCCGAGGATGTGAAGTGGCCAGTAACAAATTGTCAGGAATATTAAATGTAACCACTCAGTTCTAGGCATTTCTTTTTCTGGGAACACAAGAATGCCACAACTGTCTGGAAATGAACACTCTGAAGCAACTTGCCATTTAGCAATGACAGTACTGGCAGCACTTTCTGCTCTGTGTCCGGTTTAGTTTAGTTTGCTGGGACACATGCCACTGTTTAATGGAATCAGTGTGTGTGTGTGGCCCTCCAAAGCTCTGTCGCACATCGGGTGAAGTTACCAACAGCCTTTTCAACTGACTCTGCTAAGCAGATCAAAAAGCATATATCTGAAGATCTAAGATTAGACTTTGCTAAATATCTGGGAACTGTTAATCGCAACTTCATCACTCCCAGTCTAGACTGTCGTCATGCTGTGTTCACTAACAGTTGGTAAAAATTGGTACATTATTTGCAGCTTGTTCAACATTCACCTGCCAGGATTTTAACTGGAACTAAAAAAAAAAAAAAAAAAAAAGATCCTACTTCCCATCCCCTTTGCTTTGGATTGGCCTTTAGAGCTGATTTTTCCGCACGACTTCAAAAAGTTTAATTAGCCCAGATTCAGACACAAAGCCAAGACTCCTAAACTTCAGAATGACCTGTCCGGTGGCTGTGTTTTTAAAGCTTTGTTTCTGTCTGCATGTTTGCTATTTAAGACTAGTGGTGTAATTATTACTGGACAAAAAACATGCTGGATGTTTTTAAAGTCATGGGGTTCTTCTTGTGAGGTCTTGTATCAAACAGACCTTTTCTCTGCAGAGTCTTGGCAGTCAGTTTCTTGGCCAGCTTCATAAAATGACTGTCTTCCTCTCCAATCTTCTCATCATCTGCATCCAAATCTTCCCCTTTCTTGGCGCTCTGTGCAGACTGTGAGAGCAGACACGGAGAGAGGAATGAAGACAAAATAACAGCACCCCGTTGCAGAGGACGGGGGATGACTCAAACACATGGGTGTCAAACGCACACATTTAGCTTTTCTTTGTCCAAAAGTACCACAAATGGATTTTTATTATTAGTTACCCACAATCTGTGTGACACACAAATTAAAAGAATGACTGTCTACCTGTTCTCTGAGCCACTGTTCTCTCTCCAGTCTCTCTTTCCTCCTCTGGACTTCAGACTGGTCCACGTGATCATCTTCCTCGTCCTCATCCTCGCCCTCTGCTCCCGTTCTGTCCATGTTGAAACCATCATCTGGAGGACGAATTCAAAAAGAAACTCTGAAGTTTGTAAAATCTAAACACAAGATTTCATGAATCAGAGTTCAAACATCAACAATCACAACATTCACTCATTCTGTAAACTCACCAATATTTTTCCAACGGAAGCGGCGAGCTCGTCCCGGACCGTCAGAGTGCAGGTCACCGTCGGCAAGGTAACGCTCCTGGTACAGCCTCAGACGGCGCTTGTCATCATCCATTATCTGCTTCCTGTAAGGACAATGTCAAATGAATTAGATTTTATATTTCCAGTTCAAATTCAATCTGGGCAGAGAGATTCTCAATTTCAGCGACTGGATGTGGAGATTTAAGATCAGAATCTTTACATTTCACACACAGTACGTGAATGTTCCAGATGATGTGACAGCTGTTACTCACATGTGGATCTTGTTGACCTGGTCCTGCAGCTCTTCATCAGAGGGAAGATCTTCAAGAAGCTCCTCTTCCTCATATTCGCTCCCTCTGTCTTCGTCCTCATCGTCGCTGCCCAGTTCACTGCCCGACAGCTCGGCCTCTGAGTCCACGTAGTCAGTCAAACGCCTGTGAACAGGATACAAGAAACCATTCAAACCTGAGCCTCAATGTGTGCATGGAAACAGAAATAAAGGTGTATTTGATTCTACACTTACATTTTCTTCTTTTTCTTAACCCGGTGTGGTGCAAACACACCCTGCATCTCCTCCTCTTCTACATCATGGTCCTCTTCCTCACCAGCATCTGCCTCATCCTCCTCTCCATCTTCATCCTCATCATTGTCCTCCTATAAAGACACAATTCATGTGTCATTTACATTTCCAAAATGTTATTTACACATACTTTTCGAGTCAAATCGCAACACAGACAATGAGGCATGTGTTGATCTGATCTTACCTCTTCACTGTGACTTTCCACATCTGACAGAAGGCGGAACTCGCAGTCCTCTTCCTCCTCCCGCTCTTCCTCCTCTGGCCTCTTTTTACTTTGTACAGAGAAACCACTATGAGAATCTTACATTGGAAGTATTCCAATTAATATTCCCTTAATCATTTTTGAAAGGGATTTCTTTACTTGTGATTCTTTACTAAAGAATCACAGGAAGTAATTAACCTTTACAGATCAGATACTGAAAAATCTTTTTCTTTCTAGTTAATGATTTGGATTATATCAAGTCTTTGTACTCTACCTGTGTTGTGCGGGTGAAGCCGTGTGAGCAGAGCCTAAAATTGGCAGCAGAGGAGAAAAATCTCAAAATTGCATAACAGAAGGGAAACAAAGACAGATGCTCATATCATTATCAAACTTCAAAAATCTAAATTTTTGTGAGACAATTATAGGTCCCTGAGGTTGCTCAGTGTTCAAGGTATCTGCTTAATTTCTCGTCACAATCTCTACTGTTTGGGTCTCAGTAAGTTAAAATTCTTATTAGCTTATAATTGAGTTACTAGCCAGCACACTTGTTTACCTGGACTAGGAAATTTCCCTGAACACAGCCCCAGCAGCTGATCCATGGTATTGTCAGATTCCTCCTCTTGTCCTCTCTCTGTACTCTTCTCTGTTTCCATGTGCTTCTCTCCTGCCTGTGTTGGTGGAAACGCTCCAGAGCACAACCCGAGCAGCTCATCCTCCTGTGTCGCTCCAAGGCCTCCAGCCCGACTCGAGCCGCTCCCCGCTGTCCCGAAAACACCCGAGCACAGGCCCAACAGCTCCCCCATGTTGGCATCCATTGCATTTTCATCCAGGCTGTCCAGGATCAGCTGTCTCTTGTGGGAGCGAGGTGCACCAGGCCGTGGTCCCACGTTAAGGAAGCCATCTGCATCCAGTAACTGGGAATGGGTGTCATCCTCCAGGGAGAAGCGACCTTGGGAGTCTCCTCCCAGACCAGGGCCAGAAGCTGCTCCCCCCAGGGGCCCTGAATCTGCTCCTGGGGATGGGGGTGCATATAAGTCTTGGGAGTCCTCAACAGGGAGGCAGAGAGAAGGCTCGGAGAGTTTTCCTGAACTCTGATGGGGAAAAAGTTGAAAAGTTAAACCACTGTTGCTGAAAGAATTTTCTTTGTCTATCTTTTGTACTTGCTCCCCTATTTTTTATTCAATGTAATTCTTTTTATGCATCCTTGAGTCTTAAGATGTTTTTGTAAGAGCTTTTAGCTTCCTCCCACTCATGCATGGGCTCTTGTTTACTTTTGATTTATATAAATGTGAGTATATCTTCAGTGTATGCGTTTGTATATTTGTGTGTCAAAGTTTATTTTCATATATCACATCTTTTTAATTGTTGTATTTCTTAATGAGAAAAAAAAACATTTAAAAATGATGATGCTTTGTGCACCTCTTTATCATTTGTGGATTTTTCTGTTTGCCTGTGTGAAATATATTTGTTCTGGGCAGGTTTGCCAGAATTCAAACTCCTGGTGATATTATTTTCAGTATTAAACTAACTGAAAAACGTTTTATCTTACCTTAGAGGCAGAGCCGAGGAAGCTGGGCCTGAACAGGCAGGGAGAAGGGGAGCGGAAAATGGAGGAGTTGGAGACGCTTCGTCCTGCGGAGCGTTGATGATTGACGGGCTGGTAGGAGGTTATCATAGATCCTGCAAGCTCAAAGCTGCTGTTGTGGCTGTTGTCCTTCACCAGTGACAGAGAGTCATCTTCTTCTGCAGAAGAGAAGAATGAGAGTGTGAAAAAAGAATGTACAAAATTTGAACGAATGAACAAAGTAAATGACATCTTTCACTCTACTCACCCATCTTGTTGCTGCTGTCCTGCCCAGAAGGGCCAGATCTTCTCACACCATCACTGAAAAGGATAACAGTGCATGTAAAGCTTTAATACTTATATACAGACAGAGTAGACTAAATAGGACAACCAGGACAAGATTGATAATTGATATTAAACGGCTAAGTTACAGTGTTAAAAACAAACATACACAACCAAACTTCCAGCACACTTACCCAGTGCGAGAGCAGGAGTTGCCTGGGAACAGCATGAGTGTGCCATCTGTGTTAACTAGGTCAGGAGTTGGCGAGGGTCCGTTCAGCGCTACAGGAGAAGGGCTCCTGATACTCTGGACCACGCTTCCTTCCTCCTCCTCCTCTTCTGCCTCACCTTCATTTCCTCCCAGTAAGTCATCTACATTCTGGTAAAAGAGAAGATCAGGCTTGATGTGAGTACAAAGGAACGAAAGTGTGGAAAGTAATTTGATTGCTCCAAAGACACAAAACATCCTCTCACCTCTTCGTCCTCAGACTCATCCGTCATATATTCCTCCTCTTCCTCTTCCTCACAGTCTTCATTGTCTAGGCGATTCAGCTCTGCCTTGCGTACCCTCTCCTCTTGTCTCCGTTGGGCCATGGCGAGCTGCAGGCGTTGCTTCAGAGTCAGCAGCTTCTCTCCTATGAAAAGAGGACCAGAGGAGGTTAGTCATGCCAGGTATTCAACAATCTGGTCTCCCTGTCTGAAACACAACCCACGTTGTCTACATGCACGCTACACCTGTATCCATACCTGGTTTGCTTGCCACAGGCTCCACTGCTCCCTCTTTAACAGTGACAGCGACTGACTCTGTGTGCAGTTCCTCTTGACCAGACGGGGTGCTGTCTTTGCGGATGATGTGGAGCTGCATTGTATGCTCTCCTTGAGGGTGTGCAGGTGCCTGAACGTGACGAAGGTAACGCTTCTTCAGGGCCTCCAGACCTATTGGAAGTAGAGGTCAATACAAGATCTAAAAGTAATAATAGAAGGGTTCATTCTGACTTATGAGCGTCTTACACTTGATCACTTATTTTTCTAAAAATGCTTAAAGACTTGTCACTCACCAGGGTTGAGCTGTGGAGGCTCGAGTTCAACAAAGGTACCGTCATCTGGACACAATTTAGCAACAGGTGGGGGGTCCAGTCCAAACTTCCTCAGTATGGCGAATTTGTCCTTCTTGGGTTTGCTGGGTTGCTGTGCCGAGGACTCTGCTGCAGCTGGATTGGTGCTCTCACACTGAGCAGGTAAAGGCTGCTCCAAAGCTCCAGATACAGGCTCTGTTTGCAGGGTGTCACAGTGAGACATAACTGTAGTCTGGCCTTGTTCTAAGCTTACAGGAGAGGTTAATTCTCCAGAGTCAGAAGCAGGTCTCACTACTTCATCTGTTGTGACTGACTCCTGCAGACTCTCAGAGAGGTAAAGCATCGGTCCAGATTCCTGTTTGGGATCTAGGCTTGCTGTTGCTTCTCTGTCCTGGCTGAGGCTCTCCCGCTGTGGGGACGAGGTGGCAGCAGGATGAGGTATAGGTTGGATCTGAGTCGATGCCAGATCTAGAGAGGGAGAAGAGTTCTGCTCTGTGGATGGCTGCTGGGGATCGCTGGTTGGGTTTGTGGGAGGTGGAGGAGGAACTGATGGTGTTTCCAACATCACAGCTGAATACTTTGTAGATCTGAAGAGAGTAAGATTATCATTCATTTGTTTCAAGTTTAGCATGGCAGCCTTGAGACTTCTGAATGAATTTTGATTGTGTGCATATGACAAAAAAATGTAAAATTAAAACACTAGTAAAAACAGATTTAGTAAAATTATGACAACAGATGGTCAGTGTGTGAGATTGTCATTACTTCAACAATGCCATGGCAGGACCCAGTGGCCTGGCCCTCTTCTTAAAAAACTGGTCAATGGTCTTGGGCTCAGGGATGTGGTAGGGCAGACCAGCTGTAGACTCTACAAAGAGAGAGAAACGTGACAAAGATGCAGAGTCAGCAGCATAGAGAACATGAGATTCCTCTTTTAAAGTCAGAACCACACTTTTCAAAGCATGATCCAAAAATACACTCCTGTGAGTTTTAATTAATAAAACCAAATAAGAAGTCATTAACACACAGCCATGACAGATAAATGAGAATACAAGTGTTTCTTGCAAACTGACCTCTGATCAGCCTCTGAGACTCACTGTGGAGCTGCTTCATTGCCTCTTTGCTGGCCCGTGCAGCTTTCCTCTCCTGAAAACATCACACATGTTGAGAACACAGTCGCTTCAGGGTTTTTGGTATTAATTTTACAGCATTTAGAATAAATTCAAGTATTTTTACACTGCATACCACACGCTGTTGTTTGTCTGGTGCCTCTTCATCTTCCTCCTCATCCTCATTCAGGAGAGGATCCTGCAGCAATATTTAACACTGATTACGCAAAAGGCCCTTTGAGATACCATGCGCAAAATGTCATGCCCAACACTGTGCTATGCTTTCACCACAACACCTCACCAAAATTTCATTCACTTTGATAAAATTCTGTTACCAGTGCTATGTGTATCTATAAGCTGAGCACAGTGATAACAAAAAGCAAGGTCATCTTCTTCCTTCCTATTCCTGCTTAAGCCTTTGCTCCATATGAAAACTTCATTAAAAAAAAAAACACTTTTTGGATTTCTTAAGTCATACGAAATGGTGAAGTATTCAATGAATGATTCCATGTGCAAACATTCATCTATTTTGTACCTCATGTTTTTTCATCTTTTGCTTGACAGCAGCTCGAATGGCATCCAGAGACTCCTCTTCCTCCTCGTCCAGACCAGTGTCAAACAGGTCTGTGTCCCCCAGTGGACATCCACTGTCATTCAGAGCCCGAGGGAGAGGAACATTCTGAGGAAATGAGAGTTATAGAGAGTTACACAATATAATCAACATTAATTATAAATCTTATAATTTGAGAATGATGCACAACAATGCTGTGACCTGTAAAGCTATGTGCATTTTATACACAGCATAGTTTTTCAAGGTTTTGGTTCAGTTTTTGAATGTATCATGACACAGAATTTTTTTCTCTCTCCACAGATTTCCAAAGTAGAATAGAGAAACCCTGATGCACCACCATGCACAAAGTGTTCAGAATGAAAAAAATAAAAAAAAAACATCACTGAGAAAAAAGGTCAAGCTGCACTAACCTCATTCATTTCAGAGAACCTCTCTTTCTTCTTCAGTTTTTCCACTGCTTTGCTACGCTTCTCCTTTTTCTCCCGATGCCTGTGGCTCTTCTCTCTTTTCTTTTGTTCCTTCATCGATTTCCCTTCCTTCCTCACCTCCTCCATTTCTCCACATTTCTCTTGCTCAGGCTCACTGTCTTCACTGTCAATGGGAGCACGGCTTATTCGCTTGCTCTTCTGCGCCCCCCTCTCTCTCCTCTCTCCCTTCTCTTCTGCCTCTCCAGTCTCCATCTCCTCTCCACTGGAAGCAGATAAAACCAGTGCTTCAACCGTGTGAACACTGTTCTCTGCAGCTGCCTCCTCTTCCTCACTGTCACTGTCTCTTATGGCGTTACGATGAGGCTTTCTGTGAACTGTGATGTCTTCATCATCATCAGAATCTGAAAACAGAAAAACAATTTAGAAAAAGGCAAAAATCACAAATGTCATCCCCTTCATTTAACACACATTTTAATTGAACTTGATTCTTCAAAATTTTTGTTGTCTTGGAACAAAAGTAAAAGTAATCAAATCCTTAAATCCTTAATTTGACTGTTGCACTAATGTTGTGATTAAGTGACCACTAAATGCATAAACTGTATAATGTAAATACAACAAGTTCACTGATTTACACAACCAAAGTGGTTCTGCTCTGCATCTCTCAGCCTGAATTATCATCTATTGTTGTGTTACTTCACCTGGAAGCTCTTCTTTATTGTTAGCTGTCTCCGTGACCATCTCCTCTGCTGGAGAGCCCATCCCGCTGTCTGAATCACTCTCTGTTGCAGTTTGGGCCACAGCTGGGAGCCCTTCAGCCTGGGTGCAATGACAGGAAACAAAATTCAGCCATCATGAAGTGCATTTTATACAGTATGGGGGCACTGCAGTCTGCTTGGTCTGATGTCTGTTTGCTGGGGAAAAACATGAGACTCCACATTCAATGTAATACAGCCTTGATGTAAGGAACATACGGCCAAATGTTAGTGTTCAGGATTACTTAACCATAAGTTAATAAAATCAAAAGATATGATGTATTAATTTCACGATTCGTTTCAAACTGCAAAAGCTGATAGCAGTCCAACTCAATGCATAACTTTTTAGATACCAAAGTTAAAGCATGTGTCTGTATTTGTAGAAAAAACAAACACTCTGGAAAAGGCTATTTCTCTGCAAAGTTAACATGCAGTTTGTATGTAAATGAGATGACTTAAGGCAACCAAATGGCTGTTAAATTACAACAGTGGCGCCGTGCAATAAACCTAACAATGAGCACAAACGTTAGCTAGCAAAATTACTTTCTTTCAACTTTTGTGCTAAATGTATCAGCTGAATGTGAACATGAGTAAATCCTTACAACAGAATCCGCTTAGACATACTATCTTAACAAAGTGAAACATCTAACTAAAATGCATTTTAACCGATGTGACCAGGCCAAGACGACAACCACCATCTCAGCTGGCTAAACCTAACCTAGCGAGCGCTAGCTAACCGGCTAACGCTAGCAATGTCTGCTATTAGCACATTTCTTTGACCCGGAGCACTTTTGATCTTGACAGTCTTTCACTATAGCTTAAAACTAACGTGGAAATATATATCAGTATACTTTCGTGTTAGATAGATGTCCAAACTAGCGGCTGATATCAGAAAGCGTCTCCTCACCTGTTGTTGAGAAAGAACCAGGCTCATCTTTGTCCGCCGGCTAGTTTACGCTCTTTTGTAAAGTAAACCAGCGGAGACGACACTTCGTCGGATCTAAGCAGCCACAACAGACGTGGAAAAAGTAAATGTCTGCGCGACAACGGCTATTTTAGACCTTTAAAGTACATTTAGAAAGCGTTTAGCCGGGCTGCTCGTCTTCCTCCCGCCTGATCCAACACACCAAATAGAAATTTTGATCTTTCGCGCGTCGTGACAGCTGGACCGCCACCGAGGTGTCAATCCATCCGTTCTAGTTCTCTCATTGGTCTATCGATGAACTTTGTACCCGCCTACATTGACGACATAGCTTGGCGAGGAGCTGATTTTAAATACCGGGAGTGCTGGGGCGGGCGGGGCTGAAGGTTTGCGCAAGAGTGAGGGTGATTTGAGACTTTTGTTTCCAGAACAGAAAGAAAGAAAGGAAGAAAGAAAGTAAGACTTTATGTTGCACAATCTAATGAAACATGTTGTTTAATGCAGAGTAATAGTGTATAAGAACTCCTTTAATGGCTTTCAAGTGAAATATGTTTGTATAATAAATCATCCTGTATAACGCAGTTTTAATTTTTTTTACTTTAATTAGATTTCTTTTTCAAGCAAAATCACGTCAGATTTTCATCAATTAAAAAACAGGTCAGTGTTAGGTATATCTGCTAAATCGACTGAGAATTACTCAGTAATCAGATTTAATAGTATGAGGTGCATAGTTTTATATATGTTTTTTTTTTTTTTGCTTGCTTTCTGTTTGAAATTCATAAAATTCATTTTATCGCTACACGTGAATTCCAAGTTTATAAGACTGTATATTATAAGGACTAATGATTTTCTTTCCATCCTCAACAAATGAACACATACAATGTGTTATCTGCATCTTGCATCAAAGTGAATGGACTGACAGGATTTTTATACATATGGTTTCCTTACTCTACGGCTGGGCAATAAGATTTACTTTTGGCAGTCTGACAAAGCACAATTTACTGTTATAGGTTGAACTACCCAGGAATGTAGAAGTTGACAATAGTGCCATCTCGACTTATTATAAAATAAAGACAGTAACACAGGGACCATTTCCTTCATTACTACTTTTAATTAATTTAATACTTTTACTTTGAATACTTGAAGCGGATTTACTTATCCAGGTTTATTTAAGTAAGATTTTCAATGCAAGATTTACTTGTAATGGAATAGTATTACACTGTTGTTTTGCTTTTTAAGTAAAGCATGTAATTAAAAATTATATAATATAATAACGAACTCTAAAGTGATTGAATAAGTAAATCTTAAATTGATTAATTGCACTCAATAAATTGTACTCAACTAATGTATTATTTGTGCTAAAATAATTTATACTTGATACAGTTAATACTTAATTACCTGAGTAGAGGACCAACATGCACTTTTCCAATACCATTTCACCACTGCTCCAAATTATTTGTTTATTCATGCACTTTTCTTGACCTGGTGTTTAGGTGCCTTGTCTTATCTTATATTATAATATCTATGCATGCTGTCTATTCAGGATTCAGTTTTACTGTATCCTGTATCCTCCTCCCTCCTTGACGGGGATCATTAAAGTTTGATATCCCAGTGCGGTACAGCAAATTACGCATGCGCACAGCGGGCTCCTCGGCTGCTAACTGGCGCATGCGCACTTACAAATCCCCAGAAGCAGCAGCGGCAGCGGCAGCTCGGCTCCGTCAGTCCGGTCAGCAGGCAGCCACGCATCCATCTATATTCCCTTTTCTTAAATTAGCCACTTTAAGCTTCGCGATACCGCCCCCAATTTCAGCGTCGGTACGGAGCCGCCAGGCCGGGACAGAGACGGAGAGAGAGGCCTCGGCCATGGAAGCGCTCGGACCCGGTAAGAAATGTTGAGAAAACAGAGAGCGGGGGAGCGGGGAGCGCGAGCTGGTAGCGCGAGCGTGTGCGCAACCGCGTCGCTTCACTGGGGGCCGCGGCTGCAGCGAGGCCTCGACGCGCTGACGGGAAAACAAACCGAGGCCCAGCCCGTGTGTTTTGACATTATTTACAGCCAGCGGAAGCCACGTTTTTCTGTCCCTACGAGGAGTGGTTGTGTTTTTATCGGTTATCCCGTCATGTGTGCGGATTTATTTACTGAAGCCCGTCGTGTCGGGGCTCGCATTGTGTGAGTGGGGATTTAACCAGGACCTTCCTTCCTTCCTCCTTCCTTCCGCGTCGTGGTGTGTTTACGTTCATGTTTGTTCACGGTGTGTTTCCCTTTCGGGCGCATAACCACGACCTTATTTCTGCACCCAGGCTCCACAATCGGGTCTAAATTTATCCAAATAATCCCACCTGTGTCAAATCTGCCATTTCTGCTAAAGCGTCTAAATTTGTACCATCGCCATCAGGAACAGCGCGTCTCTTCGGGCTGCCCTCGTCCAAGATGACAGCGATGGGTGGAAAACAAAATAAATGCCAATGAAACACGTTATTGGCGTGCTGGTGTCTATTTTGTGTGACTCGTAATTTACTGATATTACGCGTCTGGGAACACACAGTAGAGATAAATGGCGCTTTTATCAATCAGATCTGCAGACCAGCTCCATATTCTTCATCTCCCATATGATAACAAAGGCACTTATTTTGCAGCGATGCGGCGATCTAATGATAAAGAATGAGGAGGAGGAAATCCGTCACACACCTGTACACCCAGAGATTCAATGCGTCTGTATTGTCCCAACATGCAAAATGTGTATTTACCTCATTTTTTCCCCCTGCAGCTCTTCATTTTGTTTGCGAGCAATTTAACACAGCTTGTAGGGCAAATCACTTTTTTTTTTTTACCACAGTGAAGCAATTGTGATGAATCTCAGTATGTGAACAATGCTATAGAGGAAAGGTGGTGACATTAAGAAAACAGATGCATTATGAAAGGTGGACACTTGCTCAGCAGCAGTCTTGAAATGAATGAAATAAATGTTAAACAGTTGCATGGTGCTGTGTGAAGGTCCAAGCCAATGTTTGGGGACAACAGTATTTTACAACCATCCACAGGTGTGTTTGTGTGAGCCATGGCTGCCTTGTTGTCAAACATACTTAATCAGTGCAAGCCATCAAGTTTGCATTCATGATAACCGCAGATGCTAAATGGCAAAAGTCACCTGATACTTGAAGATTATCACAATCAAGCTACATTTTTCAGGGACACCTAGTGATTCATGAATGTTTACCTTGCAAAGCTGAGTGTGGATGAGGCTGAATAAGACTGCAGCAATATGTTTTTTGTGTCCCATACCAGTGTCCGATCATTTACACTCACATTAGACTGCTCTAAGATGCATAGGAGTCTTAGCAAAAAATAATGTGCAACACAAGCTTTTTAGAATCCCCTAACTTATTCAACAGCTGTATTAAGTGATGCACACTTTGACAAAGAAGACTAGGCAGTTTCAATTCTTCAATCAGCCAAGTATCATCAGCAAAGTGATGCAATAACGAGGCTGTATTGCTTTTTAAAGCTGACAAACTATAAATAATATCCAACCCTGCATAGAATGCCCCGCTCGGGAACAAAGTGTTCACTTTGCAAATTTTAACTTAAAAAGAGCACTTGTCAGCCACCTCTGGTTAAGTTGTAGGGGATTTCTTCAGAAAAATGCACTTTTTGTCTTTTGCTCCAGTGTGGTTGGAATTCTTGAAGTAGGGCCCCCAAAGGTTCTGTGTAATGATGAGATGAAGGCCCAGGGTGTCTTCACAAAGCAACTGTGTTTATTTTATTATTATGATTTTTATAGTTGTGAGGTGGTGTTATAGATATAAACTGAAGCAGTTGGCACAAATGTGCAGATTGTCACCCAAAAGATATAAATAGAGGCAGACAGATAACAATTCACTCTGGGTGGTGTGAACTGAGGCAGAGAGGAGCCTACTCAACTTGAAAATGTTTCAACTTGAGCGAGAAATTCATGATTATCCCCGAATACATGACTCTACTCTGTGAATGTAGAGACAGGGGCAAAAGCCTGGATGAAAATAAATGAAACCACTGCATTTCCAGGTAAAATCTGGGAATGTTTGGTTATAATCTTAGTATGGGCTGTACTGCCAGTCAGGGAAATGCATCCATTGGTTTTGTGTGGCCACTGAATGTGGGCGGCACACGTGAAATTTATGTGCACAAGGAATATTGTTTAGTGTTGTATCTGAACTTAACAGTTAAAGTCAAAAGAAGTTGCTCCTCAGCAACAGCTTAGAATGAAACTTCTCTAGACTGTCGGGTGGATATTTCCTCCTTGTGAATGGTCTTTCTCAGTACTTCTGCGTTTCCACCGTCCAGAGTAGTACCTTAATCCAGGTGTGGGCGTCAGTGCGCTCCCCGCTCAGTGCCTCGGTGTCTCTGACTCATCACCGGGCCAAGCCATCATCCTCATGCTTAGCTTAAGCCCAGCTGTCTCTGCTCGATCACACTGTGGTTACCAGGGACACACATAGCATTAGTAGGCTCTACAGTGCGAGTAGCAAACCTCTAGCTGCAAATGTGAGCGCACTGCACGCGATGTAACTGTTTTTAAATGTTAGACCAGTCGAGAGAAAAATCAGCATAGTTGGACAGGCAGGCGATAATCTTTGTACCGTGTTGTGTTGCTCCTTGAAGATGCTCGTGGTCAATTTGGATCCAAGCTGACAGAAGTTCTCAGACTACATAAGGAGCAGAAAGACTTGTTGGCCTCCAGTGCATCTGTCATTTTCTGTGCCAGGAAAAGCTAATTTCACTTCCTCTGTGACTCAAAGTAGATGCAGCTCTGTCTCACTTGGAGCAGAAGCATGAAATAACGGAGGAAGCTTGCTTGACGGCTTGTTTAAATCGAGGCCTAAATGCCACCTTTTGACAAGTCTGTAGGGTCTCTTTATGTGATATCTGGCTCTATTAAAAATGTTTTATTGATAAATTATTCTGTCAGGGTTTACAGACATTTAATGCTGCATTTTAAGACTCAGGCTTCAATAATGCATGACAAGGCTGCAAAAGGGATGTATGAAACTCACAATTGGCCTTTAAAATATAATTATTTTTTTCAAGGCTGGACCAATGAACATCAAAATATGCTTGTAGCATTCATGCACAGGGAAAAGGACATACATAAAAATAGCCACTTAAAAGAAGGTGTCCCTCTCTTATTTGTAGCTTTAAGTCATGATTGAGTTGTAATCTGTTTGACTGTTGTAATCTGTCTCCTGAATTTTCACATATTAGAAGCTGTTGGTAATTTTTTTTATGCCTGCTTGCATGTGACCATCTTTCCCCATGATGGGCACTAAAATATCCTCATTTACATGAATGTAGGCCAAGTTGTTTTTTTTCCCCTCATCGTAGAGGCAGTACA
The DNA here is from genome assembly GCA_037975185.1 of Centropyge bicolor. Classification (NCBI taxonomy): domain Eukaryota; kingdom Metazoa; phylum Chordata; class Actinopteri; family Pomacanthidae; genus Centropyge; species Centropyge bicolor. Next base: position 13,589,546 of record JBBMOC010000005.1, on the reverse strand, counting down.
AAATCGTGACGTGACCTGACATTTACCCCAAGCATGCTCTTAATTCCTCATTTGCATACACCATACCCAGGCTTTTTGGTTTTGTTTTGGTGTCATTTTGTTATAGCTGAAAAGATTAATTGATTTCTTTATTGATAGAAAAATAATCTTTTTTTTCTCAAGCAAAAATTCTCTGGTTTCAGCTTCTCATATGAGAGGTTTTGATGCTTTTCTCCCTCTGATATCACTGAAAACGGAATATTTTGGCGCTTTGGGCTGTTGGTCGAACAAAACAAACAGCTGCATGTATTTGTATCCATGCTTTCATTAACTTGTTGCCATTTTGGTTGCACACAATTAATCTGAGACATTGCTGAATGAAGCAACAAACCAAATCAATTGGATGGTACAAGTTGGAAATTCATTCAGAGCTGAAGGGACTGGTCTATTTATTTCCTATGTGATTGACAGAAAATGAAGCTGCACCTGTTTTGTTAATCAAACTAATCATCAACACTTCCAGCTTCTCTGTTGTGAGAATTCGTTGCTTTTCTTTGTCTCATGTCATAGTAAACAATATCTTTGGGGGTTTTGGCTGTTGGTCAGACAAATAGGCAGTATGAAGACAGCAGCTTGGGCTCAAGGACTATTTTCTGACAACCTTGCAGCTGAACAGTCCATGAATCTAGAAAATAATTGGCAGATTAATCAATAATGAAAAGAATTATTACTTGCAGCCATAAACTCAGCATTGCCATTTGGTGGTGTTGGTTGTGTTAAGTAGACTGGTTGTGGAGGGAAGGATGGGTCCAGGCACTGCATGTTGAGAGACACACTTTGCTAAGTGTAGTAGTGGCAGCTGAGGAGGCTATATATAGGTACAGCTCTGTTTTTGGTGAAAGTGGGAGAGGAAGACCTCGAACTCACTGCTCCTCTCACACATGGAGTAAAACTCTTTATGTAGTGTCTGTTTGTGCACCCACTAAGCAGAAATGACATACAATTCCATACACGCTGTATCTGCAGGTCTTAAAGTCTTAAAAAGCATTGGATTTTGTTTCCTCAAAAAAGGCTTAACAGGTTATAAATAGCCTTATATGCAATTTAATGCAGACTTAAATATTATTTGGAGGCATGATGCCAACCGTTCTGTTCCAGTTTAAGGATTTGTTGCTTTTGTCTGATTTTTATATTCTTGTAAACTAAATATTTTTAGCTTTAGCTTTCAGTATTTTCAGATATTTTGTGATGATTAATTGAAGGAATAATTTAATTAATATGAATCTAGATGCAACCCCAGTATGATCATAAAACATGCATGAAATGTAACTTGCTGAACTGTGCAGAAACCATAAATACAGTAGCCTTGCAGTATCTATTAGCCTTGTGAAAGGTCAATCTTGTATTCATTCTTTTGAGATCAGACGAAAAAGCGTTTGACTTGACTGTATGGTAATTTTTGTTATTATATTTTACAGTTGTGTTATTTTGAGGTGCATTTTTATATATTTTTTTGTCCTCCCCAATGTACATATATCAAGGACAAAATGTTGTATAGACCCATTTTCCTGCTTTCTGTAGAAACCAGCAAGACAAGGTGCCAAAATAGAGGCATAAATTCATGCACTTGGATTACCTTTGAATTGCAGTGTGCTGGAAATGCTTTGCTGTGATCCATAATGAAGAATTACACACAGTGTTCAGCTTGCAACACAGCGTAGAACACTTGGTACGCCTTTTGTTGCCATCAGTAACAAGGCCAGTAGGACAAAGTGAGTGAATCATCAGATGATTTTAGTCCAAGTCGTGACAAAGAAAAGGAGACATGCAACAAATACCTTCTTATTTGAAACTGTACGATAAACATAATGTACAAAAGCTGAATGATGTTATAATCAAGCTAGTGCTTTATTTGTATTATGGAAGAGGAGGGAAGGGGAGGAAGAGGGGGAGTGGGTGGCAGGGAGAAGGGGAGGTGATTTGGGGCCCAGGCTAGATGAGGGCATGTTAGGAAGCGTGTTTTCAGGAAGCGATGGGGAGGGTCCCGATTGTCCATGCTCTCGCGCTTCACTTGCTAACTGGAGCGTGTGGGTGCATGGAGTTCAGGAGGACCCCCGCAGTCCCTTAGCTGTCAGTTGACAAAAGCATTAAGCAGCCTCCTCCAGCCTCCTTCAATAACACCAATAAATATCATTTTAATTTTGTTTATCTGTATTTTTTTCCTTTTGATATACACTCAATCTTTTGCACGCTTCTGTTTTTTTCCATGACTAATTCAGAGCAAGGATGGACTGTATGTGTTTCCTCTTTAAACGTTTTACGAACACTCTTGTACAGAGTGATGCATTGCAGGCCAAAATGGCAGATCAAGTAAGATTTTGACAGACAGAGCAGGCATGCCAGTGTCTCCTTCCCTCTGTCAGTGAGTTGTGTTGACGTGTGAGATATGATGATGTGTCATTATCAGGTTCACCTGCAACAAAACAAGGGCCTGAGGTCTTTTTAACTGGTGACTTAAGTGCTCAGGACATTGTTTTCCTGCGTTGCCTGCAGCTTTTTATGCTACAGTTTAAGACTCACGAGTACCACACCTGTGTCAGGTACCTATGTGCATGTAGTGTATGCGCTGTGTATGTCAGTGAGATGTATGTGGCGTGTACTGTTTGCAACGGTAATCCCAGACTATGTGTGGCACCCCTCCATATGGCCCTGCTGCTGTCTGTCTGAGAGGAGCTCGGTCTTTGTCTCGGCGTGAGGGGTGGGCGCCCTCTGTGTCTGGGTGGAGCTGGGGGGCGGGCTGAAAGATAATTGGAGGTCATTGTTTCGCCAGCCCCTTGTTGACCCATGTAGGTCAGGGGCCAGAGTTACGGATCAATCAAAGCGTGTATGTGGGTCCACGAGGCCTTTTCAGTGCATTCAAGCAATTGTCACTGATGAGATGGTTTGCAACAAGCTTGGCGTTATGCCGCGCACATTCATCTTTAAGATTTGACGCTTAATACAGAGATAAGCGCTACCTTTTGTTCACATTCAGAATAAATGCCACGTTTTATTGAATTAATTACTTTTTGACGTAGAATCCATGCCTTTCTTCCAGGAGTCTGATAAATTAAGGTTTCTCTGAGTGCATGAAAGAGGCAAATGTATGAATTCAACATTAAGAATGAAGGAAGTTATAGATATTCTTGTGCAAAGTAGTGACTTGCATGTCAACAATATCAATGAAAGTCTGTGGTAGCATATACATGTCATGTGGAAAATCATTCAGTAACTGTTGCGACATATTTCAGTACGTTTTTCTCTCTGTGCTTTTTCCAGGCCCGCCCGCCCCAACCTCTCTGTTTCAGCCTCCACGGCGTCCCGGCCTTGGCACGGTGGGGAAACCCATCCGGCTCCTTGCCAACCACTTCCAGGTGCAGATTCCCAAGATTGATGTCTATCACTATGATATCGACATCAAGCCTGAGAAACGGCCTCGGAGGGTCAACAGGTAAATCTGCAGCTGGGTTTGAGCAGAAAATGCATTTGGACATTTTTATTTGTCTTAGATTAAGATGATATTGAAATGCTGATTGCAGCTGTAGCTATTATATGCACAGACGTCCAAGAAGAAAAGGTTAGACCTTCAGATACAAGTAAATGGGGAAACGTGGGGAGAAAGCATTTATTTTATTGTAGAATTAAACTACATGCTCATTTTTTTTGTTCATGTTATCACCAGAAATATTAAGTCACTGGTTGTGTCTTTTTGGCTCACCATCATCTTGTGCCTGTCTTCTAGGGAAGTCGTCGACACCATGGTGCGGCACTTCAAGATGCAGATCTTTGGAGACCGACAGCCTGGCTACGACGGGAAGAGGAACATGTACACAGCACATCCACTGCCAATTGGGAGAGACAGGGTGGGTTTTTCAAATATTTGACCCGTGGCTCATCAGCATGTACACACATTCATGTGTGTGTCTTTAAAATGATGTGTAAACGTTTTTTACATGTTGAAAAGTCAGTGAGCACTAAAGGATCCACAAAGGGAGAGTTTTAGTCTTTTCATTTTTTTTCCTAGTTTACTGCGAAAATGAAAAACCTATGATTATAAAGACTTTCATTCATACTTCTTTTTTTTGGTTTACATCTATGACTCTGTGTGCCTGTACTAATGTAATGTTTTAAAGCTGACTCATCTTTTGTTAGTTTCAAAGACAAACAGGTTTGTCATTGGTCTTTTTTTTGCAATCTACTTTGCCCTTGTATTTATTGCCTATCTCTCTCTCTCACCTGTTCTTCAATCCCTCTGCCTTCATCTTTTGTTTCCATCGCTCTCTCTCTGCCCTTTTCCCCTCCCTCTGTGGTCCTGTCTCCCTCTCTCCATCATTAGGTGGATCTGGAGGTGACTTTGCCTGGTGAGGGCAAAGATCAGACGTTTAAGGTGTCTTTGCAGTGGGTGTCTGTGGTCAGTCTTCAGATGTTGCTGGAGGCCCTGTCAGGTCACCTTAACGAGGTCCCCGAAGACTCCGTTCAGGCTCTGGATGTCATCACACGGCATCTGCCTTCCATGAGGTACCTCATCACCTCTGCCTTTTCATAAACACACCGCCCACATCTTTTTCAAATCTCCTGACAGTTATTGCTTTTCATCTTTTATTTGTCTGCATTACTTAATTTCCTCCTGTCTTGCGTCTTCCTGATCAAATCATATTACACAATATGATTGCTGTGTTTGTAGCACTGCATTCCTGATATCTGGGTCCACCTCTAAATGGAATTTTAAATCTGTTGACTTTGATTTGGATATGATATCACATCACATCAATATTGTTGCGACAATACTGGGTTATGAGGAGAAATTGATTTGCTGCACTCTGTTATACCCGGACCTTCTTTTCTTTTTGGTATTGATAACTTTCCATGGGTTTAGACTATTCACTAGATTGTTCCTTGACACACTTTTCTAGACTCACTTGTTAGATTTAATAATGTGCAAATCTTTAGCAAACATGACATTTGTCTCTTAAGTAGTCCTCCTGTGCTTCTAATATAACTGTCTAAATGTTTTACATAATATACTTCCTAATTTGACTCATAACCTGGCTGATTATATAAATGAATAAATTGTTGGCTTTTCATTAATTGAGGTGGTTTGAGTCCTTGTTGATTAATTTGGCCCAATGTTGTTCTTTTGTGTTTTTTGTACACAGGTATACTCCAGTGGGGCGTTCGTTTTTCTCCCCTCCGGAGGGCTATTACCATCCTCTGGGTGGAGGCAGGGAGGTTTGGTTTGGTTTCCATCAGTCTGTCCGTCCTGCCATGTGGAACATGATGCTCAACATCGATGGTAAGACCTGAGTGGAGCCAATCGGCTTCAACTGTGATTTACTCCAAACTGTTTCTGGGGAGGCTCAGTGAATGGAAGTGAAAAAAACATTACTGTATTTATTACATCAGTTAACAAAAGAAGACTGCATAGAATAGCCTAAATGTGTGTGATTTGGTTACAGGGATACAGTCGAGAATTTTAGTGCTTTTCTTTCCCTTTTCCAGAATCAGAAACTAATAAATGCCATAGTGTGGTCTGAAGTATGTCAAACAGCAGTATTAGGTTAGCTTGGCCCAACTGCTGAGTGTCTGTGGGATCAAATATCATAATCATGATCCCATAGGCATCCAGGAAGTAAACAGAACAAAGCAAGTTAGCTAAGGGGGTGAGAGGGCACCTGAGTGTTGTCTTAGGGGAGGCCCACAGTTTCAGAGTTTGAAAACCTTTGATTTATTACATTACATTTATTAAAAAATCTCAGCTCTGTTATTTGATAATAATTGATTTATGCCTGTTGTACAGTGTTCTCTGTCAGGCTGATATGTGATGTGTTTAGATGCCAATATGAAGAATGTTATCATGTCTTCATGCTCTGCTATTTTAATGCCCTGCCATTTAGTGTATGTGTATGCACACAATCATTGATAAACATCAGCTGATTGTGTTGGAAAAAAACCCACTTCCACCACCATCAGCTGCTGCTTCCGTCTAGGCCTAGACTGTAGATACTTTTTACAATAAATGCATCTACTGTCCTTGTACAAATTGTGTAGAGAACTTGATTTCCTGAAGTAATGGTTACACACACAAGAGAAAAATGCAGATAATAATTCAGCTATTCCTCAAATAAAAAGCCATCTGATAAGCCTTTTGTAATTGATATTTTGAATGTATTGATATTGAACTTCCAGGATTGAATCGTCTCGCCTGTATCTGGAATATTTCCCCAACAATGCATCCCTCTGCCAGGCAGGGTTGTTTTCAATCTGAACACCAGTTGAGTCAGTTGAAATTGTAAAACTCAGTATTTCACAAGGCATCTTTGCACTAAAGTCAGTTCCTGAATCTAGGAGTGAAGCAGTAGTTGACATGTCCAAGGCCAGAAACACTTAACTGTTTAAATCTAAGAGACAAAGACAGGGACATAATGTCATACACACACGTCCTGATGTGTTAATTGGATGGCTGGCTTACTAGAGAGCTTGTTTGTATATACCCAGTCATATTGAGGGAGACAAAGTCATTCATGTGGAAAGATGTTTAGCAGTCTGAAGCCTTTGCTGATGAGGTTAAGGACATTCATTATGGCTGCAAGAAGGTGCTTTAAAGCTCCCTTTGTCACTGCTGCATCCCCACTCCACACTCTGCCTGCAATAAACAGCATCATGAACTCATTGGCTTGTTCGTAGTTGTTTTATTCGACTGATTTTCTGAATAACGTCATGTCTGTTCTACCCCCTCAGTGTCAGCAACAGCTTTCTACCGTGCTCAGCCTGTGATAGAGTTCATGTGCGAGGTGCTGGATATACAGAACATCAACGAACAGACCAAACCACTGACTGACTCTCAGCGTGTCAAATTCACCAAGGAAATAAGAGGTCAGCACTCAATACCACACATTTGCCAACATTTTCCAGCGAGCAAAGCAAGGCCAGCATTAACAGACACGTACACATTATATGCACAGCGTCTGAGACTCACTGTGTATTAAATTCACTGCAGAGATTAGAGAAAGGTGCAGGCCTGCCAGGTACATGCATGTTTGTTTTTATGCCGTGTATAAGAAACAAAAAATCTACACCCACTGCTGACATATAATCATGCTGTATATCCACTACACATACAGGACAGACTGCTTAAACTACACCAATGTGGAACACTTGTTCTTCACCTCAGGGTAGAAAAGGATTGTGTTTCTTCCTCTTCAACACATACTAGACTGTCTCGAATCATAAAACATGTCCATGAGATTCAGACAAGTATTCATAAGGGATCTCCTGAATAGAGCTGCACTTTTATTCACTCCCAGAATGTTTGAATGCAAAAAAAACATCTATTCTGTTTGTCTTCACTTCTTTTATTGTAAATGCACAGAGAAGCACCAAATAACCTTGGAGGAGTGAATGGCATTTTTTCCAATATGAAGTCATTTTGAAGCAGACAGTGTGGAATTTCAGCTGCACATTTTCTTTGACACTTGCAAGCTCTCTCAATTCTCCTTTTGGTTTGTGTTTTGCACCGAGTTGTGACAAATGTGTAAAGGGGAAACTGCAGAGAGCTGAACCACCCTGCAGACAATTGGCTGTCAGCATTTATCTTTATCACGGTTCTGTAAACGGCAGCAGAGGAACAGAAGAGTATGATTCTAACCTGCTGAACTTAATTATTAGTATTTGAAGTTGCAGTTGATTGGAAAATGTTACTGCTTCTTCACATGACTCTGTAACCATTCTGCCTTGTATGTTTTTTAAACAGGCTTGAAAGTTGAGGTCACACACTGTGGTCAAATGAAGAGGAAGTACCGTGTGTGCAATGTAACACGCCGACCTGCCAGCCATCAAACGTAAGTGCACTCATCAGTTTGTTCACCCTCTTGTGTCACACATAAAACTCCACATTTAACTGTACTCAAATTTTGCTCGTATATTGATAAATCTGCTTACATGAAAGTGACACAGCTGTGACACACGAGTCCGATGGAAAAGTTTATCATGAAATGTGTTGGTTTCCTTAAAGTACATCGGCATCGCCACCTGTTCTCTCTTCACTTGACCATGCTGGTGTTAAAGTTGTATACATGAGTCCAAGCTGATTTTTGTAGGGGTGGCACAGGGCTGAACCAGGTGTGGTAGAAGTAGGTGGGGAGGGGGGGGGTTTATTGGAAGGGGATAGTTCCCAAAATGATGGAAATTATGATTAATTGTATATCTGTACATGAATAAAGCACTCCATCTACTTGACTTATTGCAGAATTTTAAAAAAAGCAATGCCACTTTATTTTTGTTATTGGTCAGCCTTAAGGGCGACATTATGTGTTGTTTTGTTTATTGTGCTAATAAGTCATACATTTCTTAGAATTTTTAAACAATTGTCACTTGGTAAATTTTTCCTTTTGTGTTTTTGTTTTACATACTCGTGTGGACTGTTTGCTTCACCCTCATTTTCCATTTATTCACAGGTTCCCCTTACAGCTTGAGAACGGCCAAGCCATGGAGTGCACCGTAGCTCAGTATTTCAAGCAGAAGTACAACCTGCAGCTCAAATATCCACATTTACCCTGCCTGCAAGTAGGGCAGGAACAGAAGCACACTTACCTTCCCCTGGAGGTGAGAAAGAGCCTGTTTTCATGCTTAAATATCATTAATCATAGTTCAGTTTAGCCAGAACTGCCTTTCATCGCCAGTGGTAATGTTCTTACTTTAATTTCATGCTGTTGTTTCTCCTATCTCATTGATTTTGTTTAATTAATGAAATGTTTTGTCTCTGTAGGTCTGTAACATAGTAGCAGGCCAGCGCTGTATCAAGAAACTGACAGACAACCAGACATCCACCATGATCAAAGCTACAGCTCGCTCAGCCCCCGACAGACAGGAAGAGATCAGCAGACTGGTGAGTGCTGTTTCCCTCTTGGGGTGGGAGTAAGAAAGGCAACTGGAGCTGCTGGCATTTGGCTCATTATTCTCTATGGACTTGTAGTTTACTCAGCTGCAGCCACTGCTATGAACTGAGAGAAAGACAAACAACTCAGCATTGCAACTTTTTTTATATTTCTTTCTCATTCCATTTTTGTCTCATTATTTTCTTCACAACTCTGATTTCTCCTCCTGCAACTATCCTCCAACTCCTCCCCTTCACTTTCTCGTCCTTTACCAGGTCAAAAGTAACAGCATGGTCGGGGGCCCGGATCCTTACCTGAAGGAGTTTGGCATTGTGGTACACAATGACATGACAGAGGTTACAGGACGTGTTCTCCCAGCACCAATGCTGCAGTATGGGGGCCGAGTGAGTACAGACACAGGGAGGGACTGTGGCAGGGTGAGTACTGGGCGAGGGCTGCACTCTGGGGGTGCACGCCTGACTGGGACCGCACAGGGTGGGGGCATCACGGAGCGAATGCTGGGACATGGGGGAAGATCCAGGTTGAACAGTGGGTTCCTGAGCGAATCTGAAATACTTGGTTAAAATGTTTGAGCAAATGCTTTTCTACTAAATGATACAGAGTTGCAAAGTGGGAGGAGGTATTTCAGGCACCCATGGCTGCAGAAGAAAAGTCCTGTTCATTTTCTCTATAGACGATGTGAGATGACTCACAGTTGGAGTACTTCTATGGCTCAGATGGACACCACATTAACGTGATTGAGTCATCAGTAGAAAACATGAACAACTGTTCCCGGAGAGTCCCATGTTTCTGTGTTAAGTAAAATCAAGGCCATTAAAAGCAACATTTCAAATGGGACTACAGGATAGGGAAAACACCCACAGAAGGAGAGGCTCCTCCTGCTTTGCAAATCTGTCTGTTTATGAAGCAGTCATTTGATTGGTCCTGCAAGTTTAACTACTGCTTTTAATCCAGGTGGTGACTAGAATCAGTGTTTAATTTAAATATATGCAGACCTGTAAGACCTGGAACTTGCCCTGTGTTATAATCCTGTGGTGAATCTCTGCAGTCTGACTCCAACTCTTTAAGATACTCTTTCCCTTCACTGACACAGATTCTAAGTATATAAATATTACAGTGCACACAGATGAAAGCTGGGGTTTTCACCTATGAAACAGGTATATATCACCGTCTGTGTTAGTGAAGGAATGGAGATGAGGAGCAAGTCACTGCAGACTGCTGAGATTCACCCTCTGAATCTCAAATCAGCTGAGTCGAGATCTAATTGGATGGTGCATACACAAGATTTTTGCATTCAGCTTGTCGACAGGAGATGTAACTAGGAACATTTTTCCTGGACAAGAAATCGGTGTTTACCCGTTTTTTTGACAGAAATACAAACCTTTTTCTCCTACATTACTGCCTGCCTGTCAGGCTTGAGAGGCTGAATTGGGATTCGAGAATTGTGCGTAAGGGGGGATGAATGGATGTGCTGCCAATGGGAGGATGATTAGACTCGTAGCCACCTAGCATTAACATAAAACCCGACAAAAAGATTCACTTTTAAAGCCTGTGGAGCTAATGTGATTTTATCTCCCTCTGAAAATGAAAAGGTTAATATAAATACTACAGTTGCTGGAATATAACACCTCGTTCAGAGGCAGCGTTCAGTGATTCTGCTAAGATAAGATGAAACTTTAATGATCCCCTTGGGGAAATTGGTTCAGTGTATGGACCAGCTTTTCACTTATCCTCTCTGCTTCATTTACAGTTGTGCTTCACAGAACTGCAGCAGATTGTTGCTAAAAAACACACTCATGTGGCAGTGCCAAGCAGTGAAATCCTTTTATTGGCTGCCTGAACTATATGTTGGTTAATTTACCCAAGATCCTATCACAACACTCTCTCTGAAAGGCTTGGCCACTTGCCTGCTGGGATATCGAGTCTAATCGGCTTCCAGTGAAATGCCCTTAAATGTAGACTGCAAGCTTTTCCCATTTGAATGAATGAAATGCACACATCAGTGATTTTTTTACAATGGCATGCTGATATTTGTGGACATACAGTTGCACCAAAGTGCTCGCATAAACAAAAATGAATTCTCTCTAAAGTGACTGTATGTACATCATGTGAGAGGGGAAAAGCAGCAGTCTCTTTCAGATGTAACCTGCACTGTAATAACCTGTAATAATTTATTAGTTTTAAATCCTTAAACTTTGTCTCAATTAAATGTTCAACATGATCAATCTTCCAATTTGATGGAGACGCTCCTAACTTTTCTTGACCTGGCACTCACAAGCAGTTCATTGTGGTCACTTGTTTTGGAGAATAAAAGCTCTTAATGGCCTTTGGCAAATCTCGTTAACTTAATTGAAAGCCACTGCCCGTAGAATTTGTATTCACAACCACACTATAAGTGCGAGCACTCACCTAATGATGTGTCTTTGAATAGATACACTACTCATGTTCGCTGTTCACGTCAGGACTCCTGATGTGGGGAGCTATAAAATCAGAATATTTATGTGCTACAAACTAACGGAGCACTTCCCTCCTCTAAAGAAGTCTCACAATGCTGAGCAAGGACTGTGTGTATCTAATGCTGGTTAATACAGCGCTGGCACACAGAATATCTTTATACAGTAAAACTGGTATGAATGTATAAACCCAGTCTGAAGTTTTTCAATGTGCATAGAATATTTTGATCTGTGTAATGTACAGTATCTCTAGGAGTTATGCGTCATGTCTGCATGTGGAAGGAAAATCAAAGTGTGGGTTGGGCTGTTCTACCTTTTGTATTGGCTCATCCAACCGGGGGGTTGACTAAGAGAGTAGGGACTCTCTCCGCAGAACAAAACCGTGGCCACGCCCAACCAGGGCGTGTGGGACATGAGAGGGAAGCAGTTCTACGCTGGCATCGAGATCAAGGTCTGGGCTGTGGCCTGCTTCGCTCCACAGAAACAGTGTCGAGAAGACCTGCTCAAGTGAGTTACGGCGTCAACTGTTGTTGCATTTGGCTTCATAATGAGGCTTGTCCCCTTTCAGGCCATGCTAGCAGCGTGGTCACAGTTCACCACTTTGGTCCAGACTGAAATATCCTGAACAATATTTTGATGGACTGGCACAAAATTTCAATAATTCCTGGTGGTCAGATGATGAAATTTGGTGCAGACAATCATGTTCTCCTTATGATTAACTTTGATTAATTTTTTTTTTCTTAATTTCTTTAACATTCCCGTCACTTTCAGTTTTGTGTTGTGTTTAGAACTTGTTAGCATTGCTGGCTTGCTGATGTTAGCATTTGGCTCAAAGCACCACTGTGCTAAAGTACAGGCTCACAAGGCTGTAGATTTGTAACTTGCAGCTACAATGGTCTTGCATACATTTACTAAATGTCCTTCTCCCTGCTGCATTGAATTTTATTATCTGCTCATGCAGCTTATTTCTGATCAGTTGATTTAATACTTCTCAATAGGAGCTTCACTGACCAGCTTCGAAAGATCTCCAAGGATGCTGGGATGCCCATTCAAGGCCAGCCATGTTTCTGTAAATACGCCCAAGGAGCAGACAGTGTGGAGCCCATGTTCAAACACCTCAAGATGTCTTACGTAGGTCTGCAGCTGATTGTCGTCATCCTACCCGGCAAAACACCAGTCTATGGTAAGAAATTCCTAATTTTGCATTGAGGTGAATGTGGAACAAGATAAGTTTTTAAGATACATTTTTGTGATATTGATTTTTGGTTGACTCCGTTTAATTCTACAGCTGAGGTGAAGCGGGTGGGGGACACTCTGCTTGGCATGGCCACCCAGTGTGTGCAGGTGAAGAACGTAGTGAAGACGTCTCCTCAGACCCTCTCCAACCTGTGCCTCAAGATCAACGCCAAGCTGGGAGGCATCAACAACGTCCTTGTGCCTCATCAGAGGTCAGCAGGATTTGATTTCTTCATTGCAGTCCAGATGGGAGTGTGGAATGCATTCTGGCTTTGGTCAAATGTTTTCTTGAGTGTAAATGGTCCCGTGGTAATCATGTGGTAAAGAGCCATCCAAGTTTTTGTAATAATCAGCATCAATTTCACATAAATGATGCGTTTCTTGGGATTTATTTTGTCTGGTGATTCAGTTCTTAGAATCTCTTCAGCTTTATGTCATGATATTTGGATTTTCTCCAGGTAATTTTCATCAGAGTTCTGCTGTCCTTGGTTTAGAAACTGAATGGAAAAATATGATGTCCAGGCCTGTGATGTCTCTTTTCTTTCTGTTGTGCGTCCTCTTCGTGGTTCAGGCCCTCTGTGTTCCAGCAGCCTGTCATCTTCCTGGGTGCAGATGTCACACATCCTCCAGCGGGTGATGGCAAGAAGCCGTCCATCGCGGCGGTGGTGGGCAGCATGGACGGTCACCCCAGCCGTTACTGCGCCACTGTGCGAGTCCAGACGTCTAGACAAGACATGTCCCAGGTACCTGCGTTCTGTGTGCACATTTAGATTTTCTTTCTGTTGACAAAGTGTTGATTTGAACTCCTGTTAATTGAGTAATTCGTTTTGAATCAGTTTGTTGTAAAAACATTTAAATGCATCACTTGAATAATGTTAAATTACTGATGATAATCTAAATACCACAGACTGGATCATTCCAATTGATAATATAGCCAGATGTCTGAAACTTTAGTTTTCTTTCTCTCTAAATCAGTTGTCATTTTCTCTTTTTAGGAGCAGCTCTTCAGCCAGGAGGTAATCCAAGACCTGACCAACATGGTGCGTGAGCTGCTCATCCAGTTCTACAAGTCCACGCGCTTCAAGCCCACAAGAATCATCTATTATCGTGGTGGTGTGTCAGAGGGACAAATGAAACAGGTGAGAGATGAGCGGTACTTGGCAGACTTTTACCAGTTATTTTCATCCTTATCTCCATCTTATTTTTGCCATTTTGGTGCACGGGCCCCAAGTGTGATCTGCTAGGCTGAAATGGCAGCTCTGATTCACTATGAGAGCAGGCTGTCAAAAACTTCAATTAAAAATGAGGGCACAAATGAAGTGCCATTAGAATAACATGAAATGTGAAATTAATCCAAAGGAATTCTATAGTCGTGATATTTCAAGGCAGCATGTTGCACAGGATACCTTGTAAGGTTTGTGTGTTTTGTTTTCGTATTGCATCAGGTCGCGTGGCCGGAGCTGATAGCCATCAGGAAGGCTTGTATCAGTCTGGAGGAGGATTACAGGCCAGGCATTACCTACATTGTGGTTCAGAAACGTCACCACACCCGTCTCTTCTGCTCGGACAAAGCTGAGAGGGTCCGTAAAAGTTCACTCTACCGTGATGTGTGGTCTCTTAATTGTTCTCTGCTGTGTGAGCATCAACAGTTTTCTTATTGATCGCCCCCTGCAGGTTGGGAAGAGCGGTAACGTCCCAGCAGGCACCACAGTGGACAGCACCATCACACACCCGTCCGAGTTCGACTTCTACCTGTGCAGCCATGCTGGGATTCAGGTGAGGGATTCACTCACACTTCAAATATGAGATTTTGTTGTAAATCCAATATTTCAACTTTATGAGAAATCAAATGCAGCTTTACTTTGCTCACTCTGGTTCTCTTAAGCGATTTTGAAATAGTGTATGGATTTGGCAGATTTACACACAAAAAAATAGAAATTGTGGTTGCAAGCCATTATTTCAGTGGAAATTGTCCTCAAGAGTTCGGCAATTTTGCTCTGTGGTTAACGTGGTAATTATGCTTAATGACAATAAATGGTATGATTTGGATGCTTCTTTGACCAATCAGATGGTTTGGCTGTTATTTAAAGTGATGCACTCCCCACAAACTATCTTTTCAATATTAAACCCTTTCTCCCGTAAATTTTTAAACGATAGCTGTAGAAACAGACACTTACAGTGGTTTGTGCACATGACAGCATTTGGTTTTTGCTCGTCAGTTTGGTCAGAACTATACTGGCGCGTCTTGCGCTGTACTTCTATAAACATAAAGGACTTCCTGTAGACAAACACAGCTCAGGCCGATTTGAAATTCTCATGTAACATTTTACTTTCTGTCTCCCCTCAGGGAACCAGTCGTCCCTCCCACTACCACGTCCTGTGGGATGACAACTGCTTCACTGCCGATGAACTGCAGCTCCTCACCTACCAGCTGTGCCACACCTACGTCCGCTGCACACGCTCGGTCTCCATCCCAGCACCGGCCTACTATGCCAGACTTGTGGCTTTCCGAGCCCGCTATCACCTGGTGGACAAAGACCATGACAGGTGAGGCTGCCCTGCATGTCTGTGGCTCAAGAAAGATGATGGATCTTGGATAGAGATTAGATCTTTAAAAAGCATCTTGAACGACATTTTTTTTTTCTTAACTATGTTTCTGATTTGGACGTATGTGTTGTACAGAACATTTTGTCTATTCGTTTTGTCTCTGCAAAAGACTTTGTAACTTTTGTTTTAAAAGAGATAATATTAAAAATGTTTGCATAATCAATGTAGAGGAGAGACGGGAGAGAAAGCTCTTTGCATTGACCTGAGGCCAGACAGAGGCAACAGACTAAACCACTTACCCACCAGAACACAGCTAATGATTCCTATTTTCAGCCCTGCAGCCTCTGTGTCCTGCATTTTTATGATGTGATATCATTCCTGACAGTCAAAGTAAACTCTGCCTTTCTCTTTCTCGCAGTGCTGAAGGCAGCCACGTGTCGGGTCAAAGTAACGGCCGGGACCCCCAGGCGTTGGCCAAGGCAGTTCAGATCCACTATGATACCCAGCACACCATGTACTTCGCCTGAGCTAGCGAGCAAGTCAGCCAGTCCACCCGCTGATTCCCTCTCTTTCTGTCTTTTTATCTCTTATTTGCCAGTCTCTCTCTTCTTCTCCCACATCTCTCTCTCTCTCTCTTCTTCTCCCACATCTCTCTCTCTCTCTCTCCCTCTCTCTCTCTCTCTCTATCTCTCTCTCTCTCTCTCTCTCTCTCCCCTTGTAGTCTGTCTCTTTCTCTTCACACTCACTCTGCTCATTTTCTGAATCTGCACCAAAGCG
The DNA here is from genome assembly GCA_037975185.1 of Centropyge bicolor. Taxonomy (NCBI): domain Eukaryota; kingdom Metazoa; phylum Chordata; class Actinopteri; family Pomacanthidae; genus Centropyge; species Centropyge bicolor. Next base: position 13,573,621 of record JBBMOC010000005.1, on the reverse strand, counting down.
GCTCTTGGACGGGGGAAAATCTGCCGTGTCCCGACATCCAGCAGGTTTTTGTTTCAAGGAACAATCTCCAACCAGCGTTCCCAATCGAGCCGCCTTTCAAACCAGCAATCCAGCACTACGAACCCTGAGGGTCTCCGGTGCACACAAACAAAAAACAAACCATACACACATACTACAAGTTGAGCCATTATTTTGAGTTAGTTTTTTCTATTTGAATGTCTGCACTCTTGTGTTTGTAAGATACACTGAGCAAGGGAGTGGATTGGCACAGTCTGTGTCAGCGCAGCTCTTTAGCTCTCCCAGCTAAGCAGGACTCTTATCTACTTTTACCTCAAAGCCCCTTTGGGCAAAATCTGTCACAAGGTCTTGGGTTTATTGGGTGGTGGGGAGGGAACTCTACAGGAAAAGAGATGGAGGGGAGTCAACCTTTTAAGAATGAGATATATATATATATATATATATTTTCCTTTTTATGGGCGTGTGTTTTAACTTTTTCTCCTTTACCGTCTTTTACAAGCGAGGTGACCTGGGTGTCATGCCCATTACTACTTTCCTCCCATCTTAGCGAAGAATACGCAAGTCTGTGTGTGTGCGCGTGTGAGTGAGTGAATGAATGAGTGTGTGCGTGTGTGTGAGTGCATCTCTGTATATACATGTACTGCTGTATGAGTGTGTTTGTGTGTGCATGTGTGTTTCATGGCAGGCCACTGAATTGTAAAGGGAAATCAAGGAGATAACTGCTGTAAATGCCTCAGATTTGTTGTTTTTATATTCACACATACAGTACATATAAGCATATATTTACATCTATAGAGCAACTTTGAGACATATGACATAAACAGGCCTCATAGAGGCTGGTGTGGGTATTTGTAGCAGTCCTGGCTCACTTGTTACTTGAAATGCATTGAATTACATTTTGAACATGTGCGCTAGCCTGCTGCTAGTGCAAGCCGGGTGGGATTTGCACCTGTGGGAGCCAGCTGCTCCTTCGTGCCTCAGAACATCATGGAATTCCAGACAAAAAGTATTTGAATCCATTTGAAGTAGTAGGTGAAGTCAGGTCTGACGTGTAGCAGTAGTAACCGTGGTCTGGCCCGTGACTGGCTCAGCATTGGGACCTGTTGACTGGCTAAAGGCATTAAACACAGAGTATGGTCTTATCAGCCTGGCTTTCTGTGTGAAAAGCAGGATCTTATTTTTCTTTGGACCTGATTATCGGAAAGATTATGATAACACAGCTGGACGTTGCTTTTTTTTTTTTTTTCCTTTTTTTTTTTTTTTTTTTTGTCGTAGTTCAAGGGCCGGAAACCAACGTAGTTTTTTTGAGGTGTCCTTTGCTAATACTGGCCAATTCATTGCACTGACCCGGGACGCTAGGCAAGCAACAGAGGGCACTCTCAATCTCTCGTACCTTTATGCATTTATACATACGAATCAACAAAGCAGATTTGTAAAAGTTTAATATAAGATGTTTTGTGGTTATCTTAAAAACTGTTGTTTAGAATTAGTAGTTTACCATTGATGTTGTTGTTGTTATCGTTGTTGTCAATGTTGTTACTATTGTGATGAAATTTTACGGTCGGCAGCAAAGCCAGTTATATAGTTACTAGTGCGACTTCAGGAATAGACTTCAGTTGTTGAGCTGCAGGTTATGGGGTTAGAGCTTTGGGTTGGACTTTTTTTTTTTGTAGCATTCTGGTTAATGGTGAGAAGAAGTCGGCCCCAGGACGGATGAATTCATGCTTCCTCTGAAGGTTGTGATGTGAGTAAAATGTAGCGGCAGATTTGAGGTCTTGTGTAGCACTCCGACAGGTAGAGCAGGTCTGCCGCTGTCTGCGTCACTCAGCCTGCGATGGTTTTGATCAGATAAATGGAGACAATCAGGGATTGTGGTCAGAGTGAAGATGGATTAAGGGATTTGTTAAAAAGTGGTTTGCGATAGGCAATGAGTTGAATTTTTAGACTTTTTAAAAAATGGTTTCTATTACTCTGTGTGTATTTGAAGTATACCCATCTTACAGTCTCTGCTATTTGACGGTGTTTGTTTCATATTTTTATGCATTTTTAACACTGGATTAAATGAATTGACAATAAGCATAAGCACTGCCCTTGGAGCCCCTGTACGAACACTCGGCCAACTGTTAGCAGGGAAACCGTGGTGACATCAGTGGTGCTGTGGTGACAGTTGCACAAGTGGTGCCCCCTGCTGTTGGGACAGGATAAAGACATAGGACGGGAGGGTTTGGAGAAACAGTCGACGTGCACGCCTCCTCAGGGGGGCACAGCTCAGTGGAAGCCCTTTTGTAATAAACCACCCGTAAAGCAGCAGGTTTACTATGAATGGGTTTGAGCACCTGCCTGTTGAAGGCGTGGGCGTTGGCGTCGGCCAGGATCGGAGAAGCAGGAAATGAGGAGTAGGGGGGGCATTGGCAGGGTGGTGTCCAGGCATTGCATGCAATAAGTTTTACTTTGTTCCTAGGGGGCAGATCAGTTTTTAAAACGTGCACTAGTTTTACCAAGCCAAGTGGGCTGTGATTGAACATTCATCTGGCATCTCAAAGGGGGAATGATTCGATGTTTTATATCCTTCACAATATTTGATGATTAAACTCCAGTCGGATAGATGATCACTCCCTGTTTGTATCATGACATTGCAAAGCAATATTAACCCAGTTCTAGTTTTCAAATGTGGAAAATCAAAGCTATAATTCTACTCATTGTGGTTGTTGGTCTACTCGCAATTGTGTCTCTGTACTTTTATGTTTTTTTTTTTATTTTTAGTTTATTTTATTTGCTTGTATCAATCAGTGGGAATGTGCATTTGGTGGAATAGTTATGTAGGCTTTAGACAATTATCTTTAACAAAATGTAGACTTTGCTCGCCTGCATGCCAGAGTATTGTCCTTTAAAAAAAAAACAAAAAAAATCATGAAAAAAAACCTTTTTGAATCATATTTATTATGAGAAAGAAAAAAATATAAACGCTTTTTTTTTTTGGTAAATGTTTATCAATTTAGTGGGACTGTTTTAGGCTAGCAATATTTGTCCAGTCTCTCTAAGATGCATTTTAAAGATTCCTACACAAATGTCAGTAATTGGGGAGGTACACTCTTGTTTTCTGAGGCGAGGGGGGGCCGGCTCTTTGCGTCGTGTTCAAATTCAAACGAGGTACTTTCTTCAAACGTGGACCCGTTAAAGACCCGACCCCTCTCCTCTTCGCCAGGCTACTGTAGCGAGCATCCGTTTTGTCTCCTCGTTCCTGGTTTGTACCTGTGGCCACGCCTCCTGGCGGCGGCTCTCATGTCTACATGGCAACTCTGCTGACCCCTCACAAATGCACTTCCTCTTTGTGAAGGGGTCCACATGGCATCAGCGGAGCAGGATTACCTCTTTTTAACCTTTTTAAAAAAAAACAAAAAAACGATCCATAATTCTTTCTGTGCCCCAATAGAAAGAGAGCATGAATTATTTTTAAATTCCACTCACTTTGATATATTGTTATATCTTAACGGATTTGTAATTTGACATTGTGTATTGTGTATTTTAATTTAATTTTATTTTTCCTTTTTGGTTCCTTTTTTTGGGGGTTTGTTATAGCTCTGCTCTGTTTCTTTTTTTTCTGCTAGTGGTCTCTGAAGCTGTGTGTGATTGTCTAATAGCAATAAGGATCACAGAACTGGAACGTTCCAATATCGTGAATTGAACGCTCCGATTCTGCGAATGAACGACGCCCTCTCTGACCGGTTGTGAGAGGGCGGGGCATGTTTTCTATCCCCGCCCCCAGCAGAGGGCCATTCACTTGTGCTATTGCTATTATGTGACATGTTCAAATACTTTTTTTTTTTTTTTTTTTTTTTTTTAGCCTGCAGGGAATTCTTGTGTTAATGTGCAAAGTAATAAATTGGTATTTTATGCCTATAACAAAGCTGTTCTCTTCTCGTCATTGATGGTTCAATTGAAAAGGAACTCTTGTGTAAATACAGAGCTAGTTGACCAATTAAAACCAGGCCTCTATGTGCATGTATCTTGTCACTAGATGGCATTCTTTACCAGGCTACGTGGGATCACATGATAAACAACAATAGTAAATCATTAATGATCTGCATTGTCTCACCCTGATGGTCATGTAAGAGCAGCTGATCCTTTTTTTTCACAACTTGTTTACTTACAGACTTGTGTTCCTACCATGTTAACCAGTGTAGATGTAAACAAAGTGAACTTCTTTTTAAGTGAGCCCATATCAGGAATGGCTGAAAACTTCATACAAACTCTGGTTACTCTTGTCTGGATCTGGATCTGTGGGCTTTCAGTGCACTAGAATATTAAGTTTTGTCATCTAGTGTAACTCAGGGCCCGGCCTAGACACGCACTATCAGCAAAACAAAGAAGGGATGGGATCTTATCTGTGCTTTGATATTAAATGTCTTCAGGCAGTTATGAGTCAGAAGCCAAATTCCATTGAATTCACATGAGTAGTGGAGGCATTCACAAATTATCCTCTTACATTTTTCTCTTTATTATAGCATCACCAATAGTTCACTTACACACATTTTAGACTGAAAAAATGTAAGAAATTTGAGTGCTTTCCCTATATGATGTGCAAAAAATAAAGTAATTCAGAAGTCATGGTAGTATTGAACTGTAAAATGGCGAAACACAAGACCAAAATGAGCCTTTGATTGACAGCTCTGTCATGAGCAGCATTGTTTATATTGACCAGAACATTTTGATCCAAAAAACTTGATGATAAAATGCTGTTGTGCTGTAGCAGCTCCCTCCCTCCCCGGTGCCTCAGGTAAAAGAGGTCATGGAGTCAGTTGATAATGGTAAAATTGAAAGTCTGAACATTTCTCTTCATGCCATTGAATATAAGTCTGGATGGTGGAATAATTCCACTACAGCTCTGTGTCGGACTGCTGGAGGCAAACACCTACATGTGTCTGTTTATTGACTCAGACTGGACAGCCATCGTCGGTGCTATGTGTCACCTCCCTGTGCTTCCCTTTCTCTATCATCCTCCTCTGCTCTCCCGTTTCCTGTCCAGTTGTCATGACCACCGTTACCACGGAGAGCGGAGGCTACAGAAGAAAGGAAACCTGAACCGCCGATCTCCATGCCATGATATTTAATTCATCGGCACAATGGCACACCAAGGTTCAGTGTAACGCAGACGGAGCGAGAGCGGTCTTGGGTAGAAGGGGTATTTCAGAGGATGAAGACAAAGAGGTGCTGTCAGATCCTGCTGTTCCATCCAGGGTCTATCTTTTTTTAACTAGCTGTTTATTTAACAATATATTGATTAAACCTCCTGATTAGACCTGTCATTTTTGGCCTGTGATTATTTTAATTTTGAATTGAATTGACATGAAACAATTAAGATTAGACCAAAAATAACTGAGAATTCAGGGTTTTGAAATTCCCTTTGTCCAGATGACACAGTTTGCAATCACACAATACACACGACTTTTTTTTGTTTTTACCTGTGTGACTTTTCAGCGTTTCAACCATAACTGTTGTTCGAGGGGAAAAAACCCCAACGCCTCCTTTTGTGAGGCTGTTTCTCCCTTTCACTTCAGACAAAAGGAGCAAGTGAAAGCTATTTTTTTGTGAAAGCTCCTTTAAAACACATGTGAGTTTGTGCGGTATGAAGCAACACAAAGTGTGTAATCCTCATTGTAGAGGCCTCCCCCCATGTTGTCTTTGTGTTAACTGATCCACCTACGGACAAGCTCTCCATCCTCGTCCATCCCTCCTTTTGTTGTCTCACCCTCTTTTTGCCCCCTCCCTCTCTCCCTCCTGCATCACTGGGTTTTTTTTTTTTTCCTGGGGTTCAGTGTTGCTCTCGCAGGTTCGACTGTCAACAGCCGTACTGAAGATGGCAGGGAGGGACCTGATACTGTGTTTACCCAGAAGTCAGACGGTGCAACCCTGATTTGTTATTTATACCCTTCCTGACCCATTTGGGCTGCGTTGGTAGCAAAGGAAGCGGTTGGGGGGAGGGTGAAGCCGGGCGGCAGCTGAAGTCTGAAGTGGCCTCATCAAGGCTTGGACCTCGGCGCCGTTTATTGTCAACAAGGAGACACTTCAGCTGGCAACAGCAGCAGCGTCTGATGACGAGTCCTGCTGGCTGTTTTTCCTCTGGAAACCTGTGCATTTTGAATTAGAGACACAGATTTAAAAGCTTTTAAAAACCGGCTCAAATAAGTGACTGGAATAACCTCTTTTGTCTGACTCAAACAGCTGCTTGTTCACCTCTACGGGATGTTTGTTTCATAAGGACTAAACACTGGATTTCTGAAGACTGAGAGGTAAAAAACTACGCTGATTTCTATTCTGTGTAATCAAGCATCACTGGTTCTACCGTGCTGTGACAGGATACACTCACAGCAGCGTCAGTGGCCTTGAATCCAGGTATCAGGTTCTATCAGTCTGCTCCATCTAGGTAAGGCTACACCGAACCTGGAGCGTGACACTGTAATACACTGCAGCTCGACAATTGGCCCCCTAGGTTTGAACCACAGCCGAAGCCAAGGGACCACTTCCACCAAAAATTAAAAGAAAAATCCTGGCTGAGATCCATTTCATCCACAGGGCCTGGAGCGCGAAGCCTGATCGATCCTGCCTCTGTGCGCTGCCACAGGTGGCTGCACAGCCATCCACTCCTCAATAATGCATTGACTCAAACTCAGGAATGAAAAGGAGGAGAAAGTGTGCGAGCCTCTGATCCTTTTTGGAAGGTGGATGACTGTCGAGAGAAAGCGAGCGATCACTTTGGGATAACGCAGTGAGCTGAGGGCACGTGGAGGTGAAAACAGTGAGCAGATGTTGAAGAGGAAAAGAAAAAGAGAAGAAAATGGCTGCTGACAAAGTGACACTGGGGAAAAGACCGTAGGAAGCTTGACCTCACCAGACGGGAAGGGGGGGAAGTAAAAGGACTTTAAAGACCAAAAAGAAGGACAACAAAAAAAAAATCTCGCAGAAGAAATAACTGTAGTAGTGAAAGACAAAGGAGGTCATCATGGTGAACACTGGCATGCAGCTGATCAGCTTCACCTGTGCAGTGACCGGCTGGATCATGGCGATCGCCGTCACGGCCTTGCCTCAGTGGAAGGTGTCGGCCTTCATCGGCAGTAACATCCTGACCTCAGAGATCAAGTGGGAAGGCATCTGGATGAACTGCATCTACCAGACCACCGGTCACATGCAGTGTAAGACATACGACTCCATGCTGGCCTTGCCTCCGGACATCCAGGCGGCCCGCGCCCTCATGTGTCTGGCCATCTTCATGGGCTGGCTCTCCTGCACCGTGTCCTGCTGCGGCATGAAGTGCACCACCTGCGCCGGGGACGACCGCCGGGCCAAGGCGGGCATCGCGCTCTCAGGCGGGGTCCTCTTCATTCTCACCGGCCTGTGCGTGCTGATTCCCGTTTCCTGGACCGCCAACACCGTCGTGCAGGATTTCTACAACCCCAACGTGCCCCTGATGCACAAAAGAGAGCTGGGCCAGGCCATTTATCTGGGCTGGGCAGCTGCGGTCATTCTCATGATCAGTGGAGCTGTGTTGAGCAGCACCTGCCCCCTCATGGAGCGGGGAGGCAGGTACCGCAGGGGCTACATAGGCCGGAGCTTTGCTAATTCACCCGCCTCAGCACCAGATCCCCCGAAACCCATCACTTCCAACAGTGTACCATTAAAGGAGTATGTATAGGGAGAGGAGGAAGGAGCACCAGCAGGAGGAGAGGGAGGAAGTTAAAGAGTTTATTCTGTTAAGAACTCTTTAAAAAGTTACCCTGTCTCAAGTTTTAAGTCTGTGATTTATAAGCTATAAATGAAATCTATATATTTATTAATATATTAAACGTATATTTTGCTTATTTTGTATATCTCTTTGTATTGTTCAACTTGTATTCAGTACTTCAAAACATTTATGTGTGTTTGAGATTTGACTTTTATTGCACTGTGATAATAGTAGTGCCTGAACAAAGCCCATTGCCTATATTGTCAAATCATCATTCAGACATAAGTATGACTGTTATGATGGCTTTTATGATGGCCTGTGTTGTGAAGATTGCAGTGATTTCTCAAGCAGTTATTCTCTGAAAATGTCATGACCTCCAGTGTGCCTCTATTGAAAGTGTGAAATAAAACAAGTTTGTTAAAGTGTGCTTCACAAACTCTGTCCCGCCGCTGTCTTTATCCTTGTGTGCGCTGGTTCTTAAAAATACATTTTGTTCCCGCCTTTGTGACCATCAAACATCATTAGACACAGTGATTTTCACTGTGTCATCAATAAAGTGTCTTCAAACGTTACAAGGTCTGTAAAGTCTGGTACAGAACATGTCCAGGAACAGTTTTGCGACAAAATCAAATTCAGGTTCTTTTCCTAACATCCACAGGAAATGCATCCATCTGAAGTTTCCATGTATGTATGTACATGTAACAATCCTGCTTGTCTCTTCTAGCCTTCTCATAGGAATGCAGTCAGATTCACAGGCGTCCAGAGTTCCGCTTCACTTCATAGTCGCTTTCCCTCTCTTCACTGGGACTCAATAAAGAAGGACACTTTGTAAAGTGTGTCTGAAAGAACACAGAGATATAATTAGTTCACCGGCAAAAACTCCATATATTTAACAAGCAGCCACTCTGAACACTAACTGCTAATGACAATGAAGGCTATTATAGATTTGGTCTCTGGTCAGCCTGTACTAAAACATTTGTTACACGGACAACAATCAATGAAACCCTCTCTGCACTATAATGTCTGATATAATCCAACATTATATTTACCTGTGATGCCATCTTCTGCACTGGGAGACTCCAAGGATTTCCATCTCTTGGGAGCAGACTCTAAAGAGGAGAGATCGTCTGCTCTCAGCGTCTGCAGCAGAGTCTTCCTCCTCAGAAATCTGAACACAAGAGTTAAGGGAAAAAAGGGCCCCGAACATAACAAACCCAAGCCAACACAAAGATGAAGAGAAAGGATACTGCTGTCGATAGTGTCGCTCTGCATCCTGCAGCCACTCCAGCATGTCAGAGAGGGACGGGGCGGTGGCCGAGCGCTGGGTCACAGTGGGGAGATCCAGACTGTCTGTGTGCTGCTCGTAGAGCTGGAAGACTGCAAAGACCTGGTTACTGATGGAGTCTCTGACAGACTGGAGAGCAGACCTGAGGAAAAGATGGATGGAAAGATAGCACAGGTGCCCTGAGTCAGATCATAGTTTAACACTTTATCAATCTAGCTGATATTGTGCTCACATGAAAACTGACACAGAGGAACACATTGTTTATTCTGGGTCTTGCATGACTGCTGTTATAATAGATGATTATTAACCAATCACATAAGCTAGACATTAAAAAAATTAGAAGTCACATCTCATGGAAAGACTGGGAACAATCAGAGAGTTGAGTCTGTGCCTCATCACTACAGTCTTCATCCTGTGTGTTGCACCAGTTACCTACATCTTCTCATTGAGTTTCCCCAGGACTGTGTCTGTGGCTTGTGCGAGTTTGAACCTCAGCCGTTCCTCCAGGTCAGGAAAGTCTCTGAGAGGCGTGTTGGACAGCTGGACGTTTGACAGCGCCCTCGACTGCTCGGCCAAGTTCCCCAGAGACACCATCAGAGGGCTGCAGTCCGCCAACACACTGCTCCACAGTTTCTGGTTGTTTTCAAGAGTCTGGAAGCTTTTCCTCAGAGCTTGATGAAGAGGAAGTAGAGCAGGTTTGGACATTTCGGACGCTGATTTAAAAAAAAAAAGTATTCTAAGTTATTTTAATCCGTTCTGAAGCGACAGATACCTTTAAACCCCTTTAAATCCCTTTAAAACGATTTCTGGAACCATTTAAAGTGTGCTAACTTTAGCCGCTAATAACATCACATTGCTACCATGTTGCCTGGATCCACTTCCGCTCTCCTGCTGTAAACACTGACGTTTGCTGCTATGATAGGTCGAGAACCATTTTTCCGGACGCAGGGCAAATACGCTATCTAATTGGCTCACAATGTGTATAGTCCCTCCCCCTACCTACTGGATATTATAACCAGGAAAGGATCCAGTTTAACAAAAGGTTGTAGACCGAATGTTTTGTCTTTACATGTAGGAAAAATGAAGCATTTCAACAGGGGATTCAGAAAATTAAGAATTAAATTTAGATCACAGAAAAACTGAACTAAAAAATACTACAATTAAACTCGGGGTATTGGGGAATTTGGCTGTATTTACATTTGTGAGAGAAAAAAAACAGACTAAACATAAGATTATAGTCCATAATTTAATGTAGTAGATGTTAAAATTCGTCGTTTGTGAAAATCTATTTAGGAATAAAATTGATTCTGTTTCTAGTTTAATAGAGCTATCCCGATCCAAGTCAGTAGGTGGCGGTAAGGCACCAACCGCTAAAAACATGATGAGGAAGCCGGAACAAGGAGACGAAGAAGAAGAGGCTCCTCCCCGCGCGGAGATTTGAAAACGGCTTTGTGAAGGAAAAAAGTTGTCGACGAGGAAGAAAAACATAAGCAGGTAACTAAATGTTTATAAGAAACGTATCGCCGTGGTAAAACATGTTATTTAGAGCGTTTTTGTGCGTAAGCAAAACTGATAATATATTGCGGACTACGCCAGTTATTTTGTTCATAACTAGCGCAATATATATGTTAGCATTAACTGTTAGCTTGCTAATGTCAGTTAACTCGATCACCAACCAGCCGCATGTCGCCTGTTTTTGTTTAATGCTGGATGTAGTTATATTCTCAATGTACCCAATGTGACCTGCTGATGTTACTGTCTCATTTTGTGAAGAGTGGCTAAAATTGACTTCCCCTCGCAGACATGGCTCCCAGGAAAAGAACCACCAGACAACGGAAAAACAACCCCAAGATGGCCAAGCTGGAAGCTTTCCTGGAGGACTTCGACAGCGAGGGTGAGTCTGTTTTACTCATGGTTAAGAGACCTTGCTATATCCTTACCACCTAAATCCTGCAGAATATGATACTGTTACAGATGGTGACACAAATATTGGCATTTGAGAGCAAACGGATCAGATGAATATTGAATTATATCTTGTTATAAAGCAATATATCTACCATTCTTGTTTTTTTAAGGATCCTGTGAACTTGGTTATTAAAGCATTGTGTACTGAACATTTTACAGTTAAAACGCAAAAATGCTCTCTGGTCCACTAAATGTAAACTTTAAACCTTTGTATACTGGAATTTCTTGTATCTTCATGGTCAACATACAGTATATCTTCATATTGATATATCTGTAATAAGCTGTAATCTGGTGATAATATCGACCTGGGTAATTGTGCCAATATATTATTGGATTATGATTACTTAAAACTCCATCATCTAAGAGCATTTTAATGTTGTAGTTCATCAATGTGGAGGCAATTGTAACTCTTTTATACATTTGCTGGGTAATAACACAGCAGCAACAACAATGCTTATGTTTTCACAGTGAAGACCAGACTTGTACAACAGAAAGAGAAGATAAACCAGCTGCTTAAAGACGTTGACAACAGCTACAACATGGCACTAATTAAGCTCCCCAAGGCTGTCAGGCAAATGGTGTGGATGGAACATTGCAGTAAGTTGGTCTGAATTCTCTCATGAATCTCTCACATGAATCTGATGAATCCCAAATCCCAGCTCCATGAACATTTGTGCCACAGAGGCTTCTTCAGCATTGAGTAATAGTCTCATAAAGAAATACTCCAGAGACATTTAGTACATAGTTGCAAAAATTGGACATGTTTTATGATCATTAAATGAAAAGCATGTTCCCTTTCTCTTCAGAGCCTGAGAAACCAAAGTCACCAGAAGTGGATAATTTAAAGGTGAGTTGAGGATCTGCTTGTCTCATATCATGGCTCAATCTGTGTAATGAGTCTGAGAATCTATTTTGCTTATACAAACACACACTGTTCTGTATCAAAACTTCACAGAGAGAAGAGGAAGCTGCTATTGTCGAGAGCGTTGTGGCTGAGGACCACGCAGTGCTTCTGAAATCAGTCAAGAAAAGTATGTCAGAACTACTTTTTTGTATTTTCTATTAAGTATTCTGAATTGAAAGACGACTGTCAAAAAAGACTGCTTTGGATGGGATGGACTAAACATTTCCAAGTTCTTTCTATCATGTAAAGAGTTTAATGTTTAAAAAATTAATCAACTTTCCAATAGATTTCATCCCTTTCACTTTGTCTCCAACCTACAGCGTCAAAGAAAAGAGGTGGAGCCAAATCTAGTTCAGATGATGAAAACACACCGAGCACAACAAGGAAGGTAACTCAACTGTTCGTTAGAGGAACAAAACAACAGAGCATGACTGATAAATGTATGGAGTGGATGATTGTTATGGGATGTCACCTGTGTGCAGCCACTTAAACCTGCTTGTTTCCTAATCCAGGGGAAAGCAACAAAGAAACCACCAACTACATCAAAAAGGGCAAAGGCGCTGTCAGTCAGCAAGCAGAAAGGCTCCATCAGACGGTAGCACCATTTTTCTGTCTTTCACTCTTCATCTCTACCCAGGTTCTCAAGTTGAGTTGCCCATTAACATCATACTAACATGTCTCTGTCTGCATTCAGATCGACCAGGAAGCCAATGGTCACTCCTGCCAGGAGTATGCTGGATGCTTCTTTGGTTATGGGCCCTACCCCCCTCGTCACCCCACGCTTTGACCCAAGGTGAGCAAGCATTATAGTGACAGCTGCACCACACTAGATTCTACATTTAAAATGCTACTACCATTACTATTACTGTTCCTCCTGTTTCTCCATGTCTCTGTTTGTCACTCTGCAAGTTTTACTACTTGTGATAATTGTTTCTTGGTGTCTCTGATCTTTCGTCCATTTTTCTCGCTCAGCTTTATTGTAAATGAGGTCTCAATCTCAACATATTTCAGAGTTAAAATAAAGGTTGTTGATGATGATGATTTCCTCAGGCTTCCTAAGACCCCTGCTGTGAGAATACCCCGCCACAAAGAGAGGGTCTATAGCATTTCAGTCAATGGCTCTCCCATTGCAGCAGGAAATGAGGACATTATCATCAACGTCCCCATCGGGAATGGAGAGGTGAGTGCACAGTCAGCCATGCTCAAACTTCTGGATCCTACAGGACAATATTTTAAGTAATAAGCTGTTTTTACCAGGAATGTTGGCAAAGGACAGATTCTTATTAACATAATCAGCTAAGAAGAAATCAAGACTGCATTACAATCTGATTGTTGTCATTGAAATAGAACAGATAATTTGAATGAGCAGGCTAATTTACATCCTAATGTCTTAATATGTTGATTCAGAGCATTCAGCTTTTGGCCAGTCAGATGGACTCAGTGGACCTGTCACTACTGGATGAGACTGCTCTGAGGAGCATTCAGCTGCTGCAGGTATACTGAACACTGATTCACTTGGTGAGAAATATTTGCATATGCTTTTGTTCTCATCAGTTTTTTTTCTTCCCAACAGAATCGCCTCACAAACCTGTGTGGGACATCACAGTGACCCAACCGTCTGCTGGTGGCTTGTACATTACTTTTAAGAAATTTTATTTTTATTTTAAAGCTTTTTTAAAAGATGCAGCATATAGTCGCTCTTAAGGAAACCACGTTTTGTCAGTATTTAAATTACTGGACGTAGTTTTCTTTCAACCCAACACATTCACTGGAAGTCATCCAGTGAATGAAAGCTGTCAAATGTATACTTGTGGGTTAAAATGTGTTATTTTGTGATTTCCTCTTCTTTTACTCTTTACTTTTGTAAGATAGTTTGGTTAGTAGTTGTACTTACTTCACCTTTCATTTTTACATGAGTGTTTACTGCTGCCTTTGAAGCATTAGGCCTCATCTCTGGGTGAAATCTGATGAATGTCTCATTTTAGTCCTGTTGGCCAGACAGACTGGTAAAGATTTTACTTGTCCTACAAGCCTTGTAAGACTTATTGACAGATCTGTACTCTGCAAATATGTTTTCCTGTTTATTGTTTGTTCTGTAAGTGCACTCGAATCCTACATTTTTTTCTTTACTCCATGTTTCTACAATGAACTTCCAGTTACATTAGTCCAAAGTGCAAACTTCATGTACATGGATCACTCTCTGCAAAACTGATAAAGGATTTTGACTACAGCTCTACATTTGTGTGATATGCCTCATTTGTAATTAAAATGTGTTGATTGATGAGAGTGTGGATTAGTAGCTTGATCACAAGACATCACATGTTTTACAATGATTTTCAAATGCTATTATTTAAGTTTTTTCCTTGTGAACAAATCCACCTTCACTAAGCTGTACCTTTGCATGGGGACCAGCAGGTGGCAGCATTTCACCATAGAAGTTTTCTTGCCTGGAACAGCCAGAACCTCCTCTTAGGACTTTTCTGCTTTCTTCCTCCAGTTGTAATCTGTCCTCACTGTTAAACCTGTTGCCAAACTGACCAAAAACGAAAGTAAATACCATTTCTTTATTTTCTTCTTCTGCTGATGCAAAACAACTCACAACCTGCTGTTCACTCTATGAGCACAGTACTGAATCGTAGTTTGGGGATTTAAATATTTTGATGTACATAAACAAGTTGAATTATATTTTACAGGAAGAAAATTCAGTCATTCTTGTTTTTCACTTCACTGCCAAGTTTTATTGTTTTATGGTGACAGGCATGTTAATTATCGCAGCTCAACAGTGTTGCTATCAGACCGTTCTGCTTTTGTTTGTGTAATTTTCCTCTATAGGTTAACAAAATCATGCTTTTGCTTATGTAAGAAGTTCAGCTTGTCCTTCCATGACTTTGTTTACACAGAGGTACATTAGTGGGTCACGTGACACGCTGTTGGCAGGAAGTGGCAGCTTGTCCCGCTGCTGGCACAGAAACCTGCACTCTGACCTTCGGGGACATCATAATGCTGCCAATTAGAAGCTTGTTAGGCTTCGTTAGGCCTGATGAGCTCGTTAGGGCTTCCACCTGGGATGGTGAACTGGGTCAGACCGGGCCTCACCTTGGGCCCGTACAGACATGCATAACTCTTTGCTATTCCTGCTGGATTCTCATGCATCATATGCTACCAAGCCACAGCGTGGGAACTCTGTGCCCCCAGCTCAAGCCGGGCCTGGTCCCTTCCATCTGTATCCATCTTAAGCGCTTTATCATCTGCTGTCTCTCGCTGTGCAGACTGTGTTGCAGAGGTAAAAACCAAACTCTGCATCCCCACAAACGACAGATGTTGTGGTCAGCGGTGCGTGCAGTTCAGCTCCCTCGTTAGCGGAGTACCGAGCCCTGGCGCACCTGCTCTACATATCATAGAATTTTCCTAGTTTTGCCTCTGAATGGATTGGATCCTTTTTTTATTCTCTAGGTGGGTGGAAAATTGCCATTTTGCACGGATGGCTTGGTTTTCAGTAAGCACGCAGGCAGTGGCGCAGTGACAGGTGCGGTATGGATGGGGCGGATTTTGAGGTCACAGAGCAACACTGCTACATAAATCATCCGCTGAGATGTTGGGGATGAGGGACTGGAAGCTGAGATAGTGGGAGGGAGACACACAGCACCGAGATGCTTCAACACTTAGCAGGCAGCTCTGTATTAGCATCCGGTCTGTGCAGTTTCATTTTCTCCTGCTTTAACGCAAAGAAAGAAAAGGAGGGAATTAAAGCAGAACATTCAAAATCAAATCAGTAAATAAATGTTTTTAAATTGACAATGGATCAAATGGCTGTGTGTAATGTGACGGGTTGTCAGTTTTATAACCTGGGTGACGTGACCAGTTCCCCTTAGCTTTACAGAGTCATGTGGTACCCTTCAGCCTGTTGTTTTGGTTTTACAGCTCATGATTTTTGATTCAGTTCACTCATCATATCCAGCAGTTTTTAGTGAGAAATCTCTGACAGACAAAGTTAGTGACTAGCTGGTGAACACGGTGTAGCATTTAGCTGCTAAAACAGGCATTTGGAGTACTCAGGTGGCCAGAAGCAGGACTGCATGCTAACAACATCTCCACGTCTCGTGCATGTGAAATTCATTGCTAATGTTCATGTCATAGCGTTCAAACTCCAATAAGCACTCAACAGATCACATTGGTTTGACTGTAATTCCAGTTTGGAGGTCTCAGGATTAACTGACAGCTGCTGTATTTGCCTCTTGGTAAATGAGCTACCGAAGTGTCGCTGGCAAAATAGCAGGTGTTTACATAAAATAAAAACTAATAATACATTTATCTTATGTAACACGTTAAAATACGTAATCATCAAGTATTGATTAGAGTTCCATGAAGCTTTTCTTCACCTGTAGTTTTGTCCCATTGTTCCACCTAACCTCACCGCCCCTCACAGTCTCTCTCATTGTCTATTCCCAGAATCTGTTATCATTAACACATGGCTCTGACGCACGAATGTGGCGTATTCCTCAACAAAGCTGTTCCCTCCCCAAACTGTTGGAGCCGTTGCTTAATTGAGCCCCCAGACCTGGGGAAACTGCCAAATTTCCTGCCAAGACGAATGAACCTGGCAGAAGCATGTTCTCCTGGAGAAATTAATTCTCTGGTGCGTCGAGGCCTCCTATAAATCCCATCCGTCAAGTGCCCCACTAATCGATTTATTCACGTGCCCACACCTCCGTCTGCCACCGTCCCTCATTCGATTCATACTGAGCCAGACACGGGGTCAAGACTCATCTTTTACTGAGTTGGTTTGTCAGCACAAACTGAACAAATGTCACCGAATGCTTTGTTCTGTCTGCTTTGGTGATGGAGGGTTTGGAGGACACAAGCTGACGGTAAAGTGAAGTGGCAGACGGGAGGAAGAGTTAAATGGGACTGAACGGCCCCCACACGATGCATTCTGGGCATGTGTTCGTCTGGTGGCCAGCAGGGTCCTGATGGCGTTTTGATGGGCGGCCCCTCTGTCGCTCAGGCACCCCTGACGATGGGCGGGGTGGAGGGGAACATCTGCTGCCAAAAAATTCCTGTGGAAATTAGGCCCTGAAAATACCGGGCTGCTCTGAAGAGAGGCAGGAGGTTAATGCCATTTGCTGATTGCACAGAGACAAACCTTTGCTTGAGAGGCCCCTTGGTGGCCCTGAAATTCAGACATTTGTCTGTGAGAGACACGACAGCATTTGTTTGCACCGGGAAACAAAAGAAGTTAGACATTAAACCTGTTCTGTAACTCAAGCAGGTGCTTAGATTTCTGGGTCATGTGTATATGAAATTTCTTGATTTGTGTAATTGTTAGGCTTGTGCAGATGGTGGGATGCAGATGGGCGAGTGTTCATGGGAAAACTAACTGAAAAGAACAGGCTCTCACTTATACTTAGAATTACAGGTGCAAACACTGGGAACAGTTTAAAATGTCTTAAATTACTAATGATTTGGATGTGAAATGTTGTATGGGACTGGTACCTGTTGGCCAAAAAGCTGAAGTGTCAGTTGAAGTTGAAGCATTGAAATGAGTGAATTAAGTGTAAATATTAAAATGAGAAAGTGAAAGTGGTTGAAATCAGTTGAAGTGTGATTCCTTTAGTGTGTGGTATTGCTACTTCTACTGAAGTACAAGATCTGGATACTTCACCCACCTCTTAACTCTGTAGCTCTGCATCTTTTTCTGTAGCTTGTTTCTATGCTGTTCTACTAAGATACACACATAGGCTTGTTGATGAATGCTGCAGTCGAATGAAAGAATGAAAGGATTGGAAGCTGTTGAGAGATTTGGCATTTCAAGATTGACACATTCTACTCAGATATTTCCGGGGTCATCATTAGAAGTTTGGCTCATTCTTGTTTACTGGACACTGCGGCTGGATATTTTCTAGATGCCTTTATGTATTTCAACAGATATATAAATAATATAAAAATATATTTTGTTCAGCATTTTCTGGCTGTGAACAGTTTGAGACTCAAGGACAACACTTCCCAAACAGAGCGTGCATGCAGAGGCTTCTAATGCGGAGAGAACTACTCGCGGAGGCACAAACTTGAGCTTGGCGCTGTCATTCATTCCTATGCTGAACCTGAACTGGGCAGCTCGAAAACAAGGCTTTCTTATTTGGTTAGAAGAATATGAGATGCAAATATCAGCAAGGGCGACAGAGCAGGGATAAAATAAAGTGAATTCTCACCCCATTCATTACCTCCTTCAAAGAAAGAAAAGGAAAGTGACCATAAAATGAACGGTGGAGCAATGGCCAGGATTGCCTTTGAGAAATAATTAAAGCCTCTTTGCAATGCTCGCCAGCCTCCGGGAAAAATCCCCATCTTCTGTATGGTCTACAATTGATGTTTGGTTTACCAGCTCCTCTGTATAAAGCAGGCCTTCAATAAACTATATCACCCTATTTGTGAGAGTAATACAGCCCAGTGCGGTCCTCAATTAGATATAAATGACACAGCAAATTGGAAAATTAGGAGGAGAGGGAAGGATAATGTGCTCCAAAACAGGCTAAAACCAATTTATTAGGAGACCAGGAAGGAGACAAAGGGTCTGTTTCTGTCCTCCAACAGAAAATCCCGCTCTAAGTTCAGACGCCTTCCCGTTCACCTTGTCATAGGCTGCGTCTGGAGGCCGATCTTATTGCTCACAAATGATAGGCAGCGTGTGGAATTACAGGCTGCACTGAAGCCTGATGTGTGAAGAGGGGAAAGCCGATGGAATCTCCCTCGTTAATGCAAAATATTTTCCAGGTCGATAAATGTTAATCATAGTAAAAGAGGGTAACATCCCTCAATTAAATATGAATGGTTCACACAGTCTGTAGCATCTGAGATTAAAAATACAGGATCCTCTAAAAAACAAACAAAGGTCATGAGAGGACGGTGACGATGGCAATGTGCTGCTTGTTGACTATACTGCTGCTGACAGCTGAGACAGTATGGACGGCTGGGCGGCTGAGCGTCCTTCAGCTGGATGACCTCGGTTCAGTCCACCATGCTGGTGAGTCTCTGCTCTGCTGAAGTATTCTATTATTGCCTTGAGAGAACAACTCAGAAGGCTCAGTAAATTACCACATTAGTACAACGTAAACTATTCATAAGCAGCCGAGAGGTTAGGACTTAAGAAAAGCTATTCAAAGTCGAAGCGCCTGTGCACAACTAAAGTGTTGAGACTGGACTGAAATACATTATAGTTCACTTTCCAAATGCATAACTCTGTCAACTGTGTTTGACTCACTTCAGTTTGGGAGTGTTTCTACTTTCATTCAGAGCAGAAACTCTTGCACATAAACATGCAGTAATGTGTGATCTGTGAGGCAAAGCTGTCAAAGCTCACTATGAGCAGTTTAATGATGTCTTTAATAACCTGTGTGATGCTGTCGTTATGCATCATTCTCATGTTTGCATTTTTCTGCTGATTTAGAGAAAAATGCAGGAGAAACAGTTCACTTCAGGTTTTTGGTTTTACTGCCTGAGTACAGGGAAGTGACTCATGTTCTGTAGTCATGTCTGGATCTGTCAGGTGGTCAGTGTGTCCTCCACTTTGGTCCAGACTAAAGTATCTTGAAATCCTCTGGATCATTGTGAAATTTTGTTCAGGTGTTCATGGTCCCAGGAGGATGAATCTTAATGACTTTGGGGATCCCCTGACATTTCCTAGTGCTACCATGAGGTGACATATGGTGACTATTAGAACTATTGGATGAAGTGACATGACATCAGCCTTGGTTATACGTTATATTTAGAGCTCATTTGCAAATGTTAGCATGTTAGCAACACTGCACTGTGATGTTGCATGGCTATGAAGTCTGTGGTCTTGTTTTCTTTTAGTCGCATTGGGAAGACAATGTACAGGACACGATTCTGGGACACTCATTTTTAAGCGTATTTGTACGTGAAGAGAAGAACTAAAGGAAAATTAAACAGTGCTGACTCTTCAGTAAATAGTCAAGCTGTTGTCCTTCCTACACCTTAGTGTAGGTTGGACTATTTGAGTTTGAGAGAAATAGTTTGTGCAGCGTTTCGGACGGTGTGAAAACAAACAGAGAGCCGGGCTGACAGCTCCTCATAGAGTTTTTGGGAGCGCTCGGTGGTATTTTCAGAGACAGCCCGGCAGAAGGAACCGAGCTGACACTCTCTGTTAGGATGGTTTTCAACTCTGATGCAGGAATAAGTGCACAGATTTCATTTCCATTATTATTTCAGGTTCCATCTAAAAGCTGACATTTACTGAAAGTGTTTCTGTCACCTGGACCTGGATACTGCCGTTCTGCTCCGGCCTATTCTCTCTGCTAGTCTTTTATCCACTCTCTTTTATGAGATGTGCTTATGACCCACATGCCTCACCTATATAACCCATATGTGGTGTATATTTGTCTTTAACAATCTCCTCTTGAAACTACCAGCTGGCCTGGAAGAAGCACGTCCTCTCCACGCTGTCTCTTGTTTGCTTGCTGAACATGGCGTGGCAGCCGCTCCCGTCCAGGTGTGGACTTGTGATTCTGGGCACAAAACAATGCAGAGATGAAGTTAGAAGTGATTATATATTATGTTGTTGGACACCGATTACACACACACACACACACACACACACACACATACATACGCTGACTCTTGGATCATTTGAGACACACCTGTCTCTCTTGGATTCACAGCAGACCTACATGATAAAATAAGTTGTGGGATCAATTTGTCTTCATTTCCAGTCTCTCTTTTTATTAGATGCACTGGTGGGTGATACGATTAGGGGGGTCTGCTCCAAGATTTGCTGCACAATGGGCCTCTTCCCCTCTTCACATAACACACATTTCAGCACATTAAACAATAGTCTCTCCTCACAGAAGATGAAAGAGTGTAATTAATATTCTTTTCTATCACTGAAGTGTGCGGTGAATATTTCTAATTCTTTGCTAATTCTTTGAACGGCCTGACAGTGCTGCAATGCCACAGCAAAAATAATCTTAATTTCAATTTTATATATATATATTTTAAAGATGAGCTACATTGCATTTCAATACAGGAAAGAGGCAAAGAGTGCAAACTTATTAGTGACAGATAGTAAAGGACCATGTGAGCCAGTGTCTAATTCCATGTAAATGTGAGTACATGGTGTTTGGAGTCACCAGGGAACATCAGGGCCTTTTCATGAAACGGTCACACGGCAGAGAAAGAGATCAAAATAAGACTAGATCAGGCAACTTTGAAAACTATACATCTTTCCGAAAGAAGTTTTTCTGGTATAAATCATCTGTCAATAAATCTCTCGCCCTGAAACAAGGAGATGCTTGACTTTTTAACTTTGAGAGTTTTCAGCTAAACATAGTGCACCTATTGATTCAGTCTCTTCCTTTGTAATGGTTGTGCCTTTACTGAGAGAGAGAGAGAGAGAGAGAGAGAGAGAGAGAGAGAGAGAGAGAGGGGATCACTTTACATTACAAGAAATAGAAAATCTCAAAACCTGGCCAATTAAAACCCAAATTGTTTTTTGTATCACTAGATGAAAATGAGAAAAGTTTTTTGTAATTTGAGTGAAATTTGTTTTTCACTACAAGAACAAGCTGAACATTTTAAGTATTTGTGGGGTATTTCATGCCTTTTCAAGGGAGTAGACAGAGGAAAAATGGGAGGAATGAGACAACATGTTCGGCACCTTAAACCCCTGGGACCTGAGGGTGGTCAGAGCTCCATGTCCACCTGAGTATAGGTCCAACATCCACTCTGCTTTAAGCTCAGTTTTGCTCTCCACCGACTCCTGAATGACATATGTGGCCGTTAACCTGCTTGATGCTCCATTATGTTCAGCACCTAGTAGTTAATGCTGTCTGTCTGCTGTGCGGTGCAGGGCAGGTAGTGTACAGTGTGTTTATCAAAGTTTTTGTGCTGACTGGAAACAAGGTCGATGAGAGTGGAATTACAAGCTGTAAACCAAAACACAATGAGCTGAAAGATGCTAAATCACTTTATAGAGCCGAGGAGAGCTGCAGAGTCGGGTGATAACTCTCATCACTGAAAGCGACACCATCGTCGTGTCACACTGCTAACAGGAAAAATTTGATTAGTGCACACTTGGTGCCACAAATAATATAATATCATAATCCTAACAGTAACCTCTGACCCCAAAATCAGCTGAAATGTGCCTCAGTCATACGGACACACACTCACACACGTACATAAGTGAGTGAAGACAGGCTGCCGGCCCATCACTCTGCCGACGTGTCTGTGGTCCCGGAGCACAAATCCAGAGCAGAGGGGTGTGTGTCGAGCGAAGTGAGTAAAGCGCTGACCTCGCTGTAAGCAACACCGGCGCGCTGTTAGCAGAAAGCCCCGTTCCCCTGTCATGCATCACAGAGCTGTCGACCTTCAGACCCCCGCGTCTGCCCGCTCAGTCGCGAAAATGTGCAAAGTGTTTTTAAGTGCCCGACCCTCAAGTCTCTTGTAGCAGGTGCCCATTTCCTCGCTTGTTTTCGTGGGGGGAAAAACACACAACACTAAAGACCCAGAGAAGCACGTCATGCCTGTGAAGTTGCTGAGTTGCTGATTTTTTTCCTCCTCCTGCATAATCAGTACATCACATTAACAGCGACGGGTTGGGTGTTCATTTGAGTGTTTTCTTCTTTGTGGCCTCTGAGAAGGACGGGCGCTGCTGATGGAACAGATTACCAGCTGAATCCCAAATGAGCGAATTAACCAGGCAAATTTAGACCTGCCTCAAGCCTCTATATTTGAACATTTACGTGACATTTGTGGCCAAGCTTAGCTCTTGTTTGTGTCTTCAAATGATTCCACCTCTCCCACACGTGTCTTCTTTTTCTTAAGAGACAATAAAGCCACAGATTCTGCTGCAGAAACACGTTTATTATTTGCATCGTGATTGGTTTTCTTTTGACATTACAGCGGAAGGAGCGCAGATTCACTGTTCCCCTGGCATGTCTTCATGCTTATCTGAGGTTTCACGGTGATCATAGCTACGCAGAGCTTATTCAAAGTGACTGAGCGAGGCTACAGAGAGGTTGCACCTGCCAAGGGCTTCAGTAATACAGCAGCTCAGCAGGTTTAACACAGATTATTGCTGGTATCCTTCTGAAAGACCCC
This sequence comes from Centropyge bicolor, assembly GCA_037975185.1. Lineage (NCBI taxonomy): Eukaryota > Metazoa > Chordata > Actinopteri > Pomacanthidae > Centropyge > Centropyge bicolor. The sequence goes on along the minus strand of JBBMOC010000005.1, from coordinate 13,550,617 downwards.
TGCTCCATTTTCCTTGTTCTCTTTTTGCAAGAACTGACAGGTGACATGGTCGGCTACATGTAAAACAACTTTTCTATCCTCTCAGCAGAACCCAATAGAATAAAAAGATTGTGGGGAAAAAAAAATTGAGTTTTTTTTTTTTTCATTTCAATTTAGCTTTAGGGAAAAAGGTTGTGTAGAACACTGATGTGATTTAAATTGACTGAGGATGGTGCGGTCTCAGGTGACTTCTGCTCCGAGACTGCTCATCCTTCTGCCTCACTCCTGTAAATTAATACTACAACTGAATCCATTTGAAAGCATATTGTGTATTTTTATCTATTTTTCTAGTACATGCTCTCCAGTCTCACAGAATTCACCGTGGAAGAATGAAATACTCTCACAGTTCCTTGTTTCCACGACTCCTTTAGCAGAAGAGAGCGACGCAGCCATATGTGGCGTCATATGGTCGTCTGCAAATATATTATGCAATAAATAGGGCTCAGTGTAACAAAACATCTCTTCTGTCTGTTTTTCTCGGAAACATGTTGTTTTTTTATTGGGCAGCTGCTTTTTCAGTAATTAAAGCTGCGACTTATTCCAACCAAGACTGTTTATCTTGGTTGGAGTTCAAGATTTGAGATTGAAAGATTGAAAAGTTAGATAGATATATAGTATATAGTATCATAGTCTATATATAGATAGATAGATAGCAACGGACTCCCACCCTAAAAAGGGAGGTACAAAGTACAAAGATTGACAGATTGATTGACTTGTCAGTGACCTTGCTGGTCTATGACAGCTTGTACTACTTGGTGCATGAAAGCGCTGCGTCAGAAAATGTGAACAAGTAAAAAGTTGAGAAATAAATCACAGCTATATTATGATACAACTGCTAATAAGACACAAATAAAAAAAAGTAATTTCGGGGTGCATTCATCTGTGCCGGCAGAAATTATTTAAACCACTTGAGGACTTAACAGGGAAGGAATTTTCTGAGAGCTGGTAAAGTATTTGTGTATTGATTTGAGGCTGAACCCTATAGCAGTTTTAATACTCGATCGATACGTGTCAGGGCTACAGCCAGTGAACGGGTACATTAAGTGTCAGCTGGAGATAATTACAGGAAACTGTTTGCTGTCAGATATGACCTTATTACCAGGCCGAGTTTAGATAGGTCAGCATGTCTGCAAGTTATGAGTTAAGGTGTAATCATTGTAATGTAGCATAGCCTGCAGGGGATAGACAAGATTACTACAGGAAATCCACCTTTATTGTAAGATATATTATAAGATTAAATGCATTTTCAATCTTCTCATAATATATAATCTTGTCACAGGAAGACAAACAAGGTTGGTGAATCTCTGCTTTTGCATTTCTTAATTAAACCAACAGATCACTCAAGAGAAAATAATTAATGTCTGATAATTTGTCGCCTTAGGATGATGAAAAAAAAAAAAATCCTAATATGGCTTGCAAGCTATTCTTTGCATATATTTTATAACCAGAAGAATAAAAAAATCTTTCATATGATATATTCCTTACCTTGCTCCTATCCTTATTTGTCTCCAATCCCCTGATATCTTGGTGGCTATATTACACAGCTGAGTCTATCTTTGAAGGAATCAAGGCAATAAAAGGCTTTATTTACCCTTATCTGGAGCAGACCCCCAAAAAACTCCACAGTATAATACAGACCGAGACACTTTCAACAGGCAGCCCACAAAAGGTTCCCGGTCCTGTCTCCTGGCAGGATTTTCTTCTTATATTCGTTTATTAAAAAGTCTTATTCCTTGTCACTGTGCATTGTACATTATTGCGGCAGATTTCTTGGAGGGAACCGTGTCCCATGAGCTGGTGAGGCTAATGGAGGGAAGGCATTGAGGAAAGGAGGAATGAAACTTCAGGTTGCTAAATCAGGTCTTGCCTTTGACCACTTAATAATGAAAAGCAATTACAGGCAGGCTTAGCAAGGGAGTTTGTTTTTTTCCCTTTTATTTATCAAAGAACCCCAGTTGCCCCGGGAGTCTAATGCCTGTTGTCAAGGATAGTTTTGAGCATTGCTTCTTGTTTTGAAGTTCCAATGACTCCAGTGTCACTTTTTATTATATTATATTTATTTTTTCAAAGCATCTTTGTGCACTGATGATGTTTCTCCTGTTGTAAGCCAGAGGTCTGCCTGTTGATTCATTACAGAGAAGCAGAGAGACAGTCGTGTGTTTTTCAAAATGTGGAAGGACACTCACACACAGTTTGCAGGCAGAAATATTCTAATAAGTTTAATTGGCCTGTTAACTAAATTTAAGCATGTGTCTTGTATGTTTCACCATTTTAGCAATGGGAATAATAGCATCTCTGGTTTCAAATGACAATAACATACAAGATTTTTCTAATGTTGGCATTAATGTCTGTGTGTAGATTTTGCATTTTGATAGCATTAAAGTTTATTGATAGCATATGTTGTTCTTTGTATGTTTGTATACTTTAACATATCATATTCATAACATGCTGATGGTTAGCAGGTAGTTTATTAATCATGTTCACCGTCTTACTTTGTCATCTTCATGTCACTCCAAGCCACAAATTCCACACACAGGATGGGGAGAGGAGGCAAAATGCACTGATATTGGTATAGGACCCAATACTGCCTCCAACTGGTGATGTTTTCAAAGTGAACACAGTCTACAGTTTCCAAACATCAACTGTGAACTGTGAGGGCATTTTTGGATTTGGGGGATGCTGCTGGGAACCACAGCGAGATCAAGGAGAACATTCTTAACAAAGTCATGCAGCTTTGCCAAGAAAGTGTGCTGCACCCTATAGGCCTGTGGGTGGCCTGTGTGTAGCACCTGTCTATAGCCTGGAGTACATAGTGTCTATAGTCATTAACAATAAGGTGATAACTCCGCCTGGCATTGTGTTAAACTGTGCTACTCCTGCTGTTATTGCTGTGAACCCTTGCTGCGTTCCATAAATATTTAATCCTACTGTGAGAGATGCCCGGGGTTCAAATTCTGGGATGAGTGGCTTATGGCAGAAGGAGTTTTTGGCAAATTGCAATGACGCGAGGTGACCTTGTTGCTTTTGGCATTCCCGAACAGAGATAAATACATTAAAAATGAAACGAGCCACTAGCATTGTGTGACAGCCACCTCTGTGTTACCTGCGAGGTGTGATGGATGGTGCGAGCCCCTCGCAGCATGTTTTTTTCGCGAGCTTTCCATGGTGGCTCGCTGGCGAGGGTACGCAGCGAGGCAGCATGTTGGGATGAAGGGCATTTGAAGCTGAAGTGCCTAATTTACAGTGTGAAACACGAGTTAAACTGACCTCTTGTCATCGTCGCAAAGACAATGTAAAAATGCTTAAAGCGCTGTGGCCTGAGGTACAAACCACTTATCAAAGATTCAGGCTGCAGGAAGCAAATAACAGCCCCGACTGATGTTCATCCAGCATGTCTTCCACACAGCAGCAACATGCTTCACTTTCTAGGTTACGCCTCTTGAACTGAAACACACACTTTACCTTGATGGCCCATTCTCTGTGAAGTCACAAAGCTGCAATATAAATAGAGACGATCGTAGTATTCAGTCCCACCATAGGCCTCAGTCCAAATATAACCTGCAATTTGGTCCCTTGAAAATATCTGTTATTGTAGCCTTTTATTGTCCTTGGACTGTTTCTGTGACTATAGCTCTTTCTTCCCCTCTTTTAAGCCAGGATGACTGGGATCTGTGCCCTTCATGTAAATATCCCCCCGTGACGTGGTTTCAGAACAAAGAGGAGCCATATCTGGTGAGCTACCCTTGCGCCGAGCCTCGGGTTGAGACATTCCCAATGGGGCCAATCTATCACCATGTGATTTATAGGCTTTACAGAGTCGGTGTGTAAGAGAGATGGAGAAAGACAGAAAGTGAAGGAGTGTGAGTAGGAATAGAGGTAGATGAAAGTAAAAAGAAGAGGGAAGAGACTGTAAGAGCGAGGGGGAGAAAAAATAGAGATAGAGTCAGTGTAGTGTAGACGCAATAATTCCCCACACGAGGAGCTAACCTCTCATTCATTATTGTACTGTTGATGATGAGCTCTAACATGTTAGACTGAAAGAAAATATCTGTCAACAGGATATCTCAGAGTTTGTGGAAATGCTGTTGCTAGAAAGAAATGATTTAGTTGTGGTGGCAAATATCAAGCGCAGTAAAAGGATCTCATGCAGTTTAGAGATTTGGATGTATGGTAGCATGGTGAATATTTTTTGTAGTATGTTGTATCCATCATATGTGGGTCTGGTTTTATTAGGACAATCTAAAATTGATGAAAAATATACTGTGAGGTATTGATTATTTGTCAGTAAGATTGTTATATAAAGAAGTGTGAAATGCAGTCAACAGTTGAAATTGAAACTGAGCTGGGTTTTTCCAGCTTTGTTGATTGTCAACTGAAGTTATTAAGTTTTTCAGTATTAATATTGAATAAATGAATTTTGGTTTGATTTTGCTTTGTATAGCTTAATAATTTATCTTCACCAGTTACTGTAATATTGTTAATCAGTGAATTAAATCTAAATATCTATTTTAAATTTTCTGTAATCATAATGTTTCAGTGTCTCCAGTGAGTTGAAACATCCTTAAATCTTGTCTGTACTTCATGCATGTTAATAATATATACATCAATATTCAGTTTTAAAGGGTCTCATGTTGTGTGCCTGAGATCTCAGTCACTGAAAGGCTCAAATTAAAATTCGATTTTTTTATCTCACCTCTTTTTTAAATTTTCTCTTTTTATGAGTTAAGTGAAGTTTAGCAGCTTTAGGACCATTCAGGTCAGACAGTTTAATGTAAAGAGTTGTTCTTAATGTTAACACATTTTGACTCATTTGAGGAAGAAAAATCTATACCTTTATTAATCAAATCATGAAAGAGATGTCTCTTTACTGAGTTCTCAGGTAAAACGGAGAGTACATTTACTTTCACACTTTGAATATGAACAAATTGACAAAATACAGTTTATACAAATGCACTCAGTATGGCAATCTATACTCCCTCTAAATGCCCATATGCTGCTGTCCTTCCATCCTGACCTCCTAGACGGAGCGAGGACCGCCCCTGCTGTGACCCAGAATGATGATTGCGCGGCTATCAGTCCCTGTCAGGCCACACAGTCAGGTCCTTTCCCACTAAATCCCAGTCAATCACCGGCCTCTGTATCACACACGTCCAGATGGCAGTCACCACCTCAGAGCTGTCCCAATCCATCATACGTCTGATTCTATGAGGCAGTAGGTGTTAAAGGTTTGTCGGGGTGGGCTCCTTACTGCTCCACAAACCCACAAATCTGCCTGAGAGCAGGTTAGAGGTTACTCTGCCTAGAGCTATAACCTTTGACCTAACCCACTTCGCTGTCCATTACTCAAAACTACTGGTCACAAGGCTACATAACCTCTCCTCACCTCTGATGGTACAACCTCTCTCAGCATGCTCTATCTGTCCTTTAAATGCCTGTACAGTGAGCCAGTCACACACATATACTGTACACACACACACATGCACACCAACATGTTAGACAGTTTGCAGCATGTTGAGTGCTTTATATATGTTGGTCACTGAACGGCCTAAAATTTAAATTTCCTTTTTTATCTCACCTCTTTCTTTACTGGTGAAGGTGGAGGATATTTCAACATTAAACTCAACACTCTTAGTTGCTTTCCTATTGACAGTTAGATGAGACCTCATAGTGATGATAAGAGCTTTATAGGTGCTGATATGTGGATTTTGTTACCTCTGGTTGGAGCCAGGAGAGCTGCTGATCCCCTGCTTCCTGTCCTTGTGCAAAGCAAAGCTGACCAGCTGCTGACATTAGCTTTATATTTACTGGACAGAGTGGTATTGATCTTCTCATCTATCTCTTGGCAGGAGAGCAAATAAGTGTATTTCCCAAAAATGCTGAACTATCCCTTAAAGTGCCTGTGTTCATGCATATATCGAGCGGATGAGACATCTTATGTAGATCCCCTAATCTTTCTTTAGTGGATGATTATATACACAAGCCAAATGCTTTTTATTAACAATCACTTACTGATAACTGATCTATAAAAGACTAGTAAATCATGTACTGACCATTATTGCAGCCATTAGTAACAACCTGAAAACCTTCACAAAATATGTATAATCAGAGAGCAGCGCGGCTTTGTAATTTTTCATGCAGACAGATCGAAGCTCTTCTCATTTTTTTGTGCCCTGCAGGCATCTTTGTGTGCGTTATTTCCTCCAAACATTGCCTGTATATATATGAAGGCATGTTGACCAATAATAAACCAGCAATGTTACAAAAATATGACACATCATTTTCAAAATATTACAGAAAGGCATACATGTGCAAGTTTGCATACAATGATGAATGCACTTATAGATTTTCCACCAATGCCTCATATCATTAACCCCAATATGCGGGTCTCTTTCTTCAGGTCATTTTTTATTTTAATAAACAGCCAACCTGACCCTGTTGTCACGATCCTTCCCCCTGTCCCAGTTCACCTCACAAATATCCCTGGAGTGGTGCCTGCATACAAACACAGGAAGTAAATCATCTGTGAGAGAATAAGGTTGGGAACTGATGGCCTTTCAACTTTCTCTGACCTTTTTTGGGGGGGTTGTTGTAAGAGCATCCTCATGGGAACTCCATGCCCTCTGAGCATGAATTAAATAAAGTTTCATAATAAGAAGCATAGGGGATACAGAGGGATGTGGGGGAATTTTATTATTAATTGGATTGGAGAGTTCTACAGGCGTCAGCAAAATGTCTGCGTTCCTGTCGTCTCATTACTGTCCAGCTATTTCAGCAACTTCCTCCAGATGCTGGAAGTTTCTATCCTGTTCGCTTACTGTCCAAAGTTTGCTGCAGAAGAATAAAAAGATGCTTCACCTGAATGCGAATATGTTATGCCAAAGTTTTAAAGATCTTTTATAACTTTATTTTTTTTGTCAATTCATACATTCAGAGTTGCTGTGAGACCTCAAGCTGTGGTAAACCCGATAAACCTTCTGCTCTACGGTTTAATAAATTCAGTGGTCTGTCCAATGTAACTGCATAGAGCCATGCGAGGACAGGCTGAATCCATAAATTTTTATGTAGGTGCATTACTCTTGAGAATCAAGTTGGGATGTGATGAGAAGACACCTTATAAAACTGTCCTGAAAACAAAAAATACATACAGACATGGTGAATAGGGTAAATGTACAAACAAGATGACATAAGATGGCATAATTGATAAGTCATCACCAGAAAACTAATTGGCCATAATTATGATAATTAATATGATAGTAATTTATCACACTCGGCCATGGGAACTGTGGCATTTTCTGACATTTTATACAGCAAACAATTAGTCAGTCAATTGAGATTAGATTATTATTTACAGTACAGGCTTATGATGTACACTTTTATAGTAGGTTGTGATATTGTTTAATGTTATTTAGCCTGTCCTCATTGATATATATAGGTTGGACAAAATAAGAGAAACACTTACAACACACCACAAACTGCAGCGTCCACAAATGAGAGTTGAGATAATACAACACTCTAAATTAACAAAAACTGAATACATCTGCCTTTATGGAGGGAGGATTTATTGCAGGACTGTTGTATTAGACTGCTTAGGTTTTAATGTCAACAATAGTTATTGTTGTGAAGTGAATAAAAAGATAGACACGTCATGTTATTTTTCCAGACACTTCAAGAGAGTGAAACAGCGCCCCCTTGGACCACAGTGGCTAGTTCGTGTACGAGTTCGCGCCCTTTTACTCCGCGTACAAGCAACCAGGTGATGTTGATTAGAAGCAATATCAAATTCGGTCGCTGCCATTTCATTACGGCACACGAGTTAATAGAAATATCTGCGAGTAACAGTAGGCAAAGATATTTCAACATTGTTGTTGTTAAACTAAATTAAAAGAGAGTTAGCTAGTTTCAAGCGATGCTAATCAGTAACGGCTAACGTCCGTTTGTTAGGCTAACGTTAGCTAGCTAGCAGCAATGGAGGAAGAAATGAAGAAGAGGACTGTCTGCAAATAAGGGTTGGCTGTTAACTATCACAGCAACAAGTGCAGTGGGACATTTTATGACATGGATATAACTCGACTAGTTCATTTCCATGAAGGACAGAAGAATGGGCTTAACAACAGATAAAGTAAGTCAAATGTTCTGCTTGTCTCTTAGCTAGTTTTGCTGCTAATTGCTAAATGTCCTGCATTGTCTTTATGTATTTGAGGCTATAGAGGTTTGTACAGTGTATGTTGTTCAGCAGTGAAGCTGATGTTTTAACTGAGTATTATTACTTTAATCAGTGAGGGTATTTTTATATACTGAGCATATAGATAAATTGAATGCGTAAGTCATGTATTTGATACATGCATGATGCTTTTGTGGTGTAACAGAACCTTGATCCGTCATCCATACGGTTCAATAAGCGTGAACTGTTGATTAATTGCAAAATTTAGCCATTGTAGTGTGAAAGTTTTACTACCACTGCTATTTTTTAAAATAATAGTTCCTAGACCCCTGAAGCCCTGTTTTAAAATGTTGCCTTGTGTGAACTGGGTCTTCTCAGCTGGACTGAAGTTGGCTGATGGCATTGAATTTTATTCGAACTGCATGTCTACATTTTTCTATTTTATTTTTTAATTTTACTTATCTATATATTATATATTTTGGGTGTTTATATTTCACACCTGCTTTGGCAATGTGAATGTCTATTTCTTGTGCCTAAAATAGCCCCTCTGAATTGAGTTAAATTACAGAGAGGTGACTACAGACAGGTACAGATAGGTCAGAGCAAAAGTAGTGCATTTTAAAAATAATGTAACCCTAACCCTAGCCTTTTTTTTTACTGGTGTGAAAAATAATCAGATCTGTGACTCAAAACTGTGATACCATCTGGACCGTGTATGTTGTGATGCACCCCTATTTGTAATGCTACTGTAAGTGCAGTTGGATATATTTTAGAGGCAAATATTGTACTTTTTACTCTTACTACATTTATTTCAAAGCTTTAGATACTAAGTACATGTCAAATTCAGATTATGGATACAAAATAAAATGAAGAAATACATTGATATACTATTATAAATAAAACTGTATAAAAACACATTAATGCATGACTAATTATAATCTGATAATATTTATTTTTCTGAAATGGGTTATGATTTTGCATAATCTATACATAGTATATTTTGATGTGAGTATTTTTCAGGACTTAATATTTGTACACTGTAGTATTAGTACATTTCCTTGAGTAAAAGATCAAGATACTTCTTCCACTATTGATGCATTTAATGGCTTGCCAGAGAACGTTTAGATATGTGAAAAGAAGTAATTTGAGGATCAAACCACTCACTTGTGATTAGTGGCTTCTTAATGAATCTTTTCAAGTTTGTTGTCCTACACCATAGTGGAATGGTACTAAAAATACGTATTTGTCAACTTAATTTTTGTAAAACCTCACAACCAGTTTTACACCTCTTTATTTTTTAGATGACCTGTCTTGCTTAGCTTCCCCAGGTTTTTTACTGAACCATGCCACTGCTAAAATGAGCATTATGTGTCAGTGTTTAATTAACTGGCCCGTCTAAGAGACCAGCTGGCCTTGGTCTGGTTCTTGAGCTTTAAATGGGACAGGCTCACCACTGTTTGGCCCCCTTTTTTCATCATAGAATTTTGCACAGAACTTTGAGTAATCTACTTCCTATACAGCATCACCCCAACAGTTTCACTGCTTTGCATTAACATGCATGATCAACATACATAAAAAATTCTTAGAGACACAGTGTTTAGTGTAAGCAAGATGTGTGGCTGAAGTTTTTCAGAAGGCATGACAGATTGTGGGAGTTGTGTGAAGATTTGCAACTAAAGTGTGAAGATTCATAGCTATAGTTACATTTTTCACAATAATAGAACTTTTTTCTTCATTATACTAACGCAACTCTGTAAACAACAGATGTGATTTGTTGGAAATAGTTTTCTCAAGGGGTTTCCACTGTGCACAGATACAGAAGAATAAACGGTTTCGTCTCCGATTTTGCCTCTTTTATGACCATATCAGGAAAAACAATAGGCACCAAATGTTTGAAGACTCATTAATTGGCCCAAACACAAAAACAGCATAAGAACAAAACTGCCTACAAGAACAAAAAGGCCTTCGAGGGGAGAGAGAAAGAAAAGCTCTGTCTGTCCGATGTACTGATTTGCATCATTACCAAACAACTACTTATCTGTGTTTGTCTGACTGCAGTGTTACATCATTCCTTCCACTTTGCTGCTTGTCTGTCCTCTGAATCATTCACAGCATAGTGCTCATCTGTCCCAGAGCCTGCCAGGTCGGGCACAGTCTGCCTCACTTCAGATTCTCTCCTTCACCTGAACAAAGATTTTATTTCCTGTGAAATAGCCTCTGACAGCCTACTGTCTGTCTGTTACTGTACAACAAAAGAAGACTGTGCTAAAAAAAATCACAATAGCTAATCCACTTCCTTCCACCTGAGCCCTGCCTGCCTGTCTGACCTCGGCCTTTTGATCTGAATCTGTGTAAGAGCTTCCCCCTACCTCAGCAGTGCTTGTCTTCTCTCTGAGCAACCCTACATATGAGCTCTATCTACCTGTCTGGCTTCTAGACAAACTCCTCACCTCTGCTTTGACTTACTACTAAAAACCTCCAGTGTGTCTGCTATTTTATCCAGAAATCCCTATTAGCTAATACATTCCTCTGCACCTGACTAGCACTTGCCTACCTACCTAACCCCATCCTCTTTGTTGAGCTGCCTCCACATTCACAGTCCTACTTCTTCAGCCTTTCAGTGGATGGACAGATACACAGGTGGTGGAGGTGGCAGCTATCTGCTCATTTATTCTTCATCCTTCCATCACAGCAGGGAGGGCAGAGGGCATTTTCATTGGAATCTGCCGCGTTGATAAGTAAAAGAGGCAGCTTCTCTGTCTGCCTGTCTGTCTCTCTTGCAGCCCACCTGAGGACTTCTGTACATGTGTCTACTTATCTGCTTTTACTGCCTTTCTGTCTTTCTTTTGTCTCTTTCTATCTCTTAACTGGTATAAGCAGCTTTTTACAGTTGATACTTGTCTCATTCCTTGATGACATAGTAGATAGCTGTCGAACAGTTGATATGAACATTATATGGAACATTCATCTGGTGTTCTGTTTCTGTTCACCTGTTGATTGTAAGTTCATATTCATTCTCCTTGTAAAGCTTTTCTGTAATGTCTAAAAGAACATTGGATTTACATGGCCAAAACATGAATCCAAATCAATGTTAACATTGCTTCATTACTAGATGTATAATATGCTACTGTTTGCTAACAAGTTTGCCATATTAACTTAAAAGTTGAAACAAAACTTGTTTCTGCTGCCCCCAGGTGGGCAAAAAATGTTTTCATATATTGCAGGTTTGAGGTTAATGACCATTGTTTAGCGGGTCCACTAACTCTGCTGATGGAGAGGGGGCCTTGAGATGCCATACACAACATCTCCCCCTTGTACTTTGTGCCTCTTGTGGTTTATTGACCTTTAGTTGGAACATTAAACGCTTGCTTTGTTTTTTGATGAATAGTTAATTTTATTCAACAATAAGGAGCAATAACAAACTGACCAATATTGATCCCTTCTTTCACAATAACATTTTTCCTGTTGTCATCTTTTGTTGAGATTCAGAAACACTTTAAGATTCAACCCACAGACTTCACATTACATCAGTTTTATAACACTTCAAATGTTGCTCGATAGTGCTCTATACATCCTTTATTCCAACCCCCAGACAACATTCCTCTTATATGTCAACCCCTTCTTCCTCTTCTTTCCTTTCTGCCTCCTTCCCCCACTTTTTCCTCTCTTCCGTCCTCACCTCCAGACCATTTATTTACTAATGATGTGCTGCAAACGCTTACTCTTGTGTTTTCACGCTGCACTCCATCTCCCCTCTTCACCTTGCTCCTCTCCATATCCTCATCCCCCATCACCCCCTTCATCCTGTTCCCAACCTCTGACTCCACCTCTACTGACCCCCTCAAGGAGAAACCTGAGTGTCTTTAATTGGCTGGTATCAATTAAATTCTGAAAGAACATGAACTCACAGGGGACAAGTAAGTGGAGTTCGCTCCCGCTAGTTATCTGTGCTTCCTCCTCCTTCGCCTCCTTGGACTCCCAGACCCCAGTTCAACCTCACACATGGAATTGATGCCACTCGCTCCCCCTCTCCAGCCAAATCTTTCCTTTCATTACATGGCCATCTCTTTCTCTCTCTGTTTCCCCTATCTCTCTCTTCCTTATCCATTCCTGTCGCCACTTTTAAATAGATCCCTGCGGCAGTGACTGAGCCAGACACGGCCTCCATCATGGGACCAAGAGGAGGCTAATGCCTTTTTAATGAGGCCTCGGCCACAATGTGACACAGTAAAGTGGCAGGAATCGGTGGCTGGTGAGCCCTTGGTCCAGGGTATTTATCACCTAAAACCCTCTGATCCACTGTGCCTGTGGGAGGAAGGGAGAGAGGGAGGCAGAGAGAGGTTGACAGAGAGTGGGAGGTAGACAGAGGTTCAGGAGGAAAGAGAAAGTTACCAAAAAGAAGGATGGAGAGCAAGTGAGAAGAGATGGAGCAGAGGAGGATAGGAAGTGGAGCAAATGGATGGGAGGAGAAAACAAAGTACATGAAATGGAGGAGTCAGACAACCAAAGAAAAATTACTGGTCTGAGAAAGCTATATTCCTTATTTTACACTCTTCACGTTCTCCTCATCATCTTAAGTGGCTTGTACATGTTTAGCATCCCGCCACCGATTGTCCTTGGAAGCTGCATAATGTGAAATCATAATAATAGCCATAATGCTTCGACAGTAATTAATATTCCTCTATACATATTGCCGCAGAGCCTGAAAGAAAGGCACTGAGAGTGGTTTGCCTCCAGTGAAGGGAACTCACATTATAATATTCCCACTTCATCCAATATTAATGCCCATTGGGCCCAGTATTCTAATATGAGTTCTACTGATATGGCCTTAAGTGGCTGAATAGCAAATAAGATAGATTAGCGACAAAAGAAAACCACCTTGTTCATTATTAACGCAAATGATTGAAAGTAATGGGCAGGATAAAGGTGTGAAATCCAAGAACCTTTGAAATATGAACTGGTGGAATCTCCTTATACTCCATTTCAGCTCCACCAGTATGCTCACTTAAGACTTCAATGACATCTATTATAGCTGTGCACCACATAAAAAGAGTGTGAGGTCCAATAAAATGGCCGTTGTAAAAATTGTCCATTGTAGTTACTTTCCACACTGCTGGATTGAGCTCTGAAGCAGCACCATACATTCTCTCACAGAACCTGATGCTCATGAATTTATTATTTTTTATTTATTTTTTATTATATTGTGGTTGAAGTTACACAGACAAGATAAGATCAGAAAAATATAAGACATAACTAAAAAACTGAATGCAATCATTTGCTAACAAACTGTTTATTGACATCAGTTTTACAAAGTGTTCCTGAGTCCATGTATTAATCTTCTTTATACAATCATGTGTTAGACAAAATGGTGAACCTCGCTCCATCCTTGCAATGTGAGTCTGAGTCTTTTCAGGATGAACCTTTCATACCAAATTATTGTGCTCTCACCTGCTATCAATGAGCCTGTTTACCTGTGGAATAATCCAAACAGGTGCTTTTTGGATCAGTCCACAGCTTTCACAGTCTTTTGTTGCTCCTGTCCCAACTTGTTTGAAATGTATTCCTGCCATCAAATTCAGAGTAAGCAGATATTTACAAAAATCAATGAAACAATAAATATATTGTTAGTACTGTTTTCATTTGAATGTAGGAAAAAAAACCCAAACATTTGATTTACTTTTTACACAACATCCTTACTTTTTAAAAAAAAAAATCTGAATTGTACAAGTTGCTCCTCTGTTGCATTCCTGTCAGAGTAGCTCCTGAAGGCCACAAGTAACCACAGGTGTCAGTCAAGCAGGACTGAAATCTTAGGGTTATAGCAACTTTCTACTTTTAGCCCACAGGCAGTCCTTTGATCAACCCAAATCTACATAGCCTTACTCTAGCTTGTGTATAGTGCATATAAGTAGTTCCACAGTACCCTGTAACCTTATAACTTATTCATTAGATTTCAGTCTCCTATGTACCTGTTTTACAAGTGTGCCTTACTTATATCCTCTAACCACTAAAATCCAGAGCTCTACTCCTTCTGATTGCTCCTAATCTCCACTCTTTCTGTTTAAAGCAGGGTACTAATTGATTATCTTTAGAACAAATCTCCATGATATATCTTATAAAAGTAACCTTCACAGTGAGAACATATAGGAATGTTGCCACAAAGCAAGGCGCCACACTGCTACTGGGAGAGATACAAGTGGAGCAGAAAAAGCCATGAGGGCAAAGAAATGGCCTGTGACATAAAAGTTGCTGGTGCAAATCTCAATCTGAAATGATTCAGCAACTACCATCAGGGCGCCCTTGAGCAAAGCAGTGAAGCCGCTCTGTGGTCGACAGTGACTGCTGTGATTATATTGGACAGATTCCAGGTGTAAAACTTTGTAAGTGTGCTGCTGGGAAACCTCACACAGTACAGTCAACTTATTCAAAAACTGTGTACAGATGCGCCTGTCCCAGAGGGACAGATCACACTTCTGCTGCTGCACTGTGGCTCCACCCACCATCCTGCACTCCATACTGCACCTACCCAGCAGTCAAAGAGTATTCTGATTTACATTCATATGGGATGTAAGATGGACTAGATTAGGTTGATATCCCTGTGGGGAAGTTTGTGTCAGACTCCAGACTGCATTTGCTCTAGCAAAAGTTTTAAGCAGGGTGATACCACAAGAGAACTGGTGTAATGCTGTCCGGTGTAAAATGAAACATACCAGCGATTCTCCCAGCCACATACCAGATGAGATGTTAGACAGTGTTAGTATTGGTTTTTGGATGAGAAGATATGCCCTTCAGTTTCCTGCTGCAAGCGTATGTTCCAGACAGTCATAAATGTTGTATGAGTCTGTGGAGGGCCTGGGGAGAGGAGAGGACGAGAGGAAGTTCAGAAAAGGAGGACAGCAGAGGAAGAGGAAAAGGAAGGAGAGGAATAGGAGAGGAGGAAGAGTGGAGAATTTAAGTGACTAGTTGGTGGTGGTTGCAGTAGAGGGAACAACACTTGCTTGAACAGATTCAAGGCCAGAAAGTGTGCTTCACTAACTGAGGTGTGTCTGTAATATCTGTAATAAGTCTGCCGCTATTTGCAGGCATGATTTTCCATATGTTGCCACTACAGTGGTGTGTGTTATTTTGGCATTAAAACACTGAATGATTTTGGCATCAGTTCAGAAATAACCGAAATGATAGAATCACAGTGTTTCCTTCTGCATCAAAGGGATTTTCATTTTCATCAGCTTGAGACTGCTGTAATGAGCGTATGAGATTAAGAAACCTTGCTCCCTGTGTGTGTGTATGTGTGTGTGTTGTGCGAGAGGACATCAAAGTAATGATCTGCCTTGCATGACCATGTATACTGCATGCTGTAGTTTTAATCAGGCACTCAGAGGCTCAATAAGTTCTGCTTGTAAATTAAAACAAAGCTATTTACATTAATTTACAATTCCTAGCAGCTTGTGGATTTCACAACAAGCTCTCTGATTTAACCATGGAAGGCATCAATTTATCACAATTTGTTCAGGTGCTCAGAGCCTGTTACTGGGTGGTCGTTTTTCTTCTTCCTGGAAGTGTAACATATTTGGAGAATCCCTCATATCTGTTTGGACAAAGACCTGCTTGCAAATCAAGCAAAATTTTTTGAGAATTCAGCAAAGTGTTGACAGACACAACATCTCATTGACTTTTTGTTTTTTCCCCGTCTGTGCTTCCAAATTAATCCTTTCCATGCCTCATTGTTTACATCTAGGGCTGCCGCTATTGTAAAGATTATTTTCATTATCAAGTCTACCAACTATTATATGAAATATGAATTATATAAAATGTCAGAAATTCTAAAAAGATATTCGGGATACATTAGACAAAGAAAAGCAGCAAATTATTTTATACCCAGCCAATACAAAATCTTCCTCCTGAATCAAATTTATTATCATTCTTGAGTTATCTAATATTTACCTCAATGTATTCTAACTCTGTTTGCCTCATTAGTCATTATTCCAAATTAATTGCAGGAGAACTAGACGATTAAAAAAAAGTCAGCCAGAGGCAGAAATGCCACCAGTCTTGGCAACAAACAGTTTCTCTCAGGGCTGATGTGTGGCAATGATGAATACGGTGGCTTCCCTGTCATTAATCAGACCACAGCTTGCCTCTCTCTGGGATGCCCCCCCGTCCGAAACACCTCGGCCTCCCCTGGAGGGGCCCCAAAGGGGGCTCAGCAGAGACCTTTTCCCCCCTGCTATCTCCCTCTCTTTCCACCCTCCTCCACCTGACAGCTATCACCCCCATCCTGCACTCCCTCTGGTGACGAGGCTCTCCCTCAGCGGAGATGCTAAAAAAGGGCTTGGTGGTGAAGCTGGGGAGGTTGAGGAGCGGAAAAAGGGGAGAACATTATATAGAAGGAAAAAAGGGGGAAAATGAAATGGAAAAGTTAGAAGCTGGTGTTTAAGCTTATGAGAGGAAAGGGAAGAAGAAGAGGAGGAAATACTGAGAGAAAACACTGAATAAAAAAAAAATAGCAGAAGGAGAAGGACCAGGGGGATATCAGGGTGCTCCTTTCTTTGTAATCCCCCCAGCTCACCCCCTCCATCTCCGTTTGCTCCCACAGACAGAACATACTGGCCTGTCTTTAACAAGGCGTCTGTCCTTGGGAGATTTCTCTCATCATCAATCAACTGCAGCCGGGGAGTCACACAGGGCAGAGAGCGGGCGAGAGAGATTGAGAGTATGAGAAAGAGGCAGAGAGAGGGAGAGATGGAAAGACTGGGAAAGATGGAGGTAAAGAGAAGCCGGGTGAAATTGATTTAATTAAGAGATGGAGGAAGCAGTGAATGAGGTGAAGGAATATATATTTCAGAAAATTCTCTCTGCTGTGCCTCTATTTCTCATGTCATATGCTGCTGACAACAGACTGGTTGAATATGAAACAGCCACTATGTGGAGGGCTGTGGTGCAGCAACATGTTGTGACTGAGCACAGTGCACTATCAAGGCCAGCAGTGTTGTTTTCAGAGGGCTTTTGCTCCTCAGATACACCAGGTAAAGGAGTTTTCTCATTGATTTATTGCCCTGATAGAAGCTGGGGTCTCTAATCTTTTGTTGTTGTTGTGTCTGCTTGTGTTTGATGGTCGAGACCAAAAAAAGAATCCAAGTTTAACATCCTTTTATTGCTGCGCAGTCAGGCCAGTAGAATTCATTTCATTGCTGATGAAAAATTGCCCCAGCATTTACAATACATAACAGCCAATGTTCAGAGCGCGATTGGACATCTGCCAGAGTCAAAGAGATTGTTCAGGTTTTGAAGAGTTTTTCTTTACTCACACAGTGTCAGAGAAACCTTTCACATGGATGCATTTTTTTATGTCTGCATGCATTTCGAAAGAGTGGTGAGATTTGCATATTTTAGTTTAATTACTGAATGTTTCCAAGATAATTAGCAACTGAAATGTAGAGAAAAACTTTATGGCAGGTGTCTAAACTGCACGTTGTATTTTACAATTAGCGAAGTCAATATCACTATGAAATTACATTCAATCAAATGTTCGATCAACCTTCTGTTTACATGAGCTTAGCCAAAGCAGCAGACAGAATACTTCCAAATGGTTATATAAGGATATGATATTGTTACTTGAGGGCTAAAGGCCCAAAATGGACCTGGATGGGGACATCAGGGCAGACAGCAGCTCCACTAGCAATTATATATCTACTACTGTGCATGTCTGTGGACTTGTACGTGCTCAGGCATTGACATGTACATCTGTTCTGACATGTGAATTCCTGCAGACATGGTTAAAGGATGAAATGTATGTCCCGTGGACCCTTGCAGCTACATGGACACAGAAAGTATAATTCGAATTTAGGCAAGAAAAGTAAAGCCAGCACTACTGCAGAAAGGTGTCTTTTACCTACTTTTAAGCCTGCAGCCTGTGGAAAAACACAAGGGCATCTGTGAGCATCTCCCAGTATAAATTGAAGTAATAGTACAGTTCACCCCAAAAATGACTTATTGTACCATTTTTAAAGTCAGCTTGCTTGCTTGGTCATGTGCCACCCGTTCACTGTATGACATGTGTTAGGACATTTATCAAATGCGGTCAATCAATCACCTGCAATTCAGAAGGTGCTGTGCCTGCACACACATGCGGTGGTCATGTGTGTAACTCCACTTGCTCTGGCTCCATTAATCTCAGGGCTCCTCTGTTCTGATTGACAGCTTGAAAATTACTACTGGAGACAGAAAACAGACACTTGTGTGTGTGTATGTGTGTGTGCGGTCGGTGTCGGTGGATTTAAATATTGGAGACATGCCTGTATATTTGTGAGTGTTATGAGTGTCATGAGAAACAGGAACACTGTATTTGCCAAAAACAGCAGATGCGCAAGAACCAGTGCAGCTGCAATTGACAGTAGTGATGCTTTTTACCTCTTGGGTGCCTGACTGATACCGGAGTGCTGGGGATAAATCCGACACTGATATAAGGAAGTAAGAAATTTCTGACATTGATCTATTGGCTCATGCATTTTACACACACACACACACATACACACGAATTATAATATATTTCATCTGGAACCAAACTAGTTTGCATATTGCATGTTGTCTTCTATATTCTAGATAGTGCTGGACATTGTAGCAATGCCCCTCATTTCCCATCATGCATAGTGCTGACTAGTTTCTATTTATGCCTTTGACTTGCAGTTCTTTTTATTATCTTCATCTTTAAATTTTTTTTTATATTATCTTTTTGTTTATTGTCATGCACCAGTACATCCAGTCAAATTTCTTGTGTGTGAAAACCTACTTGGCCATAAACCCGACATTGATTCTGATTGATTGCACAGATATTATATTTTCAATACCAATTTTAACTGAACACTAAACATAAACAAACATTTTTGCAAAGAACACCGTACAATCTATTGGCCAGCTGATGTTATCAACCCTGCAACAAATTGGCCGTGCTCCCTCATGTATGCTTGTGTGTGTATGTATGTGTGTGTATCTGCATACACTCCACCCACCAGTGTATGCTAATCAGCAGCTATAATGTCCTGTCAAGGGAAATACATAATAAATCAGTTTTGGTTTGACTTTGTAGTGAGACAGAGTGTTCTGGGAGACTGAGGGGTAAAGAGATGAGCTGATGCACAGTTGCATAGTTGTGAGGACCGTCATTGACATAATGCATTCCCTAGCTGCTAACCTTAACCATCACAACTAAATACCTAATCCTAACCCTTTAAATCAAGTCTTAACCTTTAAAAAGGTTGTAAGGTTAAAATCTTGTTCTGGTCTATCAAGTACATCTACATGCACACACACACACACACACACACACACACACACACATGGCTCTAAACACAGACTAGTGATATAAAGTGTGAATCATTTCCTCTTCTCATGGACACATGACAACCAGCTAAATATCCATCTCTTCATGGTGCTCTCTTTTCTCTGTTCATTCTTCTGTTTCCTCTCCCTGCTCTGTCTTGTTTGTCCGTGCCCGTCTGTACTTAAACCAAGCCGTGTGCTGCCTCTCATCTCTCCGTCTGTGTGTGACTCTCCTTTTTGCCAACAAGCTCAGGCTGGTGTCCAAAACATGTGACTCTCAGCACCAAGGAGGTATGGACGTGTTCCTGAAAGCCTTGTTTTAGATCACGTGATCTGACTCTGTGTGGAGATGGAGATTGTGTCTTGCTGTGAAGCTGAGCTATAGCATACACTATGTGGGAAGAAAAATATATTTAAAAAACCAGAGAGGAGACACACACTTACAGACGCACAGATATCTATGCACAGTTGTCCTTTTTTAACACACACACACACACTGGCATGGACACAAGCACTGGCCACACACTTGCCACAGGCGGAAAAACTGATGAAATTTTATGCCAACTCTCAGAAGCGTTTTTTCCCGTCTTCAGGCTGGCCAAGGCAAACAGAGCATGTCACAACTCCCGCACTGCCTTCTGCGAGTTCATTTTCATGACACCACAGTCTAATTGCTGAGGTAATTAGATTAGGGAAGGCTGTGTTAAAAATAAAAATCTCTCATGTTTCCCAGCACTTTTGCCTCGATGGATATAAGGCGTTTGAAGGCAACATCCGCGGAGGCCAACAAAGTGCAGCACTGTCCTCTCCTTCTGCTTGCCCCTCTCTTCTCCCCTTGCATGGAGAATGGCGCTAAAGAGAAACTTCATTTCACAGAGAATGTTCTGGTTGGTTTCCTGTGTTGGAGAAACAGGAGGTCAGAGTTCAAAAAGTCCACTTTTTGGGGGGGGAAGTTTTAAAGCAAGGATGTACAGTCCTGTGAAAGACATTTTGATCATATCTAACAGCAAACTGCCTGCAAAGTGAGTGACATTTTACTTTGTCTGGTATCTTTTCTGTTTTTGTCTTGTCACTCTGGTGTGTGTGTGTAAGGACATGGTTTGTGTATGTAGGCTGTTCTATGGTTCTGATTTGTATATGAGCATTTGTCATTGTGTGCAGCTGAGCTCTGAGATGCACAGTGTTGACAAAATGTATTTTTTCTTCCTGACTGCACTCAGTGTCTTAGCACGGTGTTTTCAAATTAAAATTGTCTGAATTCTGGATGAAGCCTCTGCCCTGTTTGTAAAAGATACGACAATTTCTCCAATTTTTTAGAAAAATCACGCACGTACACATTTTTTAGGCCTTGAAGGGAAACTCAAAAGAGGTCTTAATCTCATATTTTTGTCCATTATGACTGCTGGTCCTAATTCTCTTTCCAATCAAGGCAAGAAAAATGAGCCTCCTGCAGCCTTTCAGAAATATTCAATTTAAAAGAAATCATCTGAAACACTTATCCTTGAGCTTGACTGCAAGTAAACCCACAAAGTCGTACCCTGGAATCGCAGTACTTTCAAAACTTAAAATTTCCTGTGTTCTGTGCTGGTCAAAGTCTCACATGAAGTAGATTAGTGATAATAGTAGAATAATGGCAGTTGCGTGCTTTTTGTACCGTTGCCTATAGTACGTATGTGTTTATGTTAAAGCAGACAAGGTGATGTGTGCTGATGTGTGCAGCTGAAAAGGGATCCAACTTACATCTGCTACGAAGGATTTATTGACAGGCCATTTAACCAATAGAAATACACATTAAGCTGGACTGAACAAATTATAGGAAAGGATATAAACTAAGGCATATGTACTCAAACAACATAAAACTGAGACAGAAATACATGGAAGGATATGTATTTACAGTATGTGTTCCCATGGGTTTTCCCCTTCTGTACTTCTGTGCTTCTCTGCATACATGACAGAGTATCTACTCCCTGCTTTTCCTCAGGTGCGAAGGCATCTGAATCGATCGCTTGAGTCTAGCACTTGATGCCTGGTGATTGATGGTGTGAAGGTGATTTATTAGTCATGTCCGAGAAGCAGGCAGCAGGGGGAAAGCTCTTTTGTCCCTGTCTTTTGAGGGCCCCGCTGTTGTTTTTCATTTTGCTTGCTCTCTCTCCCAACACTGCTCTCTCTCTCTCTCTCTCTCTCTCTCTCTCTCTCTCTCTCTCTCTCTCTCTCTCTCTCTGTTGCTGTGTTATTGTCGCCCTGCAGTGCCCTTTTATATCTGGCTGTGAAGTTGCCTTGTAGCGAGCAATGCTACATTTCAGATGTCTTGCCCTCATACAGCTGCAAGAATGTCATTCTATAGAAACTGACTGAAAGGAGCCATAGGCAGGCATGCAGCAGCATTCTCTGCAGTGTTTATGTCTCTCTGTTTCTTTGTCCTTGTCTCATTCTCTCTGTCTGACTGCAGGCCTAATAGCTTGCTAATCACAGGCTTCAATAGGTAACCCTGGAATGAGCAATTTCCTCTGAATCAGGTTTGATGGGGAAGAAGTCAAGAGGGAGAGAGGGATGAAGAAAGAGAAAAGCAATGGGTTGCCAGTACTGCTCTCATACCTCTTGTATCACTCTGACAGCTAGCAGAAGTGCTGAGGGCCTAGTTGTAAATTGATTGTGACTGCTCATGAGTAGCATTGTGAGGGGGAGGCAGGTGATAGTTTCCACCTGGTTCACCCAAGTTCAAGCTTCAATATCAAAGATATTTTAAAGTACCACAGTAACTTTTTTCCTCATTAGTCAGAATCTCTTCAAGCAAAAGTATTGCGATCTCTAGACCTTTTAGTTTTCTGCTGCAGAGCTTTAAATCATTCAAAACTGAGTTCTGACTTTTCTGAAATGGCTTTATTAAGGGCAGTGCATGTTGTGGTTAAATCTTGGTCATTTGACATTCACCAAAGTTTGAAATGGCTAGGCTTGGACACAAATCTACAATAACTCACTGTCCATTATTGTTTCTTCAGAGTGGTGATTGGTTAATATCACAATAGATGTTGATGAAGTCCACTAATACTATGATTGGACAATTCTCCTCAGAACAGCTTCTGTGCCAATGTCCTTGTTACATATTTAGGACTAAATATACGATGGTGTGTGTTTGAACTGCGGGCCTTATACAGGGATGGCATCTGCCTAGAGCCAGCTGTTTCTTTTCCTTATTACAGATTACGGATGAGTATCTTTCCCTCTACACTGAGATGAAACACATTTCAACATGTGATCAACGATCCAATTCATGAGTGATGTATTTTAGACTGCTGTGGTTTGATAATGCGTAGTTTCAATGTGTGATGCGACATAATGTGGAATGATGTGATGTGATTCAATAGAGCATAAACAGTTCCATTTTAATTCTCCTATGTTTTTACATTGGTTGCAAGAAAAAACCCTGTAAACAATAAATCAGCACAGTGCAGTTATGCGAGAGAAAAATTCAAATGGGCTCCGTCGCATACTATTTGCAATGTAATTTATTAGAATGTAGTGGATGTTTCTCAGCAGATAGAAGAAAATCATTTAACTTAATACTCAAAAGAGTCACACACACGCACATGCATGCGCACACACATATACACACACACACACACACACACACATGCACAAACATATATTTGTGGTTCAAATGATTAATCTAAGGAATAACCCATTTTCACTTTTGACCTTGTCTTGAAGCCTGACCACCTGTGCTCAGCAACATCATCATTACCCAGAAAAGATAGTTCTCAAAATTTGGGACAAAAGTAATAAGAGGTAAATGTCAAGAAGATCTGTTTCCTGGCCATCACAGTCTTGACTTTGATCTCAGAAATCACTGCTCATGTAGCTGGGAGTGCTCCAGTAGTTTGCTCTGGATTGGGGCGATCATGAAGATGGCGGGGCTGTCTTCCTCACAGAGGAATGTGGTTGCCACTTCATTTGATGAGCATCATGGCTGATTTTGACAGAATGATCAGTACTTCAGCTCTTCTATAGTTTCAGCAGTGTAGTGAACATGACAGGCTGGTGCCTCCAAAGAAGTAGGTGGACCCAGGCTGTGCTTTGTTAGCAAGCATAGTTTATTCATGAAGCACTTTTCACCTTTGTTACTTATCCCAGGGGGTTTCAGAAACTTGAGCTTCAGCAGCACACTGAGTTTACTGAGATGCCAGATTTATGATGTACACAACCTATCTCACATAAGAATATCTCTTGCACAATATATGTGCAACATTTTATTTGCATTAACAAGGTTTTCCCTGTTTTTTTGTCTGTTTGGTCTGTTGAGACAAAGGTGGCAAAGGCCGCAGAACGTACGTGACATGCGCAGCGTACCTTTAGAGTGCCATGCGCTTCAGCTTTCAGTAAATCACAATTTCACAGACGAAAGTGTCCATAGGGATTTAAATTTTATACCATGGAACAAAAAAAGGAAGAACAAAGATTGTAAAATTTGACAGTGTATATTTTGGCACAGGAATCAACTTAAAAAAAAATTTGCAGATTGTGCAATCTTTCTGTGTTTTGATAATGGAAAAGGGCACAGACCCTGATGAAGAAGTGAGGCCTCAGAGGTGAGCTAACTGTCCTTTTCCTGCCAACACTGGGCGAAACTGAGTAAAAAGATGCCGCTGGATCTGGAGTGAATGTCAAATGTCAAAATTCAACTCAAAACTCATTTCACTGCTTTCTGAAATGATCTTTCAAGGCAAAAATAGGCTACCAAGGTTTTGATATCCTGTCCTATTCACTTCTGTAACTGGAGCTAACCTAACTTTCATTACAAGCATTACATTCGTTTTCTCCCCATGAATAACGGCAATCGATCACTTACCTTGATCAAGCAGAAATTCCCCTGTTGCCTTCTCACTCAGTGCTGGCTTTACTAAATCTTGAACGTTGCATTTGATTAACTATCAACATTGTGCAAGATACTTATAAGAGACATTTCTACTGTATTTTCAAAGCAGGTTAAACTTTATTTCGCAGCTCAAAGGAGCGAAAAAAAGAACTGGGACAGGACAGGATAACACGTTCATAGGTAGTTTTGGTTTTTGCAGAAGAGTTGGAGTTTCTCATTGTGAAAGACTCAGTAGGTAGGCAGCTCGACAGTTATGAGTAAGTGTGCGTGTGTGTGTTTGTGTGTGTGTGTGAGAGAGGGATGATTCAATGTGTATTTGAAGTGAAATCGAAGAGGTGCAGTGAAACCTGCAGGGAGCTATGACAGGAACTAAAAGGAACAGTGTTTTCTCACACATGTGCATGATACACAAACACATACACCCATATTCACGCTGACAAACATACTCTCTGTCTGTAAGACTTAAAGTTAAAGTTTATTGTTCTGCAATAAGACACTACAATAAATTCCTTCTCTCTCTCTTAATTCAGTTCCACTCAGTGAAGCTTTGTTGACGTTTTGATGAAAATGCAGTACATATTGCCATAGCATACACATACAGAGTAAACTAAATAATACTTACAAAAACTGGTGATATTAAGTACTTGGAATGAAACAACAAAAGGTGAGACATACTAAGATGTTATCATTGTATAGAAAAATAATGAAAAAATATGCTACACATAAGCATGTCTTGTTCATGACAAACAGTTTTATATTCCAGAAACCAGGAGATTCAATGCCATTTAAAGCCTAAGAGCAAAATAAGTATTTCAAGCTTTCATTTTTCCGTTAAAACCATTGCCAGGAGCAGGTACAGGTGTCCGAAAACACCAGCTAATAAACAGCAGGTGTGGCAGCTGATTGCTCAGTTGCATCAATTAGGCTGATGATGCCATGGGCCTAAACTGTTGCACCAGATTGAACATCAGTGCATATCAACACCCGGCCCTCTTAATGCAATGTAAACAACTTCAGTTCCTTAGCAGCTAATGATTTATGGACAATATACAGCAACAGAATATGCCATGAGCAGATATAGAACTTCTCAGAGCAGAGAGTGAGGAACAGAAGTTGTTTACATGACTTTGTGAGTATTAGCATTCTCTCTTACAGATATTTGAGGCCTCTAACATCATCTGTCTAATTAATGCAACTGAGCAATCAGCTGGCACACCTGGTGTTTTTTAGCTGTTTTCAATTGTTGTGTTTATGGCAGCTCTACTATTTCAATCATTACTCTCAAATACACTGTGTATATACTCACATTCCATCAAGGGATGAGTCGGTGGCTAGAACTCTTTGGTTCGATCTTTACTTCCTTACTCCCCTTTACACTCCAGTCTCTTTACATCTCTACCTTATGTTGCTTTCTCTCATTTAAACTATTCCTTCCCCTCTCCCCTCAGCTGCATCTCTGCCTGTTGGTGTTTATGAAAACTGGTGGTATGATTAAACAGAATAGCTAATGCTGCAGCACACATGACTCCACGGAGTAGCCAGACGTATTTTTGTTTCTGGGCTACATTCATTTGAAAAGACATTTTTCTTTATTGTATATGCTTCTCCGTTAGCATTATTTCCTCTCCTTCCTCTCTCACCACTCAGCTCTCAGTTGCATATACCTTTACTGTAATCCTCTCTCGCTGCTGTACCCGTGCACCTCGTCTTTCTGCTCCCCTGCCATGGGAATGCACTTTCGTATTTCCCTCATCTGCTTCCGTTCCTTTCTTTGTTTCATTTTCATCTGTCAGTCAGATGGAAGACCTCTGCGAAGATCAGTCAGTGCTGGCAAGAAACCCTGAAAATATTTCCTGTAAGAGCTGTTTGTGCTATCATGAGACTGAATTGAATGGATAATGACTGACTATACTGTTGAGTGGCATAGAGCAGTACAGCATGGGACAAATTTATTGTTCCACGGAGGCGGCTGCTGAAAGACTGCAGTGATTTTTTTTGCCTCATCTCATCCAAAATAAATCTATACTTGCATCATAAATGTTTCTCTGTGGGATGTAAAGGGCCAGAGATACAGATCATTATGACCCCAGATCCCTCATTATTGGCAGAATTGCAGGAATAGCAACAGAATAGTCTGCAGACATGAGTGTTTAGGTTGTTCTTTGACCTTTTTGACCCTTTGTATGAGGATGTAGTTTTTGCAATAGCCTATAGAGGGTGCCCTTTGACTACACAGTGTCAGATAAGCATGACCTGGCATTATCTAACCACATGATGCACCGTAGTCCCTTTTTCTGTCTCTCATACACACGCTCACAGACACACTCTCTCTCTCTCTCTCTCTCTCTCTCTCTCTCTCTCTCTCTCTCTCTCTCGCTCTCTCTCTCGCTCTCTCTCTCGCTCTCACTATCCAACCTGTCATGCCCCGGCTGTAGCCAGCCTCCTGTTCTCAGGAAAGGAGTGATGAGCAGGAGGAGAAAAAGTGATGAGAGTCGGGCGGGAGAGTGATGAGCACGGGGAGATATTGGCTCGCTGGCAGATGATTCGAAGATCATTCTGCCTCCCGAAATAGCTCTCCAGTTACGAAGGTTGTCTGAAAGCATTAATAAGTAATGAAGGACCAGTGGCCCTGGCTTTGCAGATGCATGCACATCAGTGTGTGTGTATGTTTTGAGAAACGTCAACGTAAGCCGTTACATTGATGGTTTTGTCATGAATATGTCTGTGGTAGGCATGTGTGGTGTTTTTGGCCGTGTGATTTTGTTTGATTGCACTTATGGTAATGTGTTCGATCTAATTGGATTTTATACCTTCTGTTTTGTGTCTTTGATGTGTTCATTAGCTTTTATGACATTCAGGTGAATGAACCTCTCTCTAGATCTAATTCGATTTTATACATATCACGTGTGTGTGTGTGTGTGTGTATGTGAGAGAGAGAGAAAGAGAGAGAGAGAGAGAGAGAGAGCGTGTGTGTGTGAGAGAGAGAGAGAGAGAGAGAGAGAGACCTGACTGTGTAAATGTCATGTTCTTGATATGAATAATATTCAGAGCTGTCCTTGACTCCCATTTTGAAAAAAAAAAAAAGTGTACCTGTCCCGAGGAAAGCATTGGGGGCTTATGTGAAAGTGTATTACAGGCACAATTTGTAATCTAAATGTAAACAAAAGGGTCACATATACCACAAACAATATAAGGTAGGAACCTGCAATCCCTTTGACTGACAGGTTCGTCCTGTTCTCCCCAAGGAACTTGTTTAGTTAGTTGGTGAGCCACTTAAATCCTGTATATATATCTTCTCATGATAAGCGTGGTTAGTAGATGTCTGAAACTACAGCTACACACTGTGAGGAATACAGTATAAAGATATCAAACACTGAGTGTCTTTAAAACACTGCTTCACACTAAAATACTGAAGTGTTATTTTGATGCTGTAAAAGGTTTACCTTAGTAATGTCTTGTCTAAAGCAAATTAGGTGTTTTTGATTGTGATCAGCTGAAAAACACTAATTACTGATATTTCATGTACAACTCAAAATCATAAATTATATATTCTGCATGTTTATATATAGACATGCATGTGGCCAGATAACTCTTGACTGGGGCTTTAAGCATTATGAATAATTAATCTATGCTTATAGAAATGTTTTAACATTACACTATATGGCTATTGTTATGGCAACTGGCTTGGAAGTTGAGAGTTGTATGTAGTATCTGCTATCTGGTAGTTTTTCTTGGTGTCACCTTGGTGCCCAGTTAGCTGAACTGACGATAAAAGGTTAATACACTGCAAACCACTGATTGGTCATGTTATCTGCGAATGGTGAATAACATAAGTTTAAGTTCAAGTGATATTGTGACTCTTGTCCGTAGGGAGTGTAGTACAGAACAGTGTTCTTTCCAGCATGATGATGATGACCTTAATCACATAAAAAATGTTTATGCTGTAATGGTTTTGAAAACTACTGTACAATTATTTTGCCCTGCTCACATCAGAAAGTACTTATGCGTTGTTCAAGGGCAATTACAAACAGTCTATTTTGTTGTTTCATTTAGAGGACTTTGTAAGACAAGGAGGGCTGAATCAGTGCACCAAAATCCTGCAGTCTATTTTACAGCTTCCATATGTACCCCAAAGATGACGTCTTATCTGATGAGCTTTCTTTATCCAGAAAAGGAAAAATAATTGTGTCTTTTGTACCAAAAAATCCCCAGCTGAGTGAGCGTAGAGTTCACACTGTTCCTCTTTACATTCATTTGCTGCCAGAGCTCCTACAGTTTGTAGGTCTTTTGTGTAGTGGCCATTTTGCATTTATCCCTAGTAAACACTCAGTTTAATTTGACTGGGGACTCAGCATGGCACAAATTAAATCAACTCCCTGTGTACAATCATTTATTTTAGAAGGACAGAGAGAGCAGCCAGTTAGAATAATGTGAATAGATCGTAAATCTGCTGCCCAACTTGACTGCAGAGCAGATAGCTGGTGGCAAACCAAAATGATGTAATCTCCAAACTGTAATGTTCCTTTGTCCTTTGCAGCGTAAAGAGACTTCATCTAAATCTAAGGAGCCTGGCAGCAGGGTGTATTTTGCAGACCTTTTTAGTTCTGATTGCTCAATAGGCCAGAGCACCTGGACAGCACTAATAGATACAAGGCTGTAATTTGTCCTCTGAGTTAATCAGCCCAGAGCGGGAGAGAAGAAGAAGGAGGGCGAGAGTGTGACGAGGTGAGAGTGAGAGAAAATGTATAGATTTAGTGAGTGGGAAAGAGAAAGAGGAGAGAATCCCAGTTGTTTTACAGAAAGAGGATGGCTTCAAAGAAAAAAACTGGGGGACAGAATAAATCCTTTGTGTTCATCATGCGTGGCCTGTAATAAGCAATTTTTCTTTTAATAAATGACCTCCGCACGCTACATAAATATCATCTTACCCACACAAGTGTCACTTCTACTTTATCTCCTGCCAGCCAGAGACACACAGGGAAGAAGAGGAACGAGAAACAGTGGTAGTGTTCGTAGTATCTGCTGTGAAAAGGATGAAGGGATGCAGCATACATGTATCTACATGTGGGTAATAAAACTTCTGAGATAAGACGACATGACATCAGCCAGAAAATGTCCTGATCCAACAGATGTGGGGCGACAGGAACGACAATCATAGTTTCCCATGTTTATTATCATGAGGGATATCAACTGTTGTTTTTTCAGGGCTGATACTGATACAATTATTTGTAATGTAAGAGACAGATAACTGATATTTGGAACCCATATACGAAAAATACGCAAAAAAATCTTTGCGTCAAAATTTAAAATAACACAAACACAAAACCTTTTTTAAAAATATATTTAAACATTTATTTAATTACCTTAAAGTGCATGAAACTCCCACCAGCAGTTAGTAGATAATTTAAATTCAAAAATAAACAAAATAGCTCCCTAAAGTTTTAGAAAGTGAATAAAGTAGGAATCAATAAAGCTAGTAAACATTTGTATTGAAATTTCTTCTACCTCTTCTCAAAGACCCTGTTCTCAATTTGTAACGCCTGTTCAGCAGCTTTGGATAGTGGTGCAGAAAGCTTGTTCAGCAGCTCTCCAGTGAGATGGCTTCTGTTCCTCTCATAAGTGGCAGAGACTTGACTGAAGACATGCTCACACAGAACTGATGAGGGTGGTGAGCAAAGAAATGTTCTTGCTTGTGTGGCTCCAGCTCCTTGAGTTACAGATAACTCATCCTGAAGGCAGGAATTATCCAAGAGCTTGCCATTGGGAGGTCCTAGCGGAGAACTGAACATCTCATCAGTATGGCCACGGCAAAATGTTTCTTCTGTCCGTTGCCTTTTGGGGTTTCTGTCTTTCTCATAGGTCCCTTCACACACAGTGATCAAGATGGGACTAGAATCAGAGAACTCTGTATCTTTTTATCTGAGTTCAGCGCCAAATTATTGACCAACCATAAACATTCTATCTCATCAGGAAGAGAATCCTATGAGAGGTTGAAAAAATGATGCCAAGAGAAATTTTACTGCTCTGTGTTCTGAATCCAGACCTTTCGTACACCAGATCACTATTGAGCTTTCCGCAATCTGAAGAAGAAACTACTTTGTGCTAAAGATGTAGAGAGTTTCGTTCCTCTGTATTCAAGCTTTTGGTTTCTACGAGGTCTTCTATGCTGTCTGTCTCTGTTCCCACATCAAAATTGCTCATGATGCAGATCATGAAAGACTGTTTAAGTGCAACATCTAGTTTAGTCCATCTAGTCTCAGGCCAAGTCAAGACCTGTGATCATCTGAACAACACAAATCTCCTTTTCATCAGGTCATTTTTGTCTGTAATTTGAGTGTTCATAGTCTGTCAGTACACTAAGAAAATATCTACTTTTTCTAAAGGAATCTGTCTTTCTTTACTGTTTCCAGAGACTCATCTCTGGAAAATTCTGAAAACAAAATTTATTTGGATCATAAACAGGTGTAAATTATGTCACTGTGCTGGCAGGGTTTCTATTGTTTTAAGAAAAGAAAAACTTCAAAACTTAATTATAGATAAGCTGGATTTTTTTGCAGTGTAATCTGATGCAACAATGATCTGAAAAAGCATAATGTGTAGCCTGAAGTTATACTGTACAACATTTTTAATGATTTAAGGATAGACATCTCACAAACATTGTTCAAATGGTTCAAAATCAAAAAGAGTGTTTTGATGTGTGTGTGTGTGTGCGATTGTGCTGTTGTACAAAAACATCTCCATGAGCCGACTCATGTTCCTCATCTTCCACATCCTCCGGGGGTGTTCTCAGCATTAGTCCGACAGTTTCTCATAGTATCTCACCACTGAGCCTCAGGGGGGGAAATGCTTCATTGTTCACACTGATAGAATCAAAACATACAATGATGATTCCCTGTCATGGTTCCCATTGTCTCTGTGATGTTCTCTTAATGCTCCTACACTGCTGTGAGTGTTCCCGTCCCCGGGCAGGCAGGAAAGCAATGCTGCAGAGCTCCAGATTGCTTAGATCTTAGGCAGAAGATTACATGTAATGCAACTACTATAACGTGATTACAGATATTGTGACTGAAATCGGCTGCAAATACAGGAAAAACAGCATAGTAATCAAATGTAGGTGTTGTCCTGTGATCACTGTGATTCTGTACACATTTTGGTGGTGCTGAAGCTGAGGCATTCAAAGGTGACATTTTTAATATGTACAAAAAATATATTATTTAGGAATCCCAATGAGCAGAAACATTTTCTTTTAGTTTCTAGCTGCTGAGGGAAAAAATCACAGGAAATCTTCCCATCATCAATTAATGGAATGCATTGTGGCCAATAAAGCAAAGTCTTTGAGCTTTAGTTTATGATTCAGCCTTTTTTAAAGGCTACATTTTTACATGCCTGGTGGAAAATCCTTCCCAGTGAAGCTTTAAGCACAACTGCCTGCGTTGTAACTGATTGCATTTAAAAAGATTACACTAATTTGATATGAGTACTTAAGGAGCACTTCTTTGCAACAGTGTTTTACAGATGAGAAATATTTTTTACTATTCAAGTTGGGGAATTTTGCTGCAAAAGGCTAAACTATGCAGATTATTATCTTGAATAACAGAAAATAGCTAAAAAATGCCCATTAGAATATCCCAAAGCTTAAGGGGCATATTCAGATTGCTTGTTTGTTTGACCAAGTCTACAACCCTAAGATATCCGTTTTACTCTTATACTACTTTATACTACTACTTTTAGAAATCGAAGAAATGAGTAGCATTGT
This sequence comes from Centropyge bicolor, assembly GCA_037975185.1. Lineage (NCBI taxonomy): Eukaryota > Metazoa > Chordata > Actinopteri > Pomacanthidae > Centropyge > Centropyge bicolor. Next base: position 13,518,469 of record JBBMOC010000005.1, on the reverse strand, counting down.
TGCTTGAAGCTGCTAGCTGCTGAATAGATTCTATGGATCTATTAATTGATTGATCAAGTGCTTGTTTTAGTGAATGGAACGTTGGCATGGAATAGAAAATGGCAAACATATAACATCAGCATATAACACTAACAAAAAGGAAGTCTTTCACCTTTCACTAAAGCCGTCTGTGGAGTGATTTATTTGCTGATACATTTGTGACACATGATAACAGGCTGATTAGCATCTGTTGATGTTACTCAATTCAAATTCTGCTTTTCAGTTGATCAGAAGACTGATCAGTCTCTCAGTGACCAGAGTCTGATGAATGCAGAACAACACATGAGCCATGGAAAGACAGGGTAAGAAAATGCAAAGAGGCTGCAGATTGAAAGGAAATACAGCCAGGGGAGACTTGTAACGGACATTTTCAGGCCAAAACAGGATGCCCAGAGGTGTGGTCTCATAATGTCAGATCTCACATATCGAACAAGGCAATGAAATGACAAGGGTGGCATTGGGAGAGGGAGCGAAAAGAAAAAAAGTAGAAATAAAAGTGGTAACAATCAGAGACTGCCAAAGAGACACAGAGAGTGGGACAGAACTACTGAGTTGAAGCCATCATGTCTAACTCTTGTCTTTTGAGAGCGACAGTAAGTCAGACTAAACTTTAAATGACTCCATACTCTTTTCAGTCAGTCTCTGTCCCAGATCGATACATTAGTAGGCTCAGGCACAGTCAAAGCGGAACAAGGGGAAAAGGAGTCAAAGACTTGAGTCTGAGAGCCATTCAAATAAGCTGCACTCTATTTCACCCTTTTCACTGCTTGTCCTTGCCTCTCTTTTCATTTTGGATGTCTGTTTCATTTTTCTTCTTCATATACATATCTCTTTCCTTTACCTCTTCAGGTGCCTGCTTCTGTGTTTTACCCCCTTCTTACCCTCTCAAATCTTCCTCTTTGAATTTCTCTCTCAACCCCACAATTCCCACTTTCATGTTTTTTTTTACTCTCCATATTTCCCCTTTCTACCCATGTGAGATTGGGCATTTTCTCCCACGAGTGTACTCTATAAGTGGCTCTGAAGGTGTGTGTGTGTGTGTGTGTGTGATTGCATGTAGTCCAGCCATGTGTGTCTAGAAGCCATCTCACAGTTGGCTCTATTCAAAACAATATTCAGCAGCAGGGTAATTTCATCAGTCGCTCTGTGGTCCAGGGGTCAACACTGAATCATACCCATTTTCCATCTCTCTAGCCTCTCTTGCTCGCTTTCTTATGTGCTCTCACTCACTTTCACACATGCCATAATGCATGCATAGACACACATACACACTCATATCAGAACCTATATAAATATGTAATGGTAATACAGGGGCATACTTTTCATTTTCACTTGCAGGAAATCTGCAAGAAATCTAGTGGGATCTGCTGAAGCTTTTGCAATATTAGTCATCACCAGTGAGAGCAGAGTGTTTTTAATGTGATATATGTAGGTTCAGCAGAGTTATCAGAAATAGTCAATATTATCTTAAATGATGAATTTAACTTGCTTTAACTTTACCTTGCAAATCAATTCATTTATTCTCATCAAATATACTAAACTATCAATTAGAATGTCTGATTGATAATGAAATTGATAAACACACCCAAAATTACCAGTCATTACCTAGATAAAGGTTGAAGGCTTTTAAGTCTCTCAACAGTAGAGGTTGGCCGCATCTTTTTACCACCATTCTAGAAAAAATGTACAACCCTCATTTGATATAACAGTCTTCTTCCCTCAGAAAGACTCATTAACCGCTGTTTTGCTTTTGGAAATCTTTATCACTGTCAGGGTGGCCTTTCAACAGAACATTTTACCACCAGTGCCGTTCTCTGGCCACTGCCGAATATCTATCTCCAAAACATTCTAGTTCAAATCAATGCAAGCAATCTGGCCAGCTGATATTTTGTATTGACCTTTTAACAAGAGATTCATCACAGATCACTTTTCTCTGCCCAGAATCACCCAAGGGAGCACTCTGCAATGCAGCCTGGTTCTGTTCTAACAACTACTCTGATCATGCTTCATACCATGATTACAGCCTGTCTAGCCTTTATCAAATGAAATATGACTTTGTCACTTTAAATGTTACCTTGCCATTCTGCCCGTAGTGAACACTGTAAAAAATGTATTTTAATGTAAAACCTTAGTTAAGCAGTGATACTTGCAGCAAATGTTTACACTTTTAAATCCAGTTAGGTGTGAAATTTCTTTATAATCTAAAATAAATGGGGTCGCACCTTTATTGTATACAACTCAAAATGACATTTATTTTAATCAGTTACAAACAATTATTTTAATCTTTGCAGATCAGAATACAAACTTGTAAGTATTTTCTACAACGTTGGTGATAGTTCCTTACAAATACAAACAAAATATAGATTCTGTTTGAACCTGGCTCACTGGCTGAGATCCCATCACGGTGTGAGCCAGCTCTCCCTCACAGGTTGTCTGGCAGATCAGATCATCTTCTTATCGCAGTACACCTTGTGCTACAGTGTATTTTACCATATGCTGATAGGATATGGAGATACAGATCACAATTTAAGGAAACAGCAGCTTTCTGTCAGTTGTTCTAAAGCTTTAAGTAAGTTTTGGGGGAGAAATTGAACAAGATGAGTTGTTGCTGTTGTCTGTTTTTTTTTTTTTTTTTTTTTTTTTTTTTCAATAGATACAGTAGAAGCATTTGCATTTCATCACTCCATAACAATTACATAGTATACCAATCTTTATTATTGGATTTTATCCAAAGAGCCAAATACTTAATGGGCATGCTCAGACTGACAATAGCATGGGAGCCTAAATACACCAGAGTTTCAGTCAGTGTGGGTGTGTTGCTACATGTACAGATATTAAGATAAAACATGGACCAGACACAGCAGATTATTGCCACAAGGTTGAACCCAAACCAAAAAACTAGCCCCTTATTCCAGGTTAGTAACTCAGATGGTAAGACTATCTTTTGCATGTATTTTCTGCAAACATACAGATAAAACAGGGCTCATGATGGACCTACAGCTCACTGTGGGAAATATTGCTTTCCCACTCAGACTAAATATATTATACATGTGTCAGCAGTTCATGTACTGCCTGTGTTTGTCCTGACAGTACATATGTTTACTGTCATATACACTCTGGGTCAGCATACTGTGTGTAAATGTTGCACACACGAGATATATGTTGTTATCAGTGTCTCTGTGTTTGGCCTGTAGATACTCTCTGTCAAAAAGGTTTATTGCACAATGCATGAATTCTACAAGCTGGTCGAATCTCCTTGTCTGTGGGTACACGATATAATCAGATAAGTGACAGTCAGGTCAGAGCTGTGTGTGGGAACAAAAGAGGGGGAAGAAGCATCTTAAAAAGAAAACTCAGACTGGGTTTTGTCTTTGCCAAAGTCAGAGGAAGAGGAAGAAGGGGAAATAAAATTAAAAGCAAGGGTTGAAGGATGAAGAGGGGGAACAGGGAAATCCAGGCCAAGAGCTCAAGGAGGAAGAAGAGGGAAAATCAAGGTAAATGGAGGAGAAAGTGGGTGATGAAAATCAATATCAATTTCAAGCTCATTTTTCAACATCTCAGTGTTAGTTGTAGACATTGGGGTCTTCAGGATGAAACAGTGTTAACTTGCTTATACAATGTTAATTTTGACAAGAATTTAAAATGTTGTAGTAGTTGTAGTTGGTTAAAGTCAATGTTTTAGTCAGAATTTTTATTGATACTTTAATATATATACAGGACATTTCTATTAAATTAATTTTCAGTTCCACGATACTGTAATGGATATGGATTTTTGTAAAAATTCCAGTGAGTCACTAAGCATACTTTGAACTATGTGTTTCGTCATTTCAGCTGAGTTTGAAAGGGAGCCAGGGTTTTACACCTTTTTACCACCATGCTAGAAAACGTTCAATGCTCAGAAAAAATAATCTTCTACCTTCAGAAGGCTCATTCACTCATAACTCACTGCTGCTTGATTTGAGTCCACAAGGCACTCTGTCCCCTTTAGGAACAATACACTCAGCCTTTCTTTAGATTTGAATGTGTCCAAGTAAATGTGTCCAGTCATCTCTTCACTTTCTGACAGGCTGCCGGGCAAGACGAGACACTAATCATTCGAGAGGCCAGCTGCCAGCAGCAGCTAATGGGTTCGTTCAGTTTTTTTAAGCTAGCTAGATTTATTAGTAGGCTCTGACAAGGTTAGCTTGTTCACATTAGTTATTAGGAAGCTGGCATTTGCACAGGCACTGGACATGCCGATCTCATTGGACAAATCATCTAATGAGAAAGACGCATTAAGGCACAGCTAAATATTTCTTGCACTTGCAGGTAAACGATTGCACATAAAAGAAAACTTTGCTTTGAGATGGTTTCTGTGAACTAACTTATTGTCCACTGAAGCCGAGCCAAATATTTCGCCTCGTCTTTACTTGTCAGGAAATATTGAACGTGTGAGATGAGATTTTTGTCGTCAATATTTTTTCATTTATGTTGTCATGTCAATGATTACTTATTGTCAAAATTTCTGTTGACAAATATAACACTGTGTTTATGTTATGGACATCAGTAGTTGTTATTTTAACTTATTATTTTTGAGAAATTCTGTTTTTCCATCAGCTCAGTACAGCAGATGGCTGTAAATACTACAATACCCATGAGCTTCAGCCACCAAACTACAGTGTGGAGAAGGAGCCAGTAGAAGGAATCAAAGCTGTAGCAAATTTAGAATGCTTTGTACTAGGTTTTTAGCCATTCAGTTTGTTTACTAATGATTCAACTAGAAGACTTTAGTGGCCATCCAAGCTTTGGAAGAGCCTCATCTAGCATTTACCCATTGTTTTCCTTGGAGAAAATTAAGAGAACTTTTCACTTTTCCATAACCACGGATACCCAAAATTCCTCCCCCTCATTAAAATACTTTGTTGGAGCTGGCCAGAGCACTGGAAACCTAATGGATCTTGCAGAAAAAATATCGATAGTATTCTTCATGGACATACTGAAGTCATCTATAACTGAAAAGGATGAGGAGAGGGAAACAGAAAATAAAGAGACATGGAAGAAAATCAGTAAGAGATAATGAAGAAAATCAGGATCATAAGGAGAAACACAAAATAATGAAGGTAAATGGAAGGAGCATTGGGGTGAAGCAGGCAAGGCCGGATCTGATGAAAGCAGATGAAAGAGCAGAGGAAAGTCCAGGACAAAAGAGGAGGAGCAGGCGGAGGCGGAGGAGGATGTATGTATGGCTACTCTCTCAGCTCATGACTCTCCCTCTCCACGAGGAGGTCAGTCCTATCATCATGTGTGGAGGAGAAGGGGGTTACAGATACGAGGGAAGGGGCCCTCTCCATAATGGATTAATATAGACCCATACCACCCCACTCTTACTCCGATTTTCTCTCTCCCCTCCTATCATTTCTCTCTCCCTCCATCACCTCCTCCCCTCCATCTCATCTCTCCATCTCCCAGACAGTCGTTCATCTTCCTCCGTGTGCCGCTGCTCCCATTTGTTCTCTCTTGACATGGCCTTTTACCTCAGATCCAATTCCCACCATTTTAATCGAGACAAAATCGCATTACGGTGGGCTCCTGTTCCTGCCGGCCTGCCTGTGTGAGTGTGTGTTTGTATGTGTGTGTATGTGTCCCACCATTTTGTGATGGGGTGTGTCTACCTGCACACAGGGCATTCTGCTGTCTGAGTATGTCTCATGTCTGCCTCTATATAATTCTTCATCTTCCGCAGGGCTGTGTTTGTGTCTGCATTCATGTGTGTGTGCATCATATATGGGTGAACACTTTCTGAAGACAACACAAGAAGATGCACAAAATTCTGTAATTTTAATGTTCATAATTGTTCCCTCATATATCGGGTTTGTGTTATAATCACCTTTGATTTTTTCTCCTTTATTCACTCTTTTCTTTGTGCACATGCTTTTGCAGCACAAATGAATTTACATGCCATGTCGATAAAAAACAAAAATCAATTGAAAGAGTGAGAGAAGTGAATATCTGTCACCCATTTTATGTCTCCAGGAAATAGGTTTGGCTGCATGTACGGTGACATTCTGCAGTGTGAATGTTATCTGATTGGCTTCGGGACCGGTTTGTGTATGTGTGTGCCATGCGACAAGCGCGGTGTGTTTTTGTACACGTGAGGTTTTTGGGGTTGTTTATCTCTTCTGGTCCCATATCCCCCACTATTCTTTGGCAGACGGATAAACGGAGGGAGGAGGAGAAAGGGCAGGTGGAGAGCGATGGAAAAGGGAAGAGAGAGAAAGCGAGATAGAGATGAGTCTCTGGAGCAATCACTCTTATGCTTGTGAGGGAGGAGACATCAATATCACCGAGTTTATCAGAGAATTAAACCCCCCCCCCCCCCCCCCCTCTCTCTCCTTGACCACCTGTTTTTCTCTTCACCTCAGTCTGTCCCTCATATATCCTCCCTCACTGTCTGTCATGTCAATATCCTTATCATCTCTGTCGAGTGTTACACTTCCTTTGTTTTTGTGAAACTGTCCTTAACAGAAAACTTGCTTTTGTGAAGTTCAGTGGCAGATGTTTTCTCATGTGAATATTAACATCACACCCCATGAAATTCTTGCTTTTGCTGACCTCCAGTTTGAACCTACAATAATAGATTTTTTTGCCACTTGGGGGCAGCAGAAACAAGTTGTAAACATATCATTGACATATCATCACATTTTAAGATGATTTGTTGAACTTCCACATCCAGCAGTTAAGGAGCAGCTTCATCATTCATTTGGAGCTGTGTCCAATATTCACTCTCCTTTAGCTTTGTTTTTGGTTTTTACCAAATCCTGAAGTAAACATGTATTCATTGTATTTATTATTTATCTACTCTTTAGCAGCTAAATGCTAAATTATGTTGACCAGCTGTATCTGTCAGCTGTTCATGCTGAGTTGGTCATGTACAGTGGGTTTTCAGAGCCTTTTTGCTGAAAACAGCTGCCTGCTTTGGCCGAAAACAACATTATGGTAGCAGTGAACGTTGACCAGCAGTAAAGTTGACAAGAAAAAAAAAGACAACAATGAGCTGAAAATTTGCTATAAATCTGTAAAGACAATAGGTAATAATTTTCACACTGTTTTCACATTCCCTGGAAATGGAAGGATAGCAAAGATTTGAAAAAGTCTTAAGTTGAGCATCGATGCCTGTATTTAGTACCTTTGGGAAATACCTTACTTGTGTACATATAAGGATTTGTACCTCAAACGGGCAGATTCGTTCCCTCAGAGACAGATGGATGCAACGATGACAGCGTAATTATAGCACCTCAAAACCAGTCAACAGTCATGTGTAGCGTTGTTGGGAGGCACTGACAAATTATGTCATCCTGCTGACGGGATGACAGGATTAAAAAAAACCCTCATATGCGTCAGTATTGGAAGGCAGTGAAAATGACCTGTTTTGCTGTTTAGGTTGTAGGATTTATTGATTTTTACCAAGAACTTTGCAAGCCAAGGGTTTGAAAGACGATATATAGTATTTATCATGGTTTACATGTTGTATGACCTCTCCTGGGGTTACAGTAAGTAAATGTAAAAGAGAGAGACTCTCGTCCACTCTCATTTGAAAACTAATGAACTGTAAAATGCGATGTAATGATACACTTAACTGTATGTTTGTTGTCACAGCTGTTCCACTGTATAACCGTTTTACATTACTACTAATATACAAACAGCAGGTTGGTTGATGAAAATGTTGAGGTATGTTTTGTAACAGCAATTTGTGTGGAATGAATATAACAGGACATGTAGTTTATACATTTGGAATAAACCTCCAGCGTGACTTTTGGAGCATGTTTGCAACTCAAAAAATGGTAAAATGCTGCTAACAAATGAAGAGCTGGAGGATTGCAGTGGTAAGAGCTGACACTGGTTTGTTCTGGACTCTGATGGGTTGTATTCTCTTTGTCTGATACTCCCTTTTTGTTCTTTGTAGGTGTGTGATAAGTGTAAATATATGAATATTTCAAGAGAGGAGAGGGGAGTGGCTTTAGTGGCTTTTGGAACATGCTGAAGTCGCAGTCACACTCACGTCTGCTCTGGCACAAAGAGCACAGCTGTTGGCATCATTAATAGAAAGAGCTAAAGCTGAAAGGATGTGAGGAGTGTTGTGTCATGATTGTTGCAATGCAGTGTTTGACAACGACTTGAAGGTGATCCAATTACCCTTTGTTGCTCGTCTGGAGTAACAAAGAGGATGTGCTGATGTTAAACAGCCTATTGTGGGAAAACTACAAACTCTATCATCATCTTTATAGAAGTGAAGGATCAGAAAATGTTCACATGGCTTGTCAGATGGTTGTGACAGTTACCTATTTTATTGTTTAGGTTGGAGCACTTTGCAACCCAAGGATTTGAAAGGTGTCATAGGTGTTAGAATCCTGCTGACAGTTTCACACCATTTTGTCTCATGCGCACTTGCTTCACATTTGGACAGAAGGTTGATGCAGTCCATGCCCCTGGATGAAAAATTGTTCCAAGATGTTTATCTTCTCCTTCAAAGATCGACAAAACACTGAATAAAAAAAAAATCTTTTTTTCCCCCAACTCCACTGGGTGCTTTTTAACCCCTTTCTGCAGTGCCCCCCTTGGGTGTTGATGCCACTGTCTACGGCTTGTTTCATGTGACTCAAGTTGCTGTTTACATCAAAGGCTATTGAAAGACATTTTAAAACTCTTTGAACAAAAATTATTAACCAAAAACCATTGACTATCATAGCAACAAGAAAAAAACTGTATCACCATGAATATAAAGTGGTGTGATTTTAGTTTACAAAATTGTGTGTAGCCAGTGTCACGTTTGCTTATAGACAAATTTAGTAATTTATGCTTATGCTTATGGGTCTGTGATGTTTACATGAGAAGTTATTAAACATTAAATAGAAGTATGTAAAATCAGGTGGAAATTGGCCCAAAACAGTTAGTGTGGAACAAGGTGAAGCAGAATGAAGAAAAAAAAATCATCAAAGGATCCTTTGTTACCACTGCCTTTGTGAATTCATTTTTTATTCCGAGGGTGCAAACTAAAACACGATGGTGCTTTCTTCCTCGAACATAGTTTCATTCTCTTTGTATGGAAAGGGGGAGATAAAATGACATGAATAAGTGTCCTGCTGTTGTGGTTTGTTGAGTCGTGATAAGTCAGAAGATGTCTGAAACATGGACACTCTACAGGGTGTAATACACAGATCCATCTCTGTGCTGAAAGAGGGCGAGATAATGACGACGAGAATGAGTGTCCTCTCGTCTTGGAGAGAGGTCTCAGAAGATGGAGTGTTATCTATAGAGCTCATTTCATTCATTTTATACATAAAGCATATCTGTCTCTTTCTACTCTAAAAACCATGGAAGAAACAGGCGCTAAATGAGGACAGAGAGAAAGGGGCCTTCTTGTTGTGATTAGTCTCGTTCTGATTACTGAGACTATCTCTACTACACTCCCCCTGCTTCTACGCCAGTCTAAACAATAGATAATATCTTCTCACTGAATGAAGTGCAGACAGAGGGATGGATGACCAGAGTGTCCCCCGTTATGTTTACGGAGTCGAAGTCTGTAGCCCTCTCTCCTCTCTCACTGTGACTTAAAAGCATAGATAACATCTGTATATTAAAACAAAGTGAGAAAGAAGTATGATGCAGACAGAGAGAACAAGTGTCCTCCTCTTGTGCTTGTAGTAGTGTCCTCAAGCTGAGGTAGTCCGTCAGTGTGGGCTGGATAAGTTTGTAATTGGATAAGAGCTTTACGCCCAGAGTCCAGATAAGAGACGGTTATGTAAGATTAATTTAGTGATACAGCTCTTCAAGAAAATTGGGGAGATTGAAATGGAAAAAAAGGGAAAGTGCATCAGAATCACATTTAATGCATCCTCCCTAAAATAGCAACTCATCTCCTTGTTTCTGCCTTTTAATAAAAACTCCTGTGTCATGCAAAGTGAGGAGTAGGTGATTGCACCTAAAATGTGGGTCCTGCTCTTGCGAAATGACGTATGAAATGGTAGAAAAAATTACACAACCTGTAGTATCGAGTAAGAAAATGAGGGATAAGGAAAAAAATTGGGACAAAGAAAAAAAAACAGAACTGTAAAATATGAGTATAATAAAATAAAGAATACGTGGCATAATCCATAGTTCTTCATTCAATCATCAGGTAACACTTCCATTGTATTCTGGAGGGCAACTTTGACGAAGTCCTGTCACTCTGACGTACCCGTCTGCTGCCTTTTTGGTGCCATATCACTGTGTGTGCTTGTGTGTGTGTGCATGGAGGTGTGTGAATGAGCTTGTGTGAATGAGCTTGTGTGAGAGGGAAACGGGCGACAGACAGGATGAGAGAGAAAGAGCCCTTATAGAGAATACTTGTCAGAGTGACTGTTTGTGATAATGAGTCTTAGTACGTGTGTGTGTAGTTCATCTGCGTGCGGTACGTGTTTGACAACAAGTGCATGTGAGCTGCTCTCTGGCCTCCATAGACCTGTAGTTTGTACTAAACTAAAGTGGAATTAAATTGTAAACATTGTTGAGACTGGCGTTTTGTCCTCAGGTGAATCCTTACTTACAATGTGTTATGTTAAAGGAACAGTTCTACATTTTGGGAAATACACTTTTTGGTCTGAGACAAGAAGATCAATATCACTGTCACATCTGTCTGCTCATTATGAAACTGGAGACAGTTAGCTTAGCTTAGCCTAAAGACTGGAAACGGGAAAACAGCTGGCCAGCTTCAGGCATGAGAGTGGAATTGATCTACTCATTTAGCTCTCAGCAAGAAAGCAAATTTCCCAAAATGTCCAACCCTCTTTAACACAGCCACTTTGTGAGGACTCACCTCTGGAGACCAAAGGCCAGTCCCGATGAAGCTGATACATTTTAGAGGCAAAACATTGTTTTTCCTTGATCTAGTAGCAGATAGTTTTGAGATATTGATCTTAAGGTTCCTTCCTCCACCCTGGTATAATTGGGGTGAATGGATTTTTGTTATTGCGGGGCTCATGGCATTAAAAAAAAAGAAAGCTTTAAAAGATCACAGGACATCATCTTTCCTTGTCCACCTCACTGTGAAGTTTTCATAGGGACTATTTCTTTGGCGGTTACAATGTTATGTCATCTGTGGCTTTGGAGATAGATGTAATTTGTCAGTGCTGTGGGTGCCACAAAAGCAAATTTGTTCAATTCCATTCTTTTTTTGTGGCACGCAAATTCAGACAGATGCAGTATCTCAAAACCAAAACACATACAATACAACCATAACTATATGCAAGACTAGACACTAGATGTAAGTGAGGAAATAGGTTTTTGTATAACTTGCGTGAACTGACCCTTTGAGGTTAAGGAAAACACAGGAAACACAATATCCTCACACATGACAAAAACAACTGTGTGCATGCATGTGTGAGGCCACATTACCCTCCTAATAACTGTTTGTAATGTGTAGTGGGCAGCATGTGTGTAAAACCTGTGTGCTTTCCTTGTGAGCAAGTGTGTGGATGTGTTCATCTAGCCCCTTTCTGCCCTCCCATGACTGTGTGTATGGTGTAACCTATCACTGTCTCTATCTGTGTGTGTGTGGCAGTACTCCAGGCCCTCCCACGAGGTGGCAATGAGAGTGAATGAGCACTTCCTCCCCCGCGGTGTCCGAGGGGACTAGCATCTGTCAGTGTGATGCACTCTCGACTGGTACAAACTCCATTACCCAGTGTCCTGCTTCTCTGTCACTGTCGGCAACCCTCCTACCCCCCACACTGGGGCACACACATACAAAGAAATCGCAGACACCAGAACACACACACACACAAGCACACAGGGTCAGTTGCAAGTATGTCAGCTACACATGCACAGTATTGGAGTAAGAAGAGTGAGATGTGTAGTATATGCACATGTACAACAAACGCACACACAGACGGAAAGGTGGAACACTTGGGACCTCCAACAGCACTTTGATGAAGATTACCCTCTCCCTGCTGTCCATCTATCTCTGTGATTCTCTCTCACTCATTCAGTCACTCATTCACTTGCTGGTCTGAACTCACACACACGCGGACACACAAACACACACACCACACTCCCACACACATTACCTTGACAAGAGCTCATTCAAGCCCCTCTCTTCCTCTCTATATTTCCAGGAGGGCTCACCATAATGGCTGCACAAGCTCAGAGAGCTTTTCTACACCTACTTGTGTGGCTCTTTCATTAATGAACACATAACTCCCTAATTTTAAAAGCTAAAATTCTGTGTTTTTACGTTCAATGAGTTTATAGCTCTTCAAGCTCACCAGCTACAAGGTTTGAAATATTCAGAAAATGTGTTGTTTCCAGCAGCACATACTTTTAAAATATGTCTTGAGAACAGCTCTTTATACAATGTCACCTGGCATGTTGTATGGTATTTGGACGAACCTGCTCTCCACAGAAGTCAATTGGAAGTATTGTCGTATCACCTGCACACAGAATTTCACACTGCAAGCAATAAAGTCATGTACACAGACTGAAGAGACTGGGCTGGGTGGTGAGATAACTCTGGCCCAGTCCAGTGTTTCTAATCCAGCCTGACAAAGACAAAGGTCAAAATCAGTCAAACAGTGACATTTAGTTGTGCTTCTGTATGACAGACAGTCTCCTCTCTGATGTGGTGCAATGGAACTAAAAAGGTGACACAAAGTCTTCAAGCAGTGCAGACAGTTACTCTACACCACATGAATACAAATGAAAAGTCATTTGTATAATAAGTGGACCATGGTGTTGAAATGAAGCTTCAAAATCAATTCTTTCTATGTTTTTTTATACTTCTTTGCTTCTGTCTTTTTTGTCTCTCAGTTTTCATTTTGTCAGTGGAATGGCATTTTATATCTACCATATTCTTCTAAAGCACTTCCGATAAGTGAGTGTGGTGAATTGCATTGAATTAACTACCTGAGTGAAATGAATTAGGGCATGATTCTCATTGTGGCAGTGTGTTCGCTCTCCCTCTCTGTCCCTGTCTCTCTCTGTCTCTACCTCAACCTACTTTCATTGTATATCTTCCATGCCATATTAAAGCATTTAACAAAGATTATAGGGGCTTCTGGTATTAAACCACAGTATCTACCTATCTCAGAAAGTTTCTGTAACTTGAAATTACTGACATAAAATTGGGGAAAAATGTCACCTCAGATATATACAGCACTTTAAAATACAATTATATAGTACATTTAAGGATATATGCATATTTATTCAAAATTTTATTAAATATTACAGTGCCAGACTCCCTTTGAAACTGATAAATAATATTTGAAAATAAAATATACACTCAACAGTCCAGCAATAAATCCTCCCTTCATGAAGGTTATATTGTCCATTTTTTGTTTTGTTGTTCATCCAACTTTATGGTCATTTTGGGTGGCTGTGGTTTGTGGTGCTTTGTTGGGCTGTATTGCGTTATAGTGACAGGCATTGCTAAAATGTAGTCTGTCTTCATTGATGTGAATGTGGAGACTACTTCAGTTTCAGATCTAATAGAGTGGCAACTCTATTTTATTTACAATATCTAACAGAATTGCACAGGCGTTCTTATAAATTAATCTTGACCAAGTAAACATACAGTATATCTCAAGCAATGAAGGAAAAATAAAATGTACGGACTGAATCTAAAAATAACTAATAACAATATCAGAATAAATTTTAAAAAATGATGGTGAACCTCTTTGCAAACTAGAGTTACAGCAACATTTGTTTTTGAAAAATATTTTTTTTTTTGTAAAACTGTATACATTCATTTACCTGTAGAACATTTATTGCTACCGATCATATACGCTGTGCTTAAAAACACATTGAAGACATTTAAAATTTGCACTCGACTGTTCTTTATGCGTTATTATTTAGTTGCAAACTTTGTCAATGACTCATTTAAATAAGAAGTGTCACTGAACATGTCCACAAGATCTTCGCAACAGAAGTTATATCACACAATATTTTTATTCCCTCTAATTTTACATTTTTTCATAGACATTGTGGCAACTGATCTCTTGAGAGCTTTGTAAATTGAACAGAATGTTTAAAGGGTGAGAATAACATGCTTTGTACCAAAATATGTGGTAAGTGTATTCCATAAATGGAAAAGTTGGAAAGTATAGATGTAGAGGGCAAGCTAAGCTGTGTTTAATGCTCATTTCACAAAAAATGACTTTGATGGAGGATCTTATTTAGAGCAATTTACAAAACACTGAGTCAGTATTTCAGCTCAAGGACACTTTAATAGGACATAAATTGTCATAAATGAACACACATTCCGTATTACTGGTATAAATCAACTGAAAATGCGGTTAGGGGACACTGTTGTGAAGATAAGACAAGCATGATTTAGTATGAATTAACTAAGTTTTACCGCTTTGCCTTAAATGAACAATTCAAAACACACATGATCATTAATGCTCATTTATTTCCTCCCGCTGAGATCAGACTTTCAAATTCTTCAGATACAGGATGCGCCCTGCTCCTTCCACCCTTCGTCTTTAGCCTGTTTATGTCATGACCTATTTGTAGTGATGATCAGTGACTCAGTGTGAGCAATTTATCTCCCTGGGCTCTAACTACAAAGCAGGTTTTTCTGACACCTGCTGCGGCTGTTGTCCACAAGTTGACGCACACGCACATGACACACATGACACACACCCTTCTTATTATACAGAAACAGCAATGCATTCATAAAGGTGACACATGGTGAGTAAATGCCTGTATGCACACACCACATACGCTCATTGTATAGATATACTGTACAAGCACATACACACACTTATTGTTGTCCGCTGAGTGGTAGGGTGACATAAACAGATTGGTCCTGCCTAGCACTTTAGGGAGGAGTGGCCATTCATCAGCCTGACCTCGTTGTGGGACAGACACTTAATACAATGTGTCCTGTAGACACACACACACACACACACACACAGAGAGTTGTGTTTCCATTACTTCGGAGGACATTACATTGGCTTACATTCAGAGACTTACCCTAACCATTACCATAACCACTACTTGCCTAACATTAACCCGTTAACCAAGTCTTCACACTATATACACTATATTTACATATACACATTTACACCTGCATACATGCACAAAAGTGTAGGTTTGGTTTTGAGAACGACAAAAGTCTGCAGATGTAGAGTCAGAAAGAAAGGAGCCTACCAGACCTCTGACGCCCAGCTCCTCATATTTGCTTGATGCTAGCAGCTGTATTAGTAGCTAAAAGCACAACACACAGAATCTCAAATTGTTGACAGTCAAGTTTCATGATGGGAAAAGAAAAATGCATGTAATTAAAAATACACTTTTCCCTTCTTTTAAAAATGCCTGTCATTAGTCCAGTCATATTATAGGAGTACAGTGCTAATTTGGTGGAGTGCTCTGTTAAATATTGTTAGCACAAGGTAATAATTAAACGTGACAAATTTCAATAGTTCAATTCCTGAACTCCTCTCTTTTCTCACTGGGTTTTGGCAGCTGGACAGTCAAAGACCGCCTTTAGCATCCACCACACCTTCAGAAACATCCCTCAATCCCTCCTTTTAGAACAATCTCACCTGTTCATCTGTGCCTTTATTTCTCATTCATTTACCCCCCCCCCCCCCCCCCCTCCTTCTCTGCCCCTTTTTCACTAGCTAGGACTCGAGCAGCAGCTAACATTAATGATGTTGGCATCATGGGGACAAGACTCTTCACTGTCCCCTCACCAGACCTCATCCGCCTGTTCCCTATTTCCATCTTTATTCATTTATGCCTGTTCCCTCTCTTCCCTCAAGATGCATATTAATACTAATGGGGATAAGGTGCAAATTCATTGAGGTACAGAGAGAGAGACAGAGAGAGATGGAGACATACACTGAACTGGTCCAGCTGATGGGATGGGAAGAGAGAGACAATGATTGACTGGGACAACGCTCGAGAAAATCAGAGGGAGAGAACAGGGGGATGAGGGATGGATGGAGGGCGGAGGAGAAGAGGAGAGATCAACATGGCACTAATTGTTTCCTCTGCACCCCTGCCGAGCTTCGATCAGCCATTCATCAACCCACTGCAATCGGTCCAGCACCGACACTTTGGCAAATGAGGCCCTGCTCTCACTCCATCCGTTAAGACAGCAGCAACATACTCTATGTAGGTGTGTGTGGGAAGAAGACAGATCATGTGAGTGTGTGTGTGTGTGGATGCTCAAGTGAGTGAGTGCTTGTATGACATACAAAGAGATGATAGTGTGTTTGTCTGTGAATGAGTTTGCCTCTCTTCCTGATGGTTGTAAAAAAAAAAAAAAAAAATCCAAACACATTTTTCATTTTCTTCTCATTGGGGGCAACACCATCAATCAGCTGTGGTAAATCAAATGGAAAATCATCGTCGAGGGCTTTCTGCATGATGCTGACGCTGATATGCACTCTTGTATGAAAGGCAAGCCGACATCACGTGGAGAATTAAGCTCTAAACCACAACACTGTAAAACATGTTCTTGAACCTTATTACTTTTATAAAATGGTAGTAAGGAAGCATTCTAATAAACAAGTGAAAATTAGCTCCAGCTCCGTAACTGCCAGCTGTGAACGTCTCGGGAAATGAAAATGTGACAGTGAAAAATCACATCACCAATAATAGCTACTACCACAACTTGACAACCAACATTATAGCTCTCATACACTTAGCAAGCCGTGCTTAAGAAGCAAATCTTCTTAAACACATTAATAAGACTCCATAATGTACAACTATACATCATTAATGCCGATAAAAACACAAAATAGTTTTAGTAAGTAAGTAAGACAAAATAATTCTCATCTCCACAAACTATATATCTGTAGCTTTCAGCTACATCGTGTGACCTCCCTAAAAGGATAGAGTTGCTCAGTTGCCACATCATTCTCAGGAGGAAGGCTTCATGAGGAGATCTGACTGAAATTTTCAGGAATACCAATGAGTGAATGAGATTTCTTTATTAAACTGCTTCTTCAAGAATAAACATTCAACCTTAACTATTACATTTTCTTTTCTGCAAAACAACCTTGATTCAGTGAATTCCCTAAGTAGCCATTCAAATGTAAGGATATAAATTACATTACATTATTAAAAAACATCAGAATTTTGTTGTACAGCCATGACTGGAATGTATCTATTCTGATGGAGTTTTTGGTAGTATAATACATAAAGCATTTTACAGTGGATTGCTACAAGAAATAAGAGTGATACAATGATCCAAGCAGCTTTGTTCTGTATCTGAATCCAAATGTTCAAACTTCTCTGCACTTTTCTATCTTCTTTCTCTGCACGCATCTTTCTGTTTAATGGTGTGAAATTGCACACATATACATGCTGTATTAGAGAGACAAAGGTTGGCTTTTGTCCCATGGAGAAATGGCCTGCTTACAGTGTTAGGGTCTGTGTATGTGCAGCATGCCCTGCACATATCTTGCATAAATTACTAATGTCAACTATGTCAAACTGCACTGGTTACAGGATGGTTATTGAACTTGAGTTCATATCTATGGAAATGATTGAGGTTGTAAGTCCTCTCATGTTTTATTCCCTTGCTGCATAGCACCTTCATAGACGTGATGTGATGTGATGTAAAGTAATCATGGTATGTATAACCAAAGTCCGCGGGAGCTCAGTCTGCACGTCCCGAGGGAAGATGTTTGGGTGTCTTCATTATGTGCCAAGCCGCACCTTTCTGCTTTTAAAATTGTGTTTCCACACAAGAGAAGAAGTAAAGCAACAAATATGAAGAGAAAGATGAAATGTAATGTTGTAAGTTGACGTGACATATCAATCACTTCCACAAGCAAAAAGCACAAAAAGGCTAAACGTTAAAACATTTAATTGAACCTGAGGTGAAAGGAGCAATAATTTATGAGTATAAATGAATAAATTATAAACTATCCAAGGATGCTACAGTACAGGCATCTTTCGCACCTCAACAGAGCCCTAATGAAATTATTAGTGTCTCAGTGACGTCAGATGGTATGAAGGATCTTTCCCCTCTAACAAATGTGAAAAAAGAGTATGTTCCACCAGCCAAGCAAACATTACATTGGTTATATAGTTTAAAAGTTGTAATCACTCTGATGTTCATCGCTCTGTAGCATTAGTGCTGATTGCTTTGAGTGACTCAGCCAGTCAAAACTGGATCTAACACTGGATCAATTCTCCAGAGTCAACAATTAGACCTCTCTCTCACGCTTTCTGGTACCTACATCATCACATGCCTGCGAACATGAAACTCCCCCGGACACCACCCATCTTTTTTTCTTTTTCTTTTTCATCATCTCAGTGTAAAGTGCACCCCTGACGTGTTGCCTGCGATCGAGCCTTAATTTCATTTTCACCGCTCTAAATTAATTACGGCACGCACAGAGAGGAGTTCATTTATTTATTTATCGCCCGAACATCTAAGAAATTGCATTAGATGGGATGAGGTGTGCCCCTTGGGAGCCTTCTCTTCCAAAAGCTGGTTGATTGTTTAGAATGTAATCCGCATGTGTTTATGTGGCAGCGCTGGTTTTTTCATTAGAGGGGCCTCAATTAAGGCGGCGTCTTGTGGAGACAGTAGACTGGGTGAGAAAAGGAGGGGGGGTGATGAGAGGAGAGATGGTGTTTGAGACGCAGAACATGTGCATGTGTGTTCATACGTGTGTGTATGCGAATGATTAATGTGCAGATTTAATTACACGTACATGCTTTGATTATCTGCAGTGAGGAGGACGTATAGACAAGAGCCGTTGGCAAGAGATACAGTGGCATCATGGGAACAAGAAAGAGGATCATATAGGCGTAGGCATGAGAGTCCCTTCAGTTACCATGATGGTGTTGAAAATCACAGTCTATAGTGGAAGGCTTTTTGATGGTATAAGTCTCACTGATGCCTGTAGTGGTATTGCACCTCCTTTCTGCAACATACAGGATCGAATGTAAATGACTTTGTGGGTGTGTGTGTTCGTGCCTGCGTGCTGTGTGATTGCATATTTGTGCAATGCTTCCGTGTTTATGAAGATGAATCAATAATGCCTTGTGATACGATGCCTTGTGTTTGAATGTAGCGCCTCTGGCTTGCCTTTGTCAGTTTCCGACAGTGGCGCAGGGCGTACCGCGCTGAAGGGGAGGACAATAAGCTTATCAGACCAACTGATCTTTCCTGTTCCCATAATCCACTTTGTCTTCCCTCCTTGGTCTGATCTCACTCCTCTGCCAAGACTGACTAACCTTGGTCCTTCTGTGTTCTTGTCTATCAAAGGGCCTCTCTTCTTTTTCTTTTTAGCGTGTATTTATCTACCTATTTACTGTATCTCGATGTGCCAATGTTGCCGTCTTCATTCGGCTTCTCTCTCTGGGTTTAGGCCTTTTAGGTCAACAAACATGACATTACACAAAGATTTCTTTTTTTTCTTTTCTTTTTCACAAGCCTTTCTGATCTCCTTTCTCTCTCAGATTTCTTTCTTATCCAGTCATCTGTCGTCCAAAAATGATGCATCCTTTTGAATAATTTAATCAAGTGTCTTGTATTTGCATCTAGGGTTTCAACACATAATTGTTTCATTATTGATTAATCAATTATTAGAATTTCTTATTTGATCTACTAATTGTTTCTGAAACCTTTGTAACATTTTTTTTTAAAAGCATATGTCCTTTTTATTAGTGGATGATCATTAGTGCATCGTTTCAAGATACTGACACATTTCTAACAGAAATTCAGAAACCATGCTGTGAATAAGTTCATTGACCCACTGGCAGAATTTGTCATTAGTTTTGATTTAAAAAAAAAAAAGATCTTAAGACCAAACATCAGATGAAATGACTTGTTGAGGTGATTTTTTCCCCCAGTGTAATGAAGGCTGTACCCTTGACGTGCCCTTGTGTTTAACAGTGATGAGGTAGATTTATGTGTGCCTCTCAGGCACATGGCCGAGGCTATCATGTCATAAATTAGCGGCTGGTCACAGAAATGAGATGATGCACTGAGGGGGAGAGAGGGGAGAGCGAGCTTTGTGTACACATGCTGTTGGTTTATCATAATCACGTCTTTATCCACCTGCTCCCGTTGTCGTGCCATTTTGTCTTCCCCACCCCGTCTCTCCCTCTCGTCCTTGGCTTTATCGCTTGTTATCACTCATCCTCTCCTTCAATATTCCCCTTATCCTCCTTTCTCTTTCCCTTCATGTCTTTCCCCTCACTCTCTGCCTTTTCCCCTCCTCCCCTCTGACCTCCTCTCTGCTCTGTGTTTGAAGGTGTCTTTGTGCAGAGATGAAACTGTAGCACTGACCCATCTCACCCGAAGGCTCTTTATTGGCTTTGTCAGCATTATAAGGCTGCTGGAAAAGACCGGAAAGGCCGGAAAGTGAAGAAGGAAGTAAAGATGAAAGAGAAAACAGAAAACAGGGTTGAAGGAAACAATGTAAAGGGGAGGGTCGGATAAGTCTGGGTATTGGCATGTGATTGCATCAGTGTGCGTTTACATGCGTGTATATGTGTGTGGATGATTGAGGGAAACGGCAACAGCAGCAGGGGATTGATGCAGCGTACTGTGGCTGTATTTGTATTTGGCGACCGACAATAGATAAAGCAAATGTAGCGTGCTGTGACACACATGGAAGTCAGGAGGGTAAAATATAATAACCGGCCTTACATTGAGGCCACACAAAGATAAAACCTATTCAGCATTTGCAACACGCAACTGCAGTATTTCTAATTTAATCCCAAATCCTCATTCTCTGATTGTTTTTGTTCATCATGCTCAGATGCAGCTGAATTTAGCCATGCTCTACTTCCATTAAAGCTTTTTGACTCAGGAACAGGAAGCGTGTGTGGATTCCTGTGTATATGAGACAAAAAGTGAGTGAATGTAGTTGCTCACTGTAAATACTGGATATTAATAACCACACTTGTCAATTTAAGCAAGTGGAGCACAGTTGCAACTGTGTCTTTATCGCTGTTTCTCTCTCATCTGTTTCAGTGCAGGCGTCTACGCTCAGATGAAGATACCTTTCGCTCCCTCTGTGTTTTTCTCCCTTCTTACAATTCCTGCACCACTCATCTCTCTTCTTTTCCCTTCTCCTTCTTTTACTCGCTCCCTCTCTCTGCCAGCTGTAAGAGATAATTATTTCCAAACAAGCGGTCCCCTGGGTGAGGCCGTATTATCCAAAGCTGCCTTCATTAAAAATTCCCGCAGCTGCATGGACGTCTTCGCACTGCGGTGAAGGGAAAGCAAGTGACAAAAAAAAAAGAGAAAGAGAACAACAGCAATCCTACCTGAGCTGTGTCCTGAATGAGACAACAGAAATAAAATTTAGCAGGACAAAACAAAGAGGAGAGGAGTAGTTAATCTTCTATAGAGGTGGTTAATCAGGTGCAGTAGCTTGGCATATGGCATACATGTCTCTAATGGGAGCCATCAATACTTTCAGGCATTGTTGATGTCCTTCATCTCCCGTAATCGTTCCAAACGTCCTTGTGCGCTCACTGCAATTATACGCAAATTCACACGCACACATGCTTCCATGTGCAGCAGCACAGAAACAACTTATTCTGCAGGTAAATTTATGACAAATCCAGAATGACAAGATGAAATATAAATGCGTATATAGCAGCCCGGCCTGCAGCCATGTGCACACAAACACATGCATGCACACACAAACACACACATGCTGACGTCCGAGAGAGTAGCAAGAGGAGCAAGCTATTTACATAATAGAGTTGGACAATGCATCGCGTAAAGGTAATGCATTCCCTTCTTATGTCAGCATAACTTCACCTACAGCACGAGTCTGTGACATGGGGTAAAAGATTGGCGTGTCTGAATCGATTTACCTGAAGCGGGTCTGTGTGGGGTTTAACATGTAGCAGAGCAGGGGTGCCTACAAGGCTGCTGTGAAGGTGGATTTTATCACCGGCTGCCTGCCCAACATTTCTTTCATTTTCATTATAAAAGAGTTTAGGATATAACTACTATTACCACTACAGTAATCAACCATAAAATACATTTAAAGCTGCAGTAACTGATTTTTTTTGCCCACCAGGAGGAAGCTGAAAAAACACTATTTTCACTTTTCACAATCAGCTTTTAAGTTGATATGGTGGAGGAGGTTTGCAGACAGTTGCCTATTTACACATCCAGCAAATACAGAGCGACATAAGCGTTCACTTTCGGAGGTACAAGATTTCCAACCAAAACACAGAACAATTAATTATGTTGTTTGTAAATGCCCTCTTGAACGGCACATAGAAGACGGTTTGGCTCTTGTACAGTGTTCAAAATATTTCCTCCTTTGTTTCCGATTTTATATTTCCCCTGGTCCCTAAAGGGCTGTTTTTTTGGGACATTTTCTAAAAGCACTGATGTTGTCATTTTTCTGTAAGGACGGTCTCAAGATTTCTGAAGGTCACTGGCATCATGGTTGGACCACTAAGCAGCAGCAGCCCATCCACCAGTAAAATCCATTGTATCCACCCGACTTTGTAAGCAGATTTCAATGACAAACCCAAGGTCATCTCCGACCCTGAGATCTAACACTGTAGAAAATCTTCAGAGGGGAACAGGGAAACGTCAGAAGCTCAAGGCAGCAGATTTAGTTGAGTGTACAAAACCACTGGATCAGAATCAGGATCAGCTGGCTCTGTCTCTGAGGACGATGATTGCAGTTGACAAAAATATAAATATGCAAAATTGTTAAATCCATGGTAAAAATAGACTACAAACCTATATAAAGAACAACAAGTAAAAGATGCTGCCTTATTTTTTCCATTGTGTCTATTAAAATAAGATTCTTCTGTACTCAAGACAACTTTTTGTAGGAAATGGTATCATGGCTTTTCAGAACTCCAATAATATGTCACCTAATTATTTTGTGAAAGTAGGTGTGACTTTTATTCAAATGCTGGATATCTCACTTTGGAATGAAACCAACTTCATTTGCAAATTGTTGGTAATTTTATTCAAATATCTGCCCCTATCCAAAAAGAAAAAATAACCTCACACCTGCAGACACACGGGCAAAGTGAACTGATAGTGAACCTGAAATATTCTTTGTATTGCAAATAGGTGGGAGGGGAAGGTAGCGTTGCCAAAGACAGACGCTGCAACTGCTTTTCCAAGTAGTGTTCAAGCGTTCAAAACACCTCACTCAGTAAACTCTCTCACTAACTTTCTCACACATCTCAAAGAGTTTCGTATTTCTGAAAAACTAATCCAAGCAGCCTTGAAGAAAGGCAGAAAGTTTCGGGGTGATTGACTCATTGTTATAAAAGTCTACAGCACGGTGCCATCCACTGCTGTGTTTCATGAACTTACTTCAGCATACACTAAACTGAACCCGCAGTGATTTCTATTCTGTGGCAGACGCCAGAAATTCCCAGTTTGTGGGCCATAGTTGTGACCTGTGTGCACTGCAGTTGTCCAGATGGGAGAGGGCAGGGAGGAAGGCAAGGCAGACTTTATTTATACGGCACAGCATGCACAAGGGAAAATTCAATGTGCTTTACATGAAAATTAAAAAGTAAAGCCTTTTTACAAGCACCCCATTGCAACAAGTGAAAAGTGCACATATTCAGTAATTTAGAGGCAAACTAAAGGCAGCTTCACCAGATCTTGAATTGTGCTACAGCCATACAGTACCAGAGCTACCTGGCCTGAGAGATTTTGTGGCGTCAGAGCTTTTAAGCATGTCAAACACATATTGTGGCTCAAGGTCAATAAATGCTTCAGAGACAAGCAAGAGAACCTCAACGTCTACTCAAATTGTGTAGTGATCTGTGGGCAAGTATATCACCCCGTCTTAGCCATTGTTAAAACTCTGGCTACAGCATCCTGAATGAGCTGGGCCCCACAGAAGGATTATAAAGTAAGAAAAGTAAAGAACCTATTTGGCACAAAGTGTCATGAATAGGTCTAAAGACAGAAGTGTTTACATCTGTTCAGAAAGGCCGCTCTCGAAGGTGCGATAAAAAGCCGGCTGTCATCGTGAGGGTTGAGACGAGACGAGACGAGTTGTACAAATGGGGAAAGGGCAAACAATTTTCCACTGTCTCTTCTGTTACTTTTGATTGTATACATAAGAACTTACAGAGGGAGGAGAAAAAAAAGACAAGTTCAAATCCTGCCTACAGCACACCTGGCCGATCACTGCAGGAGTGTCTGTTTGGAAAAGAGGCCACAGCCACCCAATTGAGACAAAGATGCGGGGGGACGAGAGTTCAGACGCTGCTTGACTATCTAAATAGACTTCATTACTGACCCTTAGTAGTCTATTTTACAGGTTACAAAAGCAAGCAAAAAGACACATGAAGTTCCTGTCAAAACAACATAAGAATAAAAGTATAGTTCCAGTGGAGCAACTCTCATAACTTTGTGCTTTGTTACAGAGTTCAATTGCAGATAATAATTATGTGTACAAAATGTTAATTACTGTAATTTTAATTCAGTGTTTCATTTGCGTGTTTAGCAAAACTGCTCTTCGGGTCAGAATGCTAGAAATCGAACTGAGGTATATTTTAAGGTACTTCATTAAAGTGCTTCATTAGATTACATTTTTTCACTGTGTTGTTGTTTTCATTACACACATCGGTTCCAAACACACACACACAGGACTGAACCTCAGACAACTCAACTAGTGATCTGCTGATCCACTGATATCGAGCACATATAAGAGAAGAAAAAAGAAAAAAAAAAACCCTGAAAAGTTAGAAACAGCAAAAATGTCAGTGCCATCTAATATTATCTCAAATTAGAAAGTTTTGCTAATACTTGAATTTATTTATTTATTGTTTTGAACCACTTGAAACTACAATACTTAACCTGATAAAAGAAACTTAAATGTTTAAACTGACATTACTGATAGAAGATTTTAGTTAGAATTAAAGCTAGATGAACATAAGCCAGGCCAAAACGCCAACAGATGTACAGTAGTATATAAATGTAGCTTTTTCTTTATTAAAGGGAAACAATAATTATCACTGTAAACATAAGCAGGATGGGACAGGCTGAATCAAGCTGCCGACATGACAGTGTGTAATGAAAGGTGAATTGAGTGTGTGAGTGGATTGTTGTTCCCACTCTACCTACAGATGGAGGAATGGTGCAGCGGGGCCACCGGGCTCTCTCCTCATCCTCCTCCTCTTCAGAGAACAGGAAGAGACACATCTACTGCAGATGAGAAGAGAGGAGAGAGAGAGTCAGATGAGAGGTAGTGTGGGTGGGTGAGGAGGGGAGCAGGAGGGGGAGTCGACAAGACAGGAAAAACAAGGGAAGAGAGGGGTGAGAAGGGAATGTGAGAGAGCGGGGAGATGCTGAGACAGAGGTGAGATTGAGTGAAGAGGGGAAAAGGGGAACAAGACAGTAAATAGTAGAAGAAGAGGAGATGGAGAGAGAGGTGAGGAGAGGGTGAGATAAAGGGGGGAGGAGAGGAGGAAGACAGGCAAACAGAAGACAAGACAAGCTGGGAATAGAGAGAAGGGAAGCGAGAGGCGTTTAAAGAGGTGGACGAGGTGTGGATAAGCAAGGAGGAGGAGGAGGATGGGTTGTGGGGGGAGAGAGCAGACGGTGTGTTTTTGTGTGTGTGTGTGTGTTGGGGAGACAGAGAGAAGAGAGTCCGACACAGAAGGGTATTGCTGCATAAGCAGTCTGTCCAGCTGTCTTGCCTCCGAAAACCGACGGAGACGAGTGATGTCAGGACTCTTCTCTTCAACATCTCTCTCTCTCTCTGCTCACAGTTACTGCTTCATTTCTCTTCTCTCTCTCTCTCTCTCTCTCTCTCTCCTTCCTCTATAGTGTACAGTCTTCCTTGCTCTACCACTGCCCTCTCTTTTCTCATCGGTTTTATTACTCTCCTTCTTTCCCCCCCTTTTCCTGTTTATTGGTTTATTCATGCTACGTTCAGATGTCTAGCAGTTGGGATCAAAGCTGGAAAACGAGGCCTGCATGCTCATGAATGTCAGTGTGTGTGTGTGTGTGTGTGTGTATTGTACATAGTCTGAATGTGTATTTATCGCTGTTTATATGTCTATGTGTCAAGTGCACACTGTGGTATGTGTTTTTGCCTCAAGGTGTGTGTCAACAGTGTCTCATGCTGTATTTCCATCCAATGTGTTGTGTGTATCTGAACGTCATGTGTCTGAGAGTAAAGTGAGACATTTGCATATACATTTAGGCATTCCCATTAATCCTTATAGTGGAGGGAGCGAGTCGGCTAATGGCAAGTAGCAGTTGACCAGATAGGCATGTGTTGCACCATGCAGAGACATTAAATTGGTTCTGGGATGGGAGGCTGTTCTGATTTCACACTGAGCCTCTCTTTAAGGAGCAAGTAATAGAGAGAGAGACAGAGCGGCGCTGACAGGAAAGGCTTCATGCCTGAAAATGATGTATATAAAGTCACAGAGGGAGTTTGTGCCTCTTTTTGTATGTGTGTGTAAACAAACAGACCTCAGACATACTGCACAAACAGTGTGTGTGAGAGTGAAAGCAACAAGTCCTCACACCTAAGGGACAAAATAGGGGATTTGTTATTTCCTTCCAAAAGACTTTCAAATGCTCTTTTATGAAAAAGATTCATATGGGTCTTTTCTGATCTGCCGCAGCCACTGTTAACGTTTGATTGGAACCAGAATCAATTTTTGTTGTGTAAAGTACATTTTTACACCATGAGGAAATTGCTTTGGTGTGACAGTGCTTAACAACAAACATGCCACAAGAATGTAAAATGAAGATAAAGCAGTGAAGAAACATAGTAGAGAAAAATATTGACGATAATGATGAATAACACGTAGCTATAAAAATCTTATATACAATATGACCATTATTTAAAGAGCTGTACAGTACATGTAGGAATGCGCCAACTTATTTATTTATTCATTAAGGTTAAGACAACTTAAGCTAGTTACATACGTACACATCTTGGACAGGGAAAGATTGTGGTCATGTTAAATCAAAGCAACATTAATTGCTGGTGTTAAGTGGATTTTTACTGGAAACTGGAAAAAAAGTCAGGGGCTGCAGACAGTGAAATACAACCCATGAAGCCTGGTGTGTATGTAGATCCAGATGAGGTTGAATTAAATTTGATTTATACTGCACTGGAAAGTTATCACTGCGGCAGTCATTTGATCTTTTGTTGCAGTGATCTTGAGGTAGAAATATGGCGGTCACGTTACACAGTAAACTACCAGAACTGTGCACTTTTGATTGGTCAAAGCAGCTCTTTGTTGGATGACGCAAAAGTTGGAGCAGGTTCAGCTTTTTTTGTGAGGTGACCCCTATGTTTTTTTTGCATTGTTCCTCCTGCTGCAGCCCTGTTCTAAAGAATGTGAGTTTTTTCATGCAGTAATGTTCTCTGTGTGGATGTAGCCTAAGACAGGATACAAACTGTGGTCTCTGGTGTTAAAGACACTTCCACCTTCCTACCTTTCCAACACGACCTCGTCACTAGGAGGTTTTGCAGTGCTTCCAACTTTGCCTCTCAGAGACAGTAGCCATTATTCACACAACCACATGAGGTCCTTGTCAGAAAAAGTAAACAGAGGTCATTTTTACTGACGTTTTTATGGTGAGGCCTGTTTTGTGAGAAAGAGAGGAGTTTATGACCACAACAGACAAGGACACACAGTGATGCACAGAGCAGGGAAAACATGTTACTTTCTATTATTGGTATTTCATCATATTGCTTATTTTAAAGGACGATTTTCAATCTTACTTGTTTTCATACTTATTCATACTACACATACTGTGCAGGACATAATGGACAGAGCCATATATGTAGTTAATATATGGAGCTTTACAAGATATCATAACAAAACAGTTCTTTGAAACAGGCTAGAACAATCTACAAGAGGCAATCCTCAGGTCAGATGACTCTCTTTCTCTGTGTGTGTAAAAGGCAGCAGTTGGTTCTTGGCAGTGTTTCTGCAATCCTGTGGTGCTCAGAGGCGAGATTAGATGAAACTTTTAATAATATACCAATCAGAGCTCTGTGGTATTACTGAAGATGGTACAGTAAACATTGAATCATCCCCGTCTGATGAAACCTTCATGTCCACAATGTCAACTTTGAAGGTGGGAAGAAAAAGTTCTCATTAACACTCATGGTCGGAAGCAGAATTAAATTGGTGTCGAACAAAGATGATCCTTTGCAATGTAATTGTTTAAAATTAGTAATATGAAAACATTACGTTGTTAAGAATAATTGCTTCTATTTCTTTTTAAATGATATTTATAAAAATAGTAATTAAATATGACAAATTCAAGATGAATTAAATGCGTGAAACTGGTGCACTATGTCATATATATAAGAGAAAATGCAATTGTGACATTGATGCACTTAGTCAAATTATGAGTTGGTAATTAAATATGCTAAATGTTGTTTTGTTGACAGCTCACAGTCTTGATAGCTCGTATTTGTGAATATTAATTGTAATTTGTTTATGCTGGTAATTTGTTTAAGTCTTTTTTTTCCCTTTTTAGACTCATGATTTGGTTCGATTAATTACTCCCAGAAACAGGAAAAACAAGCGCCACCACAGCTGAACATCATGCACTGATATGCATCAAACACACACACACACACAAACACACCAAAACCTCATCCTTCTTCCTTTCTCTTCTGTGTTCATCCATGTTGAAACGCTGACCGAGGCCGGCTGTGTTTACTGTTATTTTCTAGACCAGTGGCATTCGTTTTCATTCAGTACACTAGCATGGGATGGACTGTTTTCTCTAGTGTGTGTCACTGTCTTCTGTTGTTCCGTGTCTCTGTGTGCATGTGTGTGTTTGTGTGCTTCTATATGTGACAGGTATGTATACATTAGACATGTGTGTAAATGCATCCATCCATTTAAGTATTTATGTGTTTATGTGTGTGTGTTAGTATGCGCTAAAATGAGTGTGTGTGTGCGCGCAAGTGTTTACGTCTATGTAGGTACGTTTCTGTGTGTGTGTATATGTGTGAGTGTGTGTGCTATTGTGCAGCAGTAGGTGTGGGACTGACAGTTCTAATAAACATCAGCATTAAGGCAGAACTGAGCAGAAGAGTGGAACACCTATCTTCCTCTCAGTTCACCCCCCTCATCCTCCCTCCCGTTTGTTTCCTCTTCTCTCCTTCCCACTTCTGTTCTTTCTCTTTGCCTTCAGTGTCCCCCACTCTCTTTTCTTCTTCTCCTCTCCCTCTTCCTCTCCCTCTGTTGCTCCGGAGATACAGAAATGTCTTTAGCAGTATACACAGGGTAGCACGCTCGAGTGTGGCTGAGGAGGCCTTTATGTGTCAGAAGAGGTTACTGATAGAGTTACAGCCTGTTCTGGTTGACATGTCTGCTAGCTTAGCTTTGCTCCCCTGGGTCTACCTTATCGCCCTGCATACTGCTGCTGCCAAGTAAAAATGCTGTAAATCACATTTTCAGTTTTTCTTTCTATTTTACACTTATGTTGAAAATTTAGATCACCCTTAATATGATGTGTAAGTTTTCCTGCCCTGAGTTGATCAATGCGATGGCAAAGGGGATCAGTATTTCTAGATTTTCAGGAAAAAAACCTTCTGTATGAACTGGATTTTCACAGAGCAGCAGTGACTTTTGGGGAGAAGTGCTGCTATTGACATTTCAATCAGGGAATCGATTTGACAGGATACAAGAAGGGATTATGATGATACTGATAAAGGAAGAGATCCCTAAAATCACAACTCATATCATAGTTACTCCCTGCCAATCAAAACTCTGCTGCCATTTGTGAGAATATTTAGCTTGACTCGGTTTGAAAAACATGATTATAAGTTAGAAATTAAAATAGATGATGAGGTAAATATTTCACTTCTAAATCAGTAATGCAAGTGTATAGGACTTTAGGACGATTTCTTTATAAGGTATGAAGGATGATTAAGCCCTTAAACATCACTGATCTGCCAGATATTACAAACTCATCCTGTGCAGCCAAATACTTACAGACATTTTAATTCAACCAAAACAAAAATCAGTTAAATCAATGATAAAGTTTAGAATTTTTATCCGTAGAGCAATTGTTTATTTTCAAAATTCAAAGAAAAGCAAAGGGACTCTGGTGTTAAAGGTGCCAGTGACAAAACAACATTTTCAGATTCTAATGACTGAATATAAGTTTTGGGGTGAACTACTCCTTTATGACTGAAAAACAAATGCTTCATCCATTTGTATATATACAGCACATCCTGATTGCCTGAGCATTTATGGGGCTCTGGCCAGCCTTACAACAAGGCTTTTATAGTATTTTGTCATAAAGTTAATAGAATCACAGATTTATCAATATATACAACAGGAACCTCAGCTGAGGATATAAACAGTGACATAAACAATGTTGTTTTACTGCACTTGCTCCACCCTTATTATAAGAAAGACTTTGTTTGCAGTTCTCCATGTCAAACTTTGATAAGTCCACTCTTGCTTTTTGGTGTTTAAATGCCTAACAAAATGGCACTTCAGTGGCAGCATGTAAAATCAGTTTAGAGCTTTCTTCATTCACTTTTCCTCACTAGATGTTTGTATTGTACAGTAGGTGGTCCTGAATTTTAAACACTTTCTTGCCTACTCTCTAGGCTACCTCAGCCTCCTTGTTAAAAAGGAACAAATGTTCTGCCGATGTTAGCTGTCCTACGTGTCAGAGTTGGCATATAGCATAACTCCCCTGGCTCTGAGTCACAGCCATATGGTAAGGCAAGAACTAATGTCTGTTATTATGTTGTAGGATTGGTAACGGCAGCTGTGTGTCTGTTGTAATATATGGTTCTGAGCAGTAACATACTGTACACTATACCAGCAAGTGTGCGTGTGCTGGAGGTGGGAGTTGTGACATGTTATGAGATGACATGTTCTGTAGCTTGGCTCTTCATCAAAGCCATATGGTGAGACAATCCACGGCTGAGCACAATGCTCAGTGTGTCTGACTTCCCAAAATGATTATTCAAGTGTGAAAAGTGTAAACGATGTTACTGTTGTTTATAATGTTATATACAGTAATGTGACATGTTGTTTTGTGCTGCTACTTTAAAGTGGCCTTAGCACTTAAAGCAATAACAGTGAGACAGGGCAAGGCAGGTTAACTTATGAAGCACATTACATTTCACCGGGCGAATTTAAAGTTCATTACACACAGAGAGAATATTAAAATCACAGAGCTAATAATAATTTCATACAAAGTACTATTACAGAGATTTTTCATGGAGGTAAATTTTACACAACTGTGTTATTATGGTGCTCTTAGGCCTTTTGTGTGTTATAAGGAGTTATATTTAAAAGCTCTGGGCTAATTTACTTTATTACTTACTTTAATAAGTAACCTGTCACTGTATTGTATTAGTACTTTATATTAAAAGCTCTGCAAATTATTACAGTGCTTTTTGGTATTACCTATTTGAAAAACATGCTGTAGCAGTACAGTCAGTGCTGCCAAGTGTGTTATCGATCCCTGGATTAAAATGTATTGTGAGATCAAGCTTTGTTTTAAAATGGTCAGCAAATCTTGTTCGTGTCTATCAAGAAAGCCGCTGTTGCATTTTTCAGTTAACAACATGCAGTCTGCAGAGATTTCTTGGAGTTTTTTCACCTATTTTAACTTGAACAATAACTTCAAGATGTAACAGCTGCAGGAATGATGAGCAGTGCTGACTGACAGCCGCTTGTTTTTGTTGACAAAACACTGTTGCTTTGTCTGCATCTCTTTTTCTTTTCCATCATTCCCTCCATGCCCCCCACCCCCGTTTCTCTTCGCCCCTCTTCCTCACACAGACAGCTGATGTTGGCGTGTCAGCAGTATAGTTATTTTTCAGGTGCAGGCTCCTGCTCCTATAGGAGTTAGTGTGTGTGTGAGATAGAGTCACTTCTGTGTGTGTGTCAGGGTGCATATACCTGCTGTAGTCTGTGGTATATGTGTCTGCTGTGTGTGTGTGAAAGAGTGACAGAGGCAGTAACGGAAAAGAGTGTTTCTGTACATCTGTGGCAATGCGTGGGAACATATAGTGTATTTTCAGTGCATGTGTGTGCGTGTATGTGTGTGTGTGAGAGTGTGTGTCCCAATGTATTGCTTGCTGCTGCATCAGGCAGTTGAATTGCTCTCTGCCTGCATTTGCTGCATAAGGTGTCTTGGTGGTATAACTGTGCATTACACACTATGTGACGCATTGGATGGCTCTATTGTTTTGCTGCATTGAGTATTTATACAGCCTCCATCTCTGCACCGGGGCTACCTTCTGCTTCACTGTATCTGCATTATAGTCGTATGCTCCAGGGTGTTCATGCTGCAAGCAGCATCTGGGATTTCCTGCATCTCACTCTTGCTGCATCCTCTTTACCATTTCTTCTTGGCTGAGTGCTCAGCAGAATAACATTTAATTGTCCATTTGAAAGCAGGAGTAAAGGTAGTGTAGGGAATTGCAACTACATATGCACCATGCAGTAAGGCCATGATGTGGATGATCCACATTGAATACATGAATACAAAAATGCAGTTTCCGCTACCTGTTACATTCATTCAGTCAGAGTGGCTGGCCAACTCAGTTTTTAGTGCTACAGCAATGTCTGGCCTCATGTTACCTCATAAAAATAATTCCTGTGAGTTCTACATATAGAGGTACACATTACTTTATATTGGCAAATACATGAAGTCGAGGTATCTGCATCTGTAGATCAGAGTTTGCTGAGGAAAAGTTGCATTGGTGCTTCCCTATTTGCTACAGTGATCTGAACCCTTGAAATTATCAAGGTTAGCAAGTTGTTTAAATGATTATAAACTAAGGATTTGCAAATGCAAACACCTCAACTAAATGATGAAAAATCCTTTTCATTTATGCCTTTATTTTTTATCTCTTTCTCCTTCATGACAGCTTTTTTTTATTGATTTCACCTATTAAAACTTCATCAAAGTCTTCATTTAAAAAATTACACCTGGGTTATGGGCCTCTTTTGCCAGAAGGGGTAATTATAATTATTTCTAATTTGGAATCTGAACTGCAGGAGATTTTTGGACATCCAATTCTTAACTTCTGCAAGGCAGGACATAATAAAGGATACACTACTGGTACCAGGCTTTATTAGGACATATAGTTGCGTATTGTTGGCGTAGCAATAAGAATCTATATTATGGTTGCGCATGATTTGCCCAGGGGTAGCACTATGTAATCATTAAGGGGGGACCCAGAGTAGATCCCTGGGGGACCCCAGAAAAAGAGGGGCATGAAAGTAGGAGGCATCAACAAGCAAGACACTGTGTTAAAGGCTGAGCTGTGGTTTACTAGTAGAGCTTTTCATGTCGAAAAGCTGCTAATATGATAAGCTAAAACAATAAGGCCAAAATGAAAGTATAAAACATTTGTAAATCACCATAGCTGCTATCTACAGTTGGTTTATGAAATCAGTTTAAAACAGTTTACCCAACTGTCAATGTGATTTTATTTTTCTACTATGCCATTGTACAGTAGTATATATTTTATAAAACTTTGTAATGATGTTATCTTGGCCACCTTTTGCATTTTGCCATCTGTCTTATGCTTCCTAGGTAGTGTCTGGCAGCGCTAGTTATTTGCTCTGTTTCCGTGCAACGAGAGATTTGTGGTGCCGAAGGAGGCATTTAACATCTACAGTAGCATTTGCAGGAGAAATGACAATGTAGATAAACAACCCAGTCATTCCCTCTCGTCACATTTGAAGGCAGGCCCACTGTTCGCAATGCATGACCCGTGTCTCCTAGAGACTCTCTTCCATGCAGATGATCACATTATTTCCAGCATCTCTCTAAACCAGGGGGATATGAGCATCAGAAAACAAACTCACCACAGACATCCAGTTTTCCTTCTCATGTTATCCTCACTCTGTCATTCTCCCTTATTCTCCCTCTGTCATTGTCACTCTTATTACATTTCTCATTCTGTCTCTCAGTCCCCCTTTTCTCTGTCACCCACCCCCATCCCCCTCCTATCTTTCAGAGTAGTGGAGAAGTGACGGATTGACTGAATGTCTGTCTCTCTGTGGGAAATGAGCCTGCTAATGTGGCGAACTGGGCTTGTTCCATATTCATCTGCAAGCCTGTGAATCACTGTGTGACTATAGAGGCTGCCGTGTGCACGGAGGCACATCTGCTTCCCTTCCAAAAGTCAAACGGAGCGCAAAATGAGTGGTGAATATAAATCCATTTCCTGTCTCTTTCAGGTCTTCATCAGTCCATCTCTCTGCTTTTCTCTCTCTCTATCATGATCTTCTTCCTCCGTGGCACCGCTCCATCTCCCCTTTCACCTGCTGTCACACACATACTACGATTGCTTTCTGCCGCTATTGTTCTGTCCCTTTCTCTTTCTCCTCTTTCTCTTTTAATCAGCCGATCCGTCATTCTCCTTATCGTCTTTTTAACTGTCTACGCCATCATCTTCAGCAGTACAGAGAGAGGAGACTGTTATGAAAAGGTATCAGAGAGTCAGACAGACTGGCAGACGCCTCACCAGCTGGCAAGGAGAGAAAGAGGCTGAGAGTCATTAGGGATGGCTGCAGGGATTAAGGTATAAATAATCCTCATGTCAATCAGACACAATATTGTGGCCCAGTACAACAACCTCAGCAGACCTGGCTGGATAGCTGGGCAGCTGGCCAATATTAAACAGTGGCTTAACCAACGAATTACAATAGATAGTCAGGATACCAGGCTAGCTGGTCTGCTACATGAGGCCTGCTATCAGTGAATGTTAAGTAGCTACACAGTAGAGTATTATAATTGAGAGCACAGCTGGGAAGAGGTCATTTCACAATAAAGGCTTGTATGTCTGTTATATTAGACAGCATATTGGCAAAGCTTTATATAGTGTATCATGGCCTTCATGAGTCTGTTCAGTAATGCGTTTCATATTGTAGTTATTTATTTGGCTTATAAAGAATTATTCATGGCAAACTTAACACAACATTGACATATTATCACCTCATAAAGTTGCTATAGTGAATATACTAGCCTACAAATCCAGCAGATAAGGATTAGCATTCATATGAAGTTGTGCTTCAGGCCACCTTGTGTATATAAGTTCAATATTCACTCACTCACTGACTCACTGTTATGGTCCAACTCCTGAGGGAAATATCTGGCTCTTAAGCTGTAAATGCTCTACAATGTTCACCAGATAGTTGCTAACTCTATCTGCCTTTCTGTACTGGGCATAGCAGGTTTATCAGAGCTTTGGCTGAGTATTGACAGTGAATGAAAACTGGAAAGCCGCTGGCTGTGAGACCAAAATGAGCTGAAAAATACTGAAATGCTCCTTAGAGCTTGGGAGAACTGCAGAGTTAGGTCATCATTCTTTTTGGGTTCTTCACATTGAGAGATCACTTTTACTTTAAAGGTAGTCATTGTAATCTGCTGTTAATGTATACGTGCTGATTTGAGCAATTTTACGGTTTTTAAAAGATTGTAGCTTTGGTTAAAGATTGAAACAGTCAGTATGTCCCTGCTCATGGCTAACAGCATGTGGGATTCAGAACTCAGGATTCAGGATCCAGACAGCCATTACCACAATTACCACAACAGCCCAAATGAAAGGTTTTATAGAAGATGTTGATGCACTCATCATAAATATTGGTGGTATGTGGCACATTGCCTTGGTGTTTGGGGTTTTCTACTTAATGTGTACGATTTCAATATTGTGTTGCTGGGTTCAGTGGAAGCCATGTAAGAACTGTTTACTTCTTAAAAAATGACCAGGTTGACGTGCTGTTTAGGTAGCACTTACTTTACAACAAGGAAAAATAGGAGTAGCACATGCTGTAAAGGTACATTAAAACAGAAAGTCCTACTAGTGTGGTCTAACTGCATGTACTTATTTCAGGGTTGTTCCTGTCACTAGTATTGCAGGAAGTAGCCTTGAAATTGAGTTACTTAAGGAACCTCTGAGTCAAAGAGGTTGGACATCACAGCTCTATGATTTATGATGCCTCATGTGATTGGGGTGCACAATGGCGAGGCCTTTATGTCATCCATGTTGGCTTTATTACATTTGAATTTCAGTGACTCATATCCTGCCAGCTGGGATGACAGACAGGCAGCCAGCACAAGCCACCCGAGAATTCACTTTCTAAACTTTGATTTCTTTCAGGTAAAGTTGTGCAAGTGTGCAGGTCACAGTTCTGCTGAGGGCACACGCTCACTTCCTATGACTTTTTTCCTCTTTCTGTCGCTGTCATTTTCTCTAAAGGTCCCCCCTTTCAAACTGTATTCCATTATGTGTCATCCAGAGCTTAGTCAGTCATGTTTGTTTGGACCTGGACAGGACTCAATATGAGAGAGGTTTACTGCATGGTGGTAGCGGGCCAACACTGACGTCAACGTTGCTTTTGCAGTACCTGAGAAAAGCAGGTTAAAGCGAACCAAACAAGCCAAAAATAAAAATAATGAATATGATTTGGCTGCAGATGCAATGTAGTCATGCAATCTCAAACTGACTGTACTGGGCTTCACAGTTGATGTTCTATCATGGCCTAAATCCATGTTGTAGTTCATCTGTTCATTTTAATCTTTGGATCTAATCTGGTTTTAGTTGCATTTAAAAAGGACAGGAGGGAGAGAGGAAAAAAGGGCCTCTCATGTACATAGTCTTTAATTTACTGTTGTTTTGTTTATGCAAAGAGAGAGAAGGATATATTGAAATGAAAATCCACAAATATGCTGGGCATAAGACCCAATAGACTACATGTCACAAAAAGTGGTTTCAAACGCTAAAGTTGCAGTTTCTAAACATCAGACTCTCAAACTGCTTTCCACCAAAATAATTTGCAGCCTCTTCTACAATATTCCTGTTGTGTGCTTTCATTAAAATGATCTCTCTCCAGGAACTTACTGCAAATGACGCTTTTTGCTACACAGAATTACCAGACCGTGCAATGATGGATTATCAGACCAAGAGTATTATGTCCATACTATTATGCAAAGCTATACGTGACTGACAGTGTAATGGGAATGGCAAATTAGTTACAGATTGGCTGTCTGGTGTTAAACCTATATGGAAAGCAATATCAGTTTTCATAAAATAGTGCTTGTGGGAGTTCAAGCAGGACCTGCGGCCATTCAGTGTCATTATGCACTTATTTTTAATCTGGGCCTTTGAAGCCTTGAGTTCATATGAGTAATTTAACTGTCTCCAGTTCTTACTGAAAAACAAGAACAAAGCAAGAGAAGTTAAGAACTAAAGACTGAGCTATTGTCACGCCAACATTCAAAAATAAAGGAACATTTTCCTCTTGTGAAGGTAAAGCAGTTTTTGTCACAAGATTGAAGTCATCATTTTTCTTTTAGAGAATATGAGACTGTCCTCACAAGTAAAACAAGAGCATCAGTTGTTTCAGCAAATAGCAGAGATCATGTGTGACAGAGCTGCAATAATTATGACTCTTGTCCATCAGGAGTAGTAGAAAGTGGTGGTAGTAGTAGTAGTAGCAGTAGTAGGAAGTTGTGCGTTATGACAGAGTGTCCATATCCTGAAGGAACATGTTGGGGTGGATGAATGAGTCAGCAAAAAGTTGGACTTTAACACGAGAGATCACTATTTGCTTCTCATTTCCCACAGACAGTGAAATGTTGATTTCTTTTAACCATGACCATAATGGGTCTATAACCTTAACAGTTTGTTGTTAGTGTTACCATGTAGATGAGGGTTTGTTAACAAGGTAC
Organism: Centropyge bicolor; assembly: GCA_037975185.1. Classification (NCBI taxonomy): domain Eukaryota; kingdom Metazoa; phylum Chordata; class Actinopteri; family Pomacanthidae; genus Centropyge; species Centropyge bicolor. The sequence continues at coordinate 13,480,779 of JBBMOC010000005.1, read as the reverse complement.
TTACTGAGCGTTTATGGCCATTTTTTATTTACATTTAATCGGTTTGTGTCAACCAGTTTCTACCATTCATCTTTACAAAGCTGCTCAAGCTCTTTTTAGTTGCACTGGGACTGTGAGCGAAGAGAAATATTCCAGTCCAAGAGGAGTGAATACTTTTTATTGGCATTATATGGCTCACTTTCCAAAAATCGTTTTTTACTTTCTCACTTGTGTTGCACTGAGTTTTACGCTCCCTTGTGCTCCTGTATTGTGGATTTCACACACAGTTGCCTTGTTAACTGCCTTCTCTGTAAGTGCCAATCATCTCAGGATAAAAGCCATACTGCAACTGTTAATACCTCTGTCTCTGTGTCTTTGTACTCTTCCCTTCCATCACTCTGGTACTTTCTATCTTCAACTGTCCTCTGTGTATTTTGTTGCATCATGACATAGGGTTTCTATTTTCATCCAATCATGGCTACTTGAGATCGCCAGTCCACGCCAGCATGGATGACTTAGTCTTAGTGTTAAAAAAGAACGGAACATCTTGTATGTGGGGATATTGTAAATCTTTACTCAGATGCCCAAGGTGAGCCTAAGGATATTACACATATTATCTGCAAGCTATGTAAAAGACTTTTATATTATATATTTAGATATTCAAATGTTTACACTTTCTGCCAGCAATGTAGTTAAAGTTATGAGCAACTGTAACATTTTATTTAAAATATTAAAAAAATTTGCATAACCATGGCTCTTCTTTGCAAAAAATGTCTGCCTTTTAAATGTCAGCAAAAGCATTCAGTTTAACATTATTATCTTTAATATCACAGTCCAAATAATATCAATAATATTAACTACTCTTATGGAGCACAGAGCAAGGTTTTGGTCAGCAGACACATGGTAAACAGAGATGCAGGCTGTCAGATCCATGGAAAAGAGATTGCAAACTAGTTTGTAATTAAGGATTTAAGAATTCACTCGTCACTTGTGCTGATCACCAGGGCTCAGCGGCGGACACACTGGCTTAATATAAGCACAGGAAAAAACAATCATTGATCATCCCTTCAGTCGTCGATATATGATCCAATCGGCACGAAGCCTACTGTGACTTCCTAGAGACGATGCAGCAGCCGTGTCAACGTGATCAATTTNGAAGCCTACTGTGACTTCCTAGAGACGATGCAGCAGCCGTGTCAACGTGATCAATTTTACAATAAAAAGTCACCGCTAACATCCAAACGCCCTTCATCAGCAAGCTCTTAAACAAATCAATTAATTTGTTAATTAATCAAACAAGTGCATTGTGCTGTATGTGGTCATTGATCGACAGACACTCCTCACTACTCCACCCCCTGTCCTGACACACACACACACACACACACACACACACACACACACACACACACACACACACACACACACACACACACACACACACACCTTCTTACCCCTCCCATTCTCCTCTGTGGATCTCAGTATGAAAGGGTCCTTCACTCGGTTCTAATTTAATCTCCGATCTCTTTTTCAGCATCGATCCTCATACACCCTGTGCAGCACAAAGTGATATTGAGAGGGGGACTGATATGGAGATGGACATTGATTTGGAATAAAGAAAAAACCAACAGGGTAGATGTGTCCTGGTGCTTGAAGAAAACGCTCAGAGAAGAGCAGAAAAGAGAGTGATATAGACAGGAGGGAGTTGAGAGCTACAGAGTTGATTAGATCAACTTCTGCTGATGTTATGACACTCCCTGCTCCTTCCTATTTCCTCTTCAGCTCAGAGAACTTCATCAGGAAAAAGTTAAAGTGAATTATGCAGTGGTCTTGCTGGGATGGCTGACAGGTTGTTCTGCCCTCTGGTTAGGCTTTCTGCACAGGCACCTCCAAATACTAGCCTGAGGTACAACGTTTGTACAGCAGGTCGTCTTGCCTGGGATTTGGATTTACTTTGTGTCTGTGTGTAGGGTTAAGATGTAAAAGCCTGCTAACAGGGCTGGCTCTTGCTTCTCTGGAAGTGATGATGTGTGGAAGGAAGCAGCCTCGTAGCATTTTCAGCTTGCAAAGCTTCTGTCTTATTGAAATGCCATGTCCTCACAGGCTTCCATACAAAAACTGCTACAGCAATATTAAGTAAAACAAGTATTAGGGGTGCCCCTGCCCTCAGTCTTGACACTGCCATTGTATAAACCATGAACTTAAGTCTAGCAGCACATTATCTACTGAAAATAACTGTCAGCAATAAGTAAACATGGAGTACACAGTCATTTCAAGATTGGTTGACTCCATTTCTTCAACATTTAAATAATGAGCAACAACTGGTTATGACAGCAGACACAGAAATGGCACAAGAAACACCAATTCTACTTCAATTATACTGACTTGGTGAAGGTCATAAATTCCAAATAGCAGCAGACTTACATTGAGTGTACAGAGTGATTACACTGCTACTCAGCCTGGCCTCAATCAGGAAGTGGACTGAAAGAAGCCAAAGTATGCACAAGAACAATCAAAATATTCAAAATGTGAATTGAATTGATTTGACTGTTCCTTTTTCAGTTGAGAAGTGAAAATGGTGGAGCCAAAATGTTGTTCATATGATAAATAAATCAAGAATGTAAATTGTAAATCAGGTTTTTTTTTTATTGTCACATGCAATCATACACACAGTACAGTGCTTCGGTCAAGGGAACCGACCAGAGTATTAGTCTATTATAGTACATGTTTTAAAGGTGGCAGAAGAGGAAGTGATCGGGTCGGAGACATCGTAGACCAACAAGCAAATTGTTAACTGTGCACCGTGGTGTGTATGACTCTACAAATTTGCAGAGCCTTCCAGACCACGGCCATGACCTTTGATGACCTTGACCTTGAATTGAGGGATCAAATTCGTCTCTGCAGTGATGTTTATTTTTCAAGGTCAAAGTTGTCCAAGCTGATTTGCTCATCAGTCTATGGTCCCCCTGACCCATTCATATCCTCTTCCACCTCCTTCAAGAGTGCAGTACAATGGCCACATGTTGCAATAGTAAAAGAAGCAAAGCAATGTCCCAGGTTGTTTTCCTGTCTTCTCGAGCAGCCATCCTGTGCAGAAGAACAGACCAAGCGGACAGTCTTTTAAAGGTCTATTTGGCAGGTTTTTACTCATTGGCTTTATTTCCTGTTTTTATATTCCCTTCAAAAGAGTTGAATCATGCTGGTGAAAATCACCTGGTGCGGTAACAGAGCTGCCAGAGTACTGCTTTCTAGTATTTACTTTGTAGCTCTCATTTACTCCTGCATTCCTTGATTTTGGCAGCCACCTGTAACTCACTCACTATGATCTCCTCTGGCAGAGCTCACTGTTGTATTATTTCTAAATGAAGGGCAATAAGCAGAACGAATAAAATGTCAAAACAAGAACTGAATGAGATAAATTTCTATTCAAAGACATTGGTTGTGGTGTTTTCATTATCGACTAATCTGCAGTTTTGTTTCACAAGTAATTGTTTAGTCTATGAAATGAGTGAAAAGTGGAAAATGCTCATCACAATTTCCAAAGAGCCCAAGGTGACATTTTAAAATTACTTCTTTTGTTCAACCAGGATTTCAAACAAAATCCTCAGCTAATATTTGACATTTTTGATTAAAACAATGCTGAAACAATTAATCGATAATCAAAATAAATGGTGATTTCTTTTTGATCGACTAAATGTTACATCTCTATTGCTTCAGCAAATGACATAGTTTCAGTCTTTCTTCATGTAGGTACTTTTTCAATTCAGAGGAAAAAATGTATTTTGTGATATTCTGTTTTTTCAACCTTTCAGTTATTCCATTGTTTTTTGAATGGACCAGTGGGGTAAAAAGCTGTAACTGAAAGTATTCAAAGATTGAAATTTTTCCTCAAGGTAGTCATTTTGATAATTATCTCACTTTAAATTTAAACACCTAAGTGATGGAATAAAATTCCTGACATAACATGGAGGCACACAAATGTCAAGGTATACCTTCACTTGTGATGCGGGGCCCTACGGCGGTGGCGACCTTGCGCTCAGTGGTGGCCTTGGCCTGACTGTGCTGAGGCCAGAATCCTGCTGGGCTCGCTTCACCTCCTCTGCTTTTCCCTGACACATCTGAGCAGAAGAGAATGAGAGAGGAAGAAAGAGATAGATGGAGAGAGAGGAGGAGAAAAGACTCTTGTCTCCCTTCCACCTCTATTTTCCCCTGACTCCTGTGGATCTGTCTCCCCTCTGCCCTTCACATCCTCCCATCCCTCCCTCATTTCTCACAGTAGCCTGTTTATTTGCAGGGATTCCCGCCTTGTGTCTGTGTTTCTTATCTTCCTCTCCCTCCCTCCTTCTCATTTTCTCCTACCCTGCGAAGAGGTCAAGAGGTAGAGGAGAGGAGGGATGGAGAGAAGGTCAGGTGGTTAGGATGAGAGAGGGAAGAAAAGAACAACAGAATAGAGAACTAAAAGAGATAGATGGTCTTTTCGTCTGCTGTGGGTGTCCTTAACCTTGCTGAAACCCTCTGTGGGCTGTGCAAGCCCACTTCCTTGACCTCAAGGTTGTTCAGCCGAGCTGTATGTGTGTGAAGATACATTTCATGAAGCTTTGCTTGTCTTGAAACTGCTCTCACTCAGTAATTACAATAACCTCTCATCCCAGTCTTGCTTGTGAGTCTCTAAGTGAATACATGACTGTGGGGTGTAGAAAATGTTTTCGCTGACTTGTGGAATCCAAAAGGGAAAACAAGAAAATGGGGGCAACTTGCTCAGGTATTAACTGATCCTGAAAGCTCATTAGGAAAAAGGTTATATTTAGAATTTGAGACACTGTGTTGTGTGTAAGACTGTTTTTGATACTGTAGTTCTACCATTTGAAAGCAGTAACATGCAACAAATGTACAAGAACAGAATAACAGAACAATCATAGGTTGGTCAGTAGTGTGTGTGTGCTGTGTGTTCCCATTTCCATTTACTTGTTTGGCATCTGCATTTTCCATTTTTGTCAGCTTCTGGTCAGTTTATTTTATGTGAAGTTTTTTGCTGAACAATATCAAGCCATTGCTGTTTTTTGAAGGCTGTATTTCACATCACATCACTTTGTGTAATATCTTCAATTTACCCAAGATGCAGCAAAGGTTACACTCAGATCTTAGTATAATTTGTTCCATTTCACTATAGCTCCTCCAATGAACGTCTAAATGGTCCACTTTCCCAAATCGTCAGAAATGTCAAAACTGTAATTTATGACTCTTTAAAAGAAGGTCAGTTTTTCTGTTTGTCATTGCTCTTTGTTGGAAGACTTGCTTTAAACCAACATGGCTACATTTTCATCAGGTATCTGCATCTCTTCAGTGTACACAATACACACTACCCAGCGGTTGGGCATACCAGTTTTTAAGAGTTTTGGTTGTAAATATTCAGTAATAGTAATAGTTCATTTTTTGCCTTCCAATGTTGATCTCTCAAACTTTAACCTCATTGAAAGGTGAAAAATAAAAGACACCCTAAAGCAAAGTATGGATGCTATTGTATATCTGTGACCTTGAAAAGGTAAATCGGATTTCTTAAACATGACCATCCATTGATTCTTTAGGAAATGTGACAACACCACTGCTCCTAATCAGTTATCACACAACATGATGGATGCACTTGTCAAAAAGCCTATTAGGGATCCAACAGCAACACACTATCAGAATTCAATCTAAATCTGCAGTATTATATGATGAATCTCCTTGAATTAGTGAAGTGATTGGACAGTTCTACGGTGTTATATTAGAGAGAGTATTTTAGCTTTTGTATGTCTTCGGATCCTTTAGTATAGTATAGTATAGTATAAGACATAAAGCACAGTTGTTTTTGTTGTTATGTCATAATGATCAGCTGTATGTTCACCGGAGCTTTGCGTTGCTCATGCAAGATTTATTACGAGCTGTGGTCATACGTTATAATCTTTGTCAATACCAATAAACACAAGCTTGTATTAGTCCATTATTATGTCCCACAGCCAGCAAGGTTCTGGGAACTCTTCACAATGGGAGTTATTAGAGAAGAAATCCAGACGTTCTGTCTACCAGACAGCCGAACAGCCTTGTCCTCTGAAAGCCATTAAGACTTTAAGATGAGGCCATAAAACCAACTCCAGCCAGCTCTATTACTGGATGCCCAATCTCTGTGTGTCAGTCAGTCTGTCAGTCAGTCGGTCTATCTCTCTGGCCCTCTATGGTCAGCATTAGTATCACCGGAGGGCTAGGTAATTACTGAGTTATTATCTCAGTAAGTCCAGAATGAATTTTATCCCAATAGAAATGGCCATCTAAGTGATTTTCCAGAGCTACTATGATGGGGGGAAAAATCCAGACCTCTAGGGTGCTCTGCTAATTATTTTTTAATCTGTAAAATCCATCACAGAAGTCTGACTCGTGCTACAACGACAGCTTTTGATGTTTGGAATTAAAGAAATTAATGTTTTTGACTCTTACTTGTTTCAGTCGCTTTTAAGAATGCACACCACAGGGGAGGACACTTCAAGATGATTTGAGTTATTTTATGCCATGCTCATTTGATCTAAGCTTTCGTAGCAAGTAGTGTGAACGTCGCTAAGCATAGATGTCAACAGCTAACTCAAACTCTACTGACACTAAACAAAAAAAAATCCTTTATATCACTTTCTTTTTTCCAGCTCAATTTAGAATTACTTTTCAAATGACCTCTGGGGAAATTAATTTTTTTGTGGGGCGTTTTATATCCACTGTTGCTACTGGACCACATGAACGCACAATGTCCCTCTCCTTGAGTGACACACGCTTCCTAATTATTCCTCAATATTCACGTCTGCCTTTGAAAACTCGCATTAAATATGAATGAGCTCTCCCCTCCCTCTTCTGTTTTGACTTGACTCAGCTGAGCAGCAGCCTCCCCAATCATCAGCTTTTATGATGTTAAGCTGCCATCAATTAGATCTCATTTGATCTGCTCCCTCCCCGGCCACCCGGTCTGACGGTGCTGTGTGCCGTCGGCGGTGGTGGCGGGGTGGGATGCGGCCCTCAGCAACTTGCTAATTAATGCAGTAATTAGGCCTAATCCTTGGCTTCGAAATGAGCTCCTTAGTGAGCCAGGTGTGCCAGACAGCAGTGGAGGACGGAATATCCTTATTCATTCACTGCCTCTTTCTCAATTTACATACTTATGTGCCATTGTGTCCTCCATGACATATTTGATATACTGTCGAAAGTGAGATTCTTAATGGAAGAATCTGAATACAGAGGATGTTTTTTCATCCTTAATGTCAGTGACTAAAGATGCATCATAATTAAGTTGATTAAAAACCCCAATATTTTTTGTGGAAATGATGCATCGCCCAAACAGCAGAATGGTTTGTAGTACAACAGCGGGTGAAACAGTCGCAGGAATAAACAGCTGCGTGTCTAAGACGTGCAATGTCAAACACAAATCTCAAACTATGAAAAAGTAGGAGGCAGAAATATCTGGTCCACTTAAAACACAATAAAGCATCTGAATTCTATTTCCTGCTTATATATCTAACAGTTTAGCACATATTTTATTATCGTGCTTTTTGTTCATTAATAGAGACGTCATGATGGATAAATGTTATACTATCTTTACTTAAAGGAAGCAAAATAGTAACTTTTCATGAGTTAGACGACAATATTGATACCAGTCTCATATCTGTTATATCTGTATATAAAGGCAGCCAGATTATTGATTGAAGGGATCAACCTACTTTGATCAACTTTTTCTCCTCTCATTTGGATTTAAGCTGCTGGACAGTCGGAGAACATTGTTTGAGATTTTAGTGAGTACTTTATTATTTAAAAATATAAATAAAATAAATTATTTAAAAATAAATTATTTAAAATGCTGGTGAAGCAATGTTTATATATAACACAATCATGGCAAGAGGAAACTCACAAACTTGACTTGGACCCAAAACTCAGTTGAGCCTCCACCAAGCCTTTAAATGCCCCAGTAGCTTTAACCAAAATAACTCCTTTTTTTCGTCTGTACTGTACATCACTAAATATTAGGAAGAATGAACACACCTCTGACACGCAAGCATATTTTGCTGCATGTGAGTGTGTCCTGTATGCTAGAAAATAAGCGCACTGCGAGCGAGCTGCCTGTGTACATAACTGCAGTTCCATCTGTTAGCTTTAAGTGGAAGAGGGAGCGAGGATAGTAGCTTGTGATATGGGCACAGATGGTCTGTTCTTTCTGATAATGTTTCGCAGTTGGAGCCGTCAGTGGAGAGAATGTGTGAATTTAAAAATCCCAGTTGAATAATAATAAACTCACAGTACAACTCCGCAGGTTTCTCAGCTATGATCTGTAGAGTAGAACTGGCCAAGTGAGAGAGGGAATGAGATAAAGAGGAAGAAACAAAGAGAGATGGGGAATTGGAATAGCGTGAAAATGTGTGTAGGAGGCATTTTGTATTAATATCGTGTGAGGAAACAAAGAAGAAAGTTGGCGAGAAAAAGAAATACAGCGAGACCACAGGAAAAGTGCTGCATTCATTAAGTGGGGTAAACAAGAGGTAAACCAGAAAGCAAGACGGGTTATTGGGAAGAAAGACGGGGAGAAAGTGAGGAGTACCATGTGATTTGCTGAAGGAGAGATGTTGTTAGAAAGGAGGGGAGGCAGACAGGAGGAGATAGGTTAGAGAGATTAGTAGTAAGAGGCGAGCAGGAGGTGAACAGATAGAGGAGGGATTACAGGAATCCCCTGACCTCGCCAGGCAGCCATTAGAGCAAAACTAATTACCAGCCAACGACCCTGGAGATAGAAGTCAGTGCCCTGCCAAACCACAGTCCACACCCACACTCGCACAAGTGCCCTTCTCTCCTCGCAAGTGTGTGTGCATACTTAGTTTCCTGCTCTGTGTCTGTCCCACAGACCCAATCCATATGATATATGGATGTATGGGAGCAAAGGGAAATGGCTAATCATCTCCAAGAAATGAGTGCGAGAGAGAGAGAGAACACCTTCAAGGGACCTTTGCTGGACCTCCCTCCCTCTTTTCCTTCTATAACACCAGCTCTATGCCTTCTACGTAATGCCAGTTTTTCTCTTTGATAAGTTCTATAAAACCCATAAAATGTTCATATATAGGTGCAAAATAATTGAATCAATGATTTTTAGCCACACTTCTGACATGACTGTAGGGCTAGAAGTGTTGTTGGTCCATAGGTAAAGCTGTTTCTCCAAAGATACATCTAACCATCTCTGCGAACCTGTGCAGAGAAGGGCATCATAGGTTGTCGAGGGTTTTATAGAGCATATACACACACCTCCCACATCTCAACAACTCTGCAGACCTGTATGTCAAGCAAGTTGATTGATTGATTCAGTTCAGTGGGAGGTGAGTTCGAAGCGGAGACAGAAACATTGTGCAAGTTGTACCTACAGTGAACACATTCCCATCAGCCTCAGCTGGACTTTGGGGCAGGTATGCTAAGATATATTACCAAATGCTAGCATGCTAACTCATCAGCTTGTTAGCACTGAGCAGTAGTTAGTAAGTAGTTAGTAAGACATGTAAGAGAACTCATACCACAAATCATACCAACCACTTTTTACATTTACTTCATCACAACTGCTAACCGAAGGCCTTTTGTCATACTTTATAGAGATATTTTACACACTGTATATTCTGTTTCTTTTCTTCTGACATATTAACAGTTCGAAGATATGAGGTTTGATTTAATACCGGATATGCTTCAGTGTCCACAGGGCTGGAAATACATGGAGAACGTACGATATTTCATTATTCTTACAGTACCAGGCAAACCATTGGGGCACACATAGGAGCTTGAGTCGTAGGTCAAAATGCAACCTGTAAAGCTTATCTCATAAATTTCTATATATTGGCCAGCGGTTTGGGTTTTTAATGGATGGCAGGGGAATATCAGACAGGGAAATGTTTGTCAAGCGAGGTTTCCCTTGAAAGCAGATGGAAAGGCTGACTCTTTGTTTGTTGACCCTTTGCTCTCAGCAGAGGCTTTCAGTGCAATCAATATTTGATAAAGCCAGGGTGAGAGGCATAAAAAGGTGTGGCGCACCTCCAGCCATTTCTGTGTTAGATGTCAGAGTTCCTTTTTATCACAAGGTTTGCTTTGCTGCTACAGTAGTTTGCCTCTGAGCTTAAAGGAAAGTCGCACAGCTCCTGTAGGTCAGAGAGATTATCAGACAGAAACACATACGAATGTATACACAGATACAGATGAAGAGTTCAACTCTTGACATTTCTTCTCCAACTCCGAGTTTTAGTTGAAAGTCTTTAGTCTGAACGTTGCCTTTCATCAATTACAACACTGTGCAGACTGTCTAAAGATGTCCGCTGGGAACTCAAATCCATTACCTGTGAGACGTTGCTGCCCTGCAGCCGACTTTGCTGTCGAGCCCTGAAGTATGGCCATCATCATTAAGACACCACCTTTGCACATCCACCTGAAACCCCAAACCTTTGTGTCTCAGTGTGAATATAACCAGCAGCAGGATTGCCAGCAGGGTTGAAAACTTCTTTGCCTTGTGGTCTGTATTCCAATAATTCATCTGGCACAGGAAATGATATTTTCCAAGCCAACTGGATCTTTTGAAGAGAGTTAAACAATGGCTGATTACTTATCAAGTCCGGAAAATCCTCAAATGTAAGTTGTCTTCCAAAGGTAATGTTACTGTCAAGGTGGCACTGAAAATAGATTATTTCATTTCAGAGGTAAAGCAATTTTTTTCAGGTTTTTGATAATATGAATATGATGTAATTTCATTCAGTTTAGTGATTGTAAAGCATTTTTAGCATCATCTACAGTGAATGTAAGCCATCATTTTAAAGAGTTGCAACACTTCAATAATAACAATATAATCCTAGTAAAACTGGATTTTTTTTTACTCACCAATATTTTTGAATAATCCAAGAGATGATGAATATATGACATTATTTTTTGTATTGATGCTATCATTGTAATCTCACTTTTTACTCCAGACTTGCAGAACTAGCTGCACCTTAACTCCATCACTCTGGATAGAAAAAGAAACCAATATGCTGCATCAAGCCATTTGAGAAATATCATAATTTTCAGTTTTAGTTGTGGTTCTTTTGTACTGTACACGCAAGTATGGGATTAAAAAATAAATAATAACATCAGTGTCATAGATTGTGAGCTGGTGATCAATACACACAATGTGCTTGACCTACTAAGTTCAAATTCCTATTAGGCATGATGGATTAAGCAGGCAGGGATGTATGGATTTTATATTCATTGTGATATCAACCTGGGTTCACCATAAAAAGTGTTGACTGGTGGTTAATCCCCTCATATTTTTGAATTGGTGCCACAGTATATGAAGCCTAACTGAAGGCATACAGTAACTCACATTAATAAGACTCCAGTATTGTAGCTCTAGAGTTACAATTTTCTTCCATTTACTTTTCCTTGTTGTGACTTTGACGCTCCAATGTGTCCAGAAGGCAGAGTAAATTATAATGAGAGATTGTACATTTACGGGATGATAACACAGGTTTGTTTTTGTTGTACTGTGTAAAAAAAAAAAAACTGTCTGGTGTACAAGTGCAGGGGAGATGTGGGACTCATGCATGAGGAGGGTTGTGATGATTATCATATTAGGGCTGTACTGCACAGATTCCACTTAGCTTTGTTTTGTTTGAGTAGAAAGGGCTGTAGTGCATAATCATGACTACTCCATTTAGCCATGTTGCCTCAGTGAAATTAAGGTTTATTTGTTGGAAAGACAGTGGGACATTGTGCGATAATTGGGTCTATCAAGGCTTCTGTGGCATATCACTCCCATTGTAAGCTTTTTTATCTTTTTTTTTTTTTTACATAGCACATCTCTCACTTCTATGAAAAGACAACAACAATAACAAGCAAACAAGGAGGGTGAATTGGAATATGATGTTTCTAATTAAAAGTTAATTTATTCCCTGCTCGCTTGCTGTTTCATCTTATGTAACCACAGCTATCAAGCAATTAAAAGATAACCTTGCATTGCGAGGTCAATATTTTCCCACTTATTCTCAAATAAAATGCACGCAAATAAACACAAATCATGAAAGTGCACGCCAAGGCCACTGCGCTCCATGTTTTATTCATGGGGCTATAGCCTAAAGTAAATTTGTCCTATAGTTTCAGGGGTGCTTTCGGCAAACACACTACCTAAGTACATATAGCATCTTTGACGTCCTGCCACAAATTATTCTAATGAGCGTTTTAATGATGTGTGCTGTAAATATCATCGACGTCTCCCATGTGTGGGCTGAAAGTTTTGAATTTCATATCCACATTTGAAACATGCAAACAATAATCTAATTTTTTATTTTTATTTTTTATAGGAAATCTATATGTCTTTGGTTCATACTTTTGTCTATACAGCTTCATTTACACTTGTCCTTTCATGTGTCTCCTATCTGAATGAAATCCTGATGAGATTTACATGCTTTTGTTTACACTTAGGATAACATATGTAATATTCATAAATGATTACCAGAGCCTCTGAGTTATTTGAGATCATGTAAAAATAATTTCTGAACTCGATCCAGACATGTGATCAAAAGTGTGAGACTTGAAGCCATGTTTTTAATGGCACTGTTGCAACTTTTTACAGTGCAGGACCCGAATGACAAATGTCGAGTCTCATCCTGGGATCCAGGCTCATTAAAACATATTACTGCTCCTGTCATGTGGGACCCACAGGCATTAAGCCTTTGGCCCATTTTGGGTATGCATAGTTAAAGAAGTCATGATTCATGTTGAGACAACCCAGTAATCTTAATTACAGCATTGTTTTTCGCTCTGTGTGTGAATGTGTGTGTTCATATCGTGTGTGTGTCTGTGCTCATATCGTGTGTGTGTTGAGGTTGAAGCCCCTGTGATGTATGAGCAGATCTGAAAAGCTTCCACAAAAGTAAGCAAACTAAGTGACATGTGTTTCACTGCACAGGACTCAGTGTGTGTGTGTGTGTGTGTGTGTGTGTGTGTGTGTGTGCCGATGCTACCTTGTTAATAACTGCTCTGAGTTGCTGTGTATTCACTGGAAAGCAGCTATCAGTACTGGAAGATGAATATAAGTTTACTCCTAAAGAGGAAAAGAACATTGAGCGAGAATGTACAAACTTTTAAATAATGTATCCCAGTAAGCAAAAATAAAATATTTGTTCAGCACTAGCTTGACTGAAACATTATAGTGTTGCCAGTGGTAAAATTGGTTTTTATAACAAAGCGCCACAACAAGTAATAAAAAAAATACAGAGAATAGCATATACAGCTTTGGACAGAGACTTTTTATCAAGATATTACTCATATTTTATTTGCACTCTTCTACCACATATTGTACCTATACTGTATATATGCTGCAAACCTCTTTTTCTCAGTGTTTTTTTTTTTTTGCACTGACAGTCACTTTGAAGGAGTTTGACGTAATGAGTTGAAATTCTTATCGTGAGCAGCTCTGATGTTGAGATGCTTGTCACAGTCACATCTCATTTCTGTCACAGTCTCACCTCATGGAGGGAAGATGGGAACCAGAACGATTTTTCATTTTGAACTCTGTGAACTGTGTCCGCTGTGTTTCAGGATGTCGAGCGTAAACCCGGGAAAATACAGAATCATAAGCGACCAGTTTGATGTGCTGAGAGGTTTGTGTAGTTATTTTGCAGCAGTACTGTGTTGGCTGCGCATGATTTAATCAAGGTAACCACAATGGAACGTTTTGCATAATGGTGCATCACTTTTCAAATTTGAGGCTGCAGATGGAACACACATATGTGTCCTGCTGCCTTCAGGGAAAGGTGATGGCTTTCATACTTCAAGAGATACTGGTAAAATCGCCCATTAACCCTTTGAACTCCAACTTGTTTTCACTCCCTATATTTACGGGGTTATAGCACCGCATGTCTCAGCCAGGCATGCAGGTATTTTTTCAGGATAAGGTAAAGTGGCTACTGCTGATAGTTTTATATAAAATGACAGTGTTAAAACAATGTGAAAGAGGTTGCTCATCTAGATGATAAATAAAATACAAATTTAAGTTAATTTGTATAATTCTTACACAATTTCAAAGTTAGGACTGTCAAAATGTATTCAAAAATTGAAACACTGGAAAAATTCTGAACATATTGAAGTGAACATTATATGCTTTGTAAAGGTAAAGTTAATAGCTGTTACATTAAATAGCTTGTACTCGTGAATTGATAAAGTTAATTTTGTTCATTGACTTGTTGATCTAGATTTGTAGTCGGTGAAAATCAAATTATCAAGAGAGTGACTTTGTGCTCAAAAACAGACCTTTGATGTTTATTCATGGGATGTTTCCTGCTTCACCTCATCTGCATGGATCTCCCATTTATTGCACCTTGAGCATAATACTCATAACTAAAATAAAACACATTTCAAGGTCAGGAAAAATACCAATATGGACTAATGCTGCCCGTCTTCCCTCTAGAGTCCCCTTTCTCTCTGTCTTAATTTGCTCGTTTCCTTCTCCTTGGATTGTTCTTCCCTGTCTGCCTCTCTCTTTCCTGAACTCCCTCTTTCTGTTTATCTCTATATTTATTTCTCTCTCTATCTCCTCACTTATTCTTTTACTCTCCAGCTCTACCCTCAACATTTCTCTATCTGTCTTTTTCTTCCTCTCTCCCGGTGTTATCCACTCGTCTCCCCTGACGCAGCAAAATTAATTAGAACTCATCCCATTAACTCAGTCCGGGCCTATGCGGGAACAAACTGAAGTGTGTGTGTGTGGGTGTGTGTGTGTGTGTCAGCTCAGCGAGAGATGCTGTAAGGACGCAATGTACCAGTGTAGTGAGCTCGATCCCCCTCCTCCTCAGGCACCCACCGGGACAAACAGCGGAGGGATTGGAGAGAGATTTGTAATACGATGAGAAGATGAAGGAGGACAGATGTAGGAAGTGAAAAAGGTGTGAGAGGATAGGAGGAAGGTAGAAAGAATAGTAGGTGTTAAAGTTATGCTGTTTGGAATGAATAGAAGGATGTAGGTAGGTAACAGAAAACCCAAAGAAAAAGGCATCACAGTGTTTGATTAATGAGGCAAAAACCAAACTTGTAATGGAGGTTTCAGGACAAAAAGACAGAAAAGGACAGTGGAAGAGAAAGAAGAAGAAAATTAAACAATTAGTAAGTAAGAGAGAAAATAGGAGAGGGAGGCAAAGGAAAGAGGGAAAAGAAATAGAGAAGGATTAATCGAGATTTGAATCAGCTCTGTGAGAGTGGGAGTCTTTAACTTTCTGTGAGAATGTCACTCTGTCAATTTTTAATAGTTACCTCATCCTACACTTAGTAGGTGTGAACATAAAATCTCAGCAATGAAGCCATCACAAATTATTAAGTAACATCTTTGTTGTCCTTAAGTGGCATCACATTGGCTATGTCACACTGCAACAACTTGATTTAGTGGAATTACGACATATCAAGTAAGTAAAGTCTTTAAAGCCTAAAACATTTTTCTGAGTCTGCAAACACTTTTCAGGTGTCTTATGAAGATCCGTCCTGTGAGTGCTGTCCTAACATACTGTGCATACTCATCATGTTCACATGTGCACCAGTAGGCAGTGTTGCATTTACCAAACCAGAACAATCAGGATATGAAGAAGAAACATAGATATGTAAACCTTTCAGCCCTCGGAGAAATGGATTTTGTCAGTAGATACATGATGCACAATGTGTGGTCGAGATTTCAAAGATGTCTAAATCTGCTCCTGTGTGAGCTGCTGTGAGCTGTGGTTACTTGTCTGTTTCTTTGTGCAAAGATGCTTATGAGGCCTATATTCAATGTCTAAGAGGAGTGTGTGTGTGTGTGTGTGTTCAGGATACACTGTGTACAGGATCTGACTTTAGACAAGGTCAGATAACAGATAGAGGCTGATAATGATCAAAATGAGACAGGTTATGGAAGAAGCTGTGGATGGTGAACTAAGTGGAAAAGAAGAACAGAGGATACGCAGAGAGAAAATTATTCAAGCTTCCCTCTTATACCTAAGTTCTAATTTGTTTGCTTAAAAAAGAGGGCAGAGGGAAATGGTTTAAGAGAGATGAGCATCGGGCTGCGTAATGAGAACAACACATCATCATCAGCTCACCTCACATCACTTCCCTCTGCCACCTGAGGACACGACACACACATGCAGACTCATGAAACGCCATCTGTTCAGCTGCCTGATGTCAACGCTCTGGTCTCGGTCCAGCTTCACCCTCGAGTGCGCACACACACACACACACACACACACACACACACACACACACACACACACACACACACACACAGCTAACCCTTGGCTTGGTGTGAACCCTCACCCAGCTCATTGGCAGTTTGTGTTTGTCTAATAGGGGTGGAAAAGGTGGTTTTAACCAGTGGCTGCAGAACTTACCAAGGTGCCTGAATATGAGAAAAAGTTAACATAGGCTGTTAAAGGTCCTCCAAAGACATTCCAAGTACTCCAAGTACTGAGACACTGAGTCACCATAGTGACGCTGGAGGAACAGTCAAGGGATCCCCAAAGTCATCAGGATACATCTTCAGGTAACCCTGAAATGTGGCAGCCCATGTTGTAGACTCTTAGATGCTTCACTGGATAACTGAAAGCTTTGACCTGCTCTAGGCATTAATTTAGGGAAATCACCAGAATCAATAGAATTCATTTTCTGGGGAACATGAATGCCATTGCCAAATTTCATTACATGTAAATCCAGCCAACTGTCGAGATATTTCAGTCTGTATAATCTGAACATCACTGTCAGAGCCAAGCGCTAGTGTGACTGAAAATGAATCTGCATTCCAAAATTTGCATGACTGACTTACTCTATACATCTATTTTATCTACCTCATGAAACACTGCAAATTGATGACATATAGGTGAGGGAAGTGCTCAAGGGCATTTCATCAAGGTGGATACATACTGACATACGGTTCTGTTTGTTAAATAAATGTTAACTACTCAACTGCTGCTTAAGAAATTTAAATATTGAACATGAGAGTTTTAATCACTTGCCCTCCTCAGCTGTCAGCTCACAGTGATGTGCCTATCAACCACTTTGAGGTGTGTGTGTGTGTGTGTGAGGAGGTTATAGCCCAACTTCAAGGACACAGAGGCGGTTGATCCTATTGACAGTCTCAGAGAGAGAAAGACATGGAGACGGGAGATAGAGCAGGGTTAATGGCTGATTCATCTTGTCTTTGAAGTGCTCTTCAATTCATATAAAGAATCTCCTCTCAGATGAAAGTATAGTTGAGCTTGAGAGGAATGTGGAAAGTGAAGTTGAGAGGTGGTGGGGATTTTTGATGGAGTCATCCATTTGACAGGGTCATAGTTCCTCTTCTATTTCCATCTGTGGCCTGTCACTCACGCCTTCATTTCCTGTCTGCCTGTTTACCTGCCTCACCTGTCTGCAGGTCACTTTCCCTGCTATACAAATTTCATGACAGACTGGGCACAATAAAATAGAATGAGTTTGGACAATGCAGGGTGATTTTCTCTCCCACATAAACATGCCCATGCCTGTCTGTCTTATTATCTGTCTGTCTGTCCTGTTTAACTCTCTGCGATGTCCGGCCCATTTTAAAACGCCAACCGACCCTGCGTGCCAAAGGGAAACATTACCCAGCTGCTCCCTGCCATGCTGGCAGACATCACCCATGCTCAGTTTTTAATTTCTCCGCTCGATACCTCGGGCATCGGAGTGCACATTTGTTTGTGTGCGTTTGTGAGAGACGAAGGGAAACCATGTGTTAGTTTTTATGGCCAGCAAAAAAACTGCCAACCACCCACCAGGTCCTGACTTTCTTTAGTCGCTTATAAAACTCCATTTAAACATGCATATATTATGTCAAGTTGAAGACTTGAACATTTGAATACATATGGCATTAACATGGCCGATGGTAATCACATTGGACACAGACAGAGCAAAAATACTTGGTCAAAATACATTTAGGACTTGTTCAGACGGCCAACCCAAATCCCTGTTTCCCATATCCAGATTGATTTTAAAAAGTCTGGATGGAACGTCGATTTCGGCAAATTGGACCCAAGTCATATTTTTAGGGGGTTGGGGTTAAGGTTGAAATGCGATTCCAATTGGACTTTTAAAGATGTGTCAGCAACAATTAGAAATAATGTTACAAACCCAGAGTTGTCATATATTATAGCTATATTATTAGATTAGTTTATCTCGTCATCAAATTATGAATTAACTTTTTTCTGTATTAAAAGTTTTTGCCTAAAATTCCATGTGGAAAAACGTGTCTTCACTAAAGGGGGCACCTCCAAGGATGGTACTGTTTGTCTTCTTCCTCTTCATATCTCCACTGGGGGTTAAGGAAAGTGAGTATTAAATCCTCAGATATATTTACACATGAGTTTAAGTAAGTCCTACCTAGATTCAGTGTCAAAAAATGATTTACAATGTCTGCAAAGGGATTTTTTTAGGCTGCCACGTGTGAATGTGATGTTTCAGTCAAAGTGAAAAAAGTGACTCTGTTGAGGACACCTTTAATTACATTTTAAAATCTGTTAAATCTGGTTTCTCAATGTGCTGCTGTTTTTCGTCTTTCTGGATTCATGAGGAGAGAAGCAGGTGTAGTCGCTTTTTCATTAATACACTGTGTGCAGGAACACAATTAAGTGGCAGGCAAACACACATGCACACGCTCACATAGCAGCTGTTACTCGAGCTCTTGTGTGATGATGTGTGTGAAGTAAACTGTAAGTATTTTGACTTACATTTGCATGTCATAACTGCTGTTTGTGAGTCGTCTCCAAACAGTGAAAAAAAAGAAGAGATTTACACCGAGAGGAGGTGAGAAAGAGACGGAAGCAAAAGGAGAGGTAAAGAAAGAAGGTGTTAGATAAAGAGGAGGAGGAAACCAAGCAGGATACGAATAAGAAAACTGAATAAAAAGGAAGAGATTGGTAGAGAATAAGTGGATGGAAATAAGATAACAAGACAGATCAGGACAGAAACAGAAGTGCGAGACAAGAGGAGCATGAGGGAATAAAGGATGGAAGAATGAAGGATGCATCACAATAAACAAACAGAGGTGGAAGTGAAGGGAACAGGGGCCACAAGAGGAGGAAGGAGGGACAGTCAAGGAGAAAAAAAAAACAGGCAAGAGGGAGAGATAGTGAGCTCCCACAGCAGGTAAACACAGAGATGGAGAGGAAGGGAGGAGAAGAGATAGTAAACCTCCTCCAGCAGGACTAAAAAGTTATAATGAGAGACAGCTGAGAAGGGAAGCCAGAGAAGGTGCTGAGGGATGGAGAGAATAAGAACAGATAGTGTCTCCCTCTCTCTTTCTGTCTGGCTGGTCGGGATGCTAACTGTGTCGGCTCCTTGAGGACCAAAACACAGGTATCTTGGAGTAAACACAATTAATGAGGGGTGATGGAGGAGAGAGATGGAAGGAGTGAATGAATGAGAGACGGATGGACAGGCAGACAAAAGGCATGCTGCCTCTTTCAGATTCTCTTTCTCTTCACTTCCTTTTTCTCTCTGTTTTTCTTTCAGTCGTGCTTTCTCGGTGTCACTCGCTCTTTTTATCCCTATCTTTCTACCTCTCAACCTGTGGGTGGTGGGTGGCGTACGTGGATGGAGGAGTGGGTTGGCAGCCCTGTGGTGCTGACAGCTCCTGATAGAGCTGTTCTAATGGGAGCAGATGATGATTGACGGCCACGCAGCGAGCTGACAGCACATAAAGGTCACATTAGCTCCCACTGCGATAAATAGAGTAAGAGATGGAAAGAGGCAGAGAGAGAGAGAGAGAGAGAGAGAGAGAGAGAGAGAAACGCAGGTGGATGAGAGAGAGAAGCTGAGAAAGACCGGGAGTAGAGACAGACAGTCAGGCTCACAGACGAAATGTCAAAAAGGCTGAGCAGATAGGGGGAAAATAAAAATAGAAAGGCCAAATAGAGGTAGAAAGGAAAAAAAGTTAAACCAATCAGAAAGTTCTGCCAGCAAAGGCAGGCAACAGATTCAAAACAAAAACCTCCCGTCTGTTTCGTCATGTCATCAGAGAGAGGCTGCTGCTCACATATTTTCATAGTAATCACCTCTGCCAGCCAGGGATGACTTCAGCCGAACTTCCAGTCCTCTTTCTCTCAACTTTTTGATCTAAATCACTCCACTTGACAATATCAAAGACATTGTTTACACAGAAAGTAATTATGTATTTGAAACAGTTAAATGAGGTTGCGCTTAAGATTAGCCTTAAAGCTTCACTATCAAACATTTGCTAAAACTACTGATACATGCAAGTTTTGGCTTAAAATTATATAAACCTGGAGCATTTTGGATTCATTGGTTCATGGGTTAACTGTGTTTATCACTCAACAATGCAGTAAGTGTTTTGTGAATACTGTATCTACAGTAGGGGTGAAAGGCCCACACACCCACAGTCTGCCCACACAGGTGTTCTCACTGACTGTATTCTCCTTAATTAGACCTCTTCTCTGAACCGTGTGGGCATGTACATCGTTGACTGACATCTTCTTCAGTCTCCTGTTAACTTCACTGCACCTGTTAGTGTTGGCCCACTCACGCCTTTATCAGTCTGATCAGTCTGTGCACAGAGGTCTTATCAGGCAGAGTGAGACCAAGGCGGCTGCTGTGTCTGTGAGTTGTGTTGGTTGCAGTTACGTCATGTGTTTTTCTGTCCTGACCTCAGAAATGACTGTTTCTGGGGTCTTAGATGATTTAACACTGGTAAATTATAAAGCACTAAATGTGTGTTATTAAGCAAATATCACATTAAAAGTCCACCTGTTCCTGCTGGTAAGATCTAATTTCTCACTTTTGTTCTGCTTCGCCGTCGTTAAGCACATGAGGTAATGTTTTTCTTAGCTTTCTCCGTAAAAACGTTCCAGTGTTTGTGACAAAAGAAAGCTTTTCAATCATGTTGCTTTGAAAACTGCCAATTAAATAGTATTTTTTAGACATTTAAAGCCAACACCAATTAACGACTCAGCAATAACGTCTTTTCAGCGCTTCACTTTGCGTTCAATGATTTACTTATTTCAATGTCAAACGCTGTTTTTCATGCGTTCTTTTTTCCCAAATCCTATTTATTCTGCTGCAGAGGTTTTAAGATAAGATAAACCTTTATTTGTCCCACAGTGGGGAAATTCACAAAGTGGGAGGCCAGCCTCCCCAGGGGGGCTCCAAGCAGATTCAGAGGAGGATCAGTGAATGAGAGTGAACAAATATTACAATAGTTAATACATTAGTTATCAAATGGAGATCACAAAGAATAACCTAAATGTGTGTGATTTGGTAAAAGAGAATTTCAGACATATAGTAGTATAGGGGAAATATTACTGTTTTCTCCACTTTCCCAGAGTCCATTGTATTTATGCAGTTTAAGGTTATGTCAAATATCAAGTTGGCTATCTTGGCTCAATTGTCAAGTGTCTTTGGGATCAAATAACATAATCACGATTCCATAGTCATCCAGGAATTGAGCGAAACTAAGCAAATAAACGAGGGAGGTGTGAGGGGACGCCTTGCTCTGTTGTGACCTTGACTTATCCGTGAGCACATACAGACACGTACCATCTCATTTCCTATACCTTCCTCCCCCTCCTCTATTTCTTTACCCCTATTTTACATTTCTCATACATTCATACATATTGTATATTCCAGTTATTCCTGCCCCAAACTACACGCAGCCTGACAGTCCCCCTATAACAGGTCCCTGACATTTCCTGATGGATATGGAGACAGCGATGAGAGTTTACCTCTGCTTCCCCCTCCTCCTGCTGCATCTCACCTTCCTCCCTGTGCTCCCCCATTCTCCCCTCACCCTCCCCTGTGTGCCATGTGAGGAGAGAGCGAGACAGATGATGTGTGTGTTTGGAGAGGATGGGCATGTGTGTTTATGTGAGTGTGTGCGTACCCCTCTGTCTTTCTGCAGGCTGTTTATACGAGTCTGGAGTTTTCCACCGACCACCGTATGGCTAGTGTTGTGTCCCACCAGAGCGCACACACTAACACATACACAAGAGACCAAACATCTCATTAATGCTAGTGGTGTGTATGTGTGTGTGTTCATGGTTGCGTTCAGGCCAGAGAGAGATGCTAAGTGCTCTTGCTGTGGTTGTTTGTATGTGGCAGAGAGAAAAGAGGGAGAGAGCATTTGTATGCATATTTGTGTTTGAGTGTGAAGGAGACAGACAAAGTGTGTGTGAATGTGTGTGTTTTTCACAAAGACAGTGCGTTTTAGCCTGTGTGCATGTCAGTGTGCGTGTGTGTGTGTTAAATACTGTCAGTGGCCAGATGGTTGTGAAAGCTGCAGCATCATTTTAGAACAAAGGAGAATTTAACTTTTCTAGGTTGGTGATATGTGTGTGTGTGTGTGTGAGAGAGCAAGTGTGTGTGTGCTCGGACATGTGTGTAAATGTTCCTGCCCTTTCATCATTATGAGAACCAAGAATCCTCCACACTCATTTTGCAGGTCATCACTTTGAAAAGGGCAAGCAGTGGCCTGAAGTGAGGGTTAAAGAAAAACTTGTGTCCTGATTTGCATACTTTTTTTTTTATCACCATTATCTGTCAGGTATGATAACGTTGATGTTGTTACAGTTAAGTCCGACAATCACACAGGTTGTAAGAAGTCAATAGATCAGTCTGATTGCATAAACCACTTTATGTGGACTTCAAATTAATTTTGCTGGTTTTCTGAGTGGACTGTTGGTTGGACAGCTAAAGCAATTTGAAGACATCACCTTGAGTTGACGTATATTTTTCACTACTTTCCGAAATTTTAGAGGCCGAAAAGACGAACTGATTAAATGAGAAAATAAACAGCAAATTAATCAATGATGAAAATAATTGTTAGATATGAAAGAGGCACTCATGCTATTTGGTGATGCTCTTCCATTAAATTTGGGGCCTTACAAGAGACGGAATTAAAAAGAAGGATCAAAATCGATGCAGCAGAGGTTGAGATATCACGATTTTCAGTCAGGCTCCAAAGACACTAAATCCTACAATGTAATTAATCTAACTTTAAAACATTTTTCATTACACACTCCTGCTGGTTTAATGTCCAGCTCTTCGAAGCTCCACACCCCTTTGGCATTTGGCTGCTGTCCCATGGGGGGCCCTCGTGCAGCCCTCCTTACCCCCCACTTTCTTTCTCTAACACTTCTTCTTTTTCTTACATGTTCTGTATAGTCCATCTGTACCTACACTTAGTTGCATACACTTCATGTCCACACTCGAAGGTTTTTTTCAACATTAATCTGCTGATGGAGGAAAGTGCAGCAACTTTAACAAGTGCATGTAAACTGAGCATGGACTTTATAGAGATGTCTGGCTTCTAGCAGTTCAAGTTTTGAAATGAAAACTATTTGCATAATGAAGGAGAAGGAGTAGACGCAGAGTGTTTTCATATGTCTTTAAAACATGTATATATATTTAAAGACAGTAAACTGAACTTCAAATCAGTAGAGTAACTCTTCAGTTTCCTTTCAAAGAATGAATGAAAAACAGGAAGGACACTGCATATGCATGTCTCCATGTCAGTGTATGCATGCCCACTACAATGAGGTAATGACATAGCATCCTCTTTCATTTCTCATGATGAATGCGTCCCCATTGTTCCATACGCTAAGTCACTTTAGCTAATTTATGGAGATAAAGTGGCCTGGTCGAGGAAATCACAGATAATGAAGTATAAAGGAGGAAGGTTGAATGAAAGAGAGAAAGAACAACTAGATGAGTTTTGAAGTGGTTTAAATATGTGAGAAGTGAGTCACACCTGCCTTTCTCTCTCTCCTCTGTGTCCCCTCTCCTTTATCCTGCATCTTTCACCAAACCCTCTTCTTCCACTGTGCTTAACCGTACTGCCTCGTTCATGTGTGTACATATGTATAGATTCTGTATATAAGCCACCGGACATGTGGCTGCATAGTTAAATGGCTCCTGGGAGAGTTAATGCACAGCCCAGTGGTGAAAGCATTATCATAAATAGTGTTGAAACCGAACAGTGAGAGACTCTGCCAGAGATCCTAAATCTTCCCACTGTTTGTTTGTGTGGCACCGGGAGATGAACTGTAATGCTTAAGCTGTTCCTCTGCTTCTTGTTGGGGTTTCACTTCTACTATACTACATTTCTAGTCTTGTGAGATCCATTTTTTGACTCTTAGGCTTTAAAAAGTGACTTTTTTTTTTTTAAGAAAATGAGGACATTTTGTCTGATCCTCATCTCTTTGATATTGAATTTGCTGTAGGGCGAGGGTTGAATAAAGGTTAGTGTGAGATTAGGATAAGTATTAAGATCATTAAGGACTAAAGTACCTGGAACGTCCTCATAAGGGTAGAAATACATGTATATGTGCTCCTGCTTATTCTGCATTTCTATTCAGGTGTGAATGCTTTATTATTAATGATTAAGTCATACTTACATTTAATATTTACAGACACTTTGTGACAGATTACTTTTCATAGCAATGTGTCTTATCTCTTAATAAATGTGTGTCTTTCATATTCAGACCCATTCATTTTGGTGTTTCTGCAATTTCCTTCGCTCTATGAGACGATACAATTATTTAGAATTAACGCTGCGTTCAAATTGCTTGAGTTATTGTCCTTTAAGGGAATATTCATGAGGCGGAAAAAGTCTTTATCCCTCATTTGATTTAAGTACTTCCAGCCGCAACAGAAACCAAACAGCCAAGAGCTTATTAGAAATGCTGAGTCATTTCTGGTCAAAAAGCTGAGTTGGCAGAACGCTGTGCTGCTGCAGCTTCATGCACACGAGGTTGACTGACCTATTCTACCTTTTCCTGGGTCTTACAGCCTCGTTTTCACAGGCAGTCCTTCCAGATATGTGTTGTTGTGCAACAGATAAATCCCTATTGTTTTGCTGTATTTATATTATTTATCATATCTTGTCTTCCTTGATCTGAATTTGGGAGCAGAAACAAAATCTTCTCTTTCTTAAACTGAATTTGGGAGCAGAAACATAATGTATAGAGTAATGACTCTGACAGCAAAGTTGATGTATGTTTTCTAAAAATGCTTGTGCTGCTGTAGCCATGTTACTGATTTATTCAGCGTATAGAGACATAAAACAAAAAGTTGCAGCTTGTAATAAGGCTTGATGTGAAATATGATTGAAATAAGGCAGAGTTTCTCTTTAATGAGTTATAGCCCGCTGAACCCACAGGCAGGTCCATCTTTAAAAATGCATGCAATGCAGAAAGTTGTTGAAACTTCTACAACTTTGTTTTAACAGCACTCTCCCTGAATTTGTTACAGCACCAGTAGTGCCATAAAATCCACCAATTTAGCCCCAATCTCACTGCTGATTTATTGAGATATTGGAGTCCAAAATGTAGACGCCAGGCTTTTTCTCTAACGGGCAAGTATAATAAAGGAAGGGACGGCATCTTTATATCACATTGCAGATCAATATTAGATTATGACAAATATGTTCGACCAATTAGCAGAAGATTAAAATACTTGCATGAAATTCTTAAAATACAATGTTGTTATCTCACATCATATAGCACGATAGCCTAATCAGATACATATTCTGTGTGCGGCTTTGTCAGACAGTGTTATGAAATTTAAAGGAAAAGTTTGACATTTTGGGAAATTTGATAAGAATTTCATGCTGTGTCATTCCAACATACCATTAGCTTAGCTTAGCACAAAGACAGGGGTAACCATCTCTAAAGCTCACTAATTAACACTTTATATATTGTTCGTTTGATCTGTGCAATGTAAAATCAATAAGCGTGGAATGACTTCCTGAAATTTTGTCATTGCTATGAGGTTGCCAGACAAGCAGTGGAGAGTCCAGAAACAAAAAGCTTTTTACCTGGTTGCTGTATGGATTAAACAAACAGGATAGATTGTGCTAATTAGTGAGCTTTAGAGGTGCTGGTAGATGAACTTAGCTTGTGTTTCCTCCAAGTTTTAATGCTAAGCTAATCTAATCGTCTGCTGGCTCTATCTTCGAATTTAGTGTAGACACAAGAGTGGTATCGATCTTCTAATCTAACTCTTGGGAGGAAAGTGAATAAGCACATATGCCAAAATGTCAAGCCAAAACAGTTTGAGGTTAAAGAGTAAGACAAAAAATTGCAATGCTTTAACGTTTTACAGTTATTGCCATGTTTCCTTCTTTAGGTAATTTTGTCTAATGGACAATCGCTCTCTCTGGTAAGTGCAAAATGGCGAATTTGATAGCAGCAATTCAAAGCTACCCTGAAAGTCTGAAAGCCAACAAGAAAAATACTCTCATGCTTAGACATCGGATTAGCTAATGGGAAGCGCTGAAGGGCTTTTATTGATTATTTTGTGGTTATTTTTAAATAATGCTTTTTAATTGGGGCACTATTAGTGGAAGTAAAGCATTAGTACGAGAGGCTTTCTCAAATCAGAAAAAAAGTTCTGTCCAGTCCTGATTTAGTGCACTTTAAAGAGGGCCTGTGATTGGTCAGTGGTGAGGGGTTAAAGTTTGGTTTGGTGTTTACCTAATGAATGTAAGTCAGTGGGGGTGTCGTCATCGAAAAAACAAACACTGCAAAAAGATATGTGGAGTGAAGTAAGTCGGGTTACAGGGTGTCAGCTTTGATAGGTGTCAAAGAGTCAACTGTGAGGCATCTCCTCTCACAGCTGCTATTGATTGGCCTCAAGGAGAGAGGGAGACTGGAAAGAGAGGAGGAGAGACAAGAGAGGAGTGAGAGAAGACAGATAAAAGAGGAAGGGGAATGTGTGCGAGGTGAAGGAGGGAGGCAGCATGTAAGGTAACGTAAGGGGCTAAAAAAAAAGTCAAACTGAGAGAGGATCTGACGAGGAAGGCCAGAGAGGAGAGATGAAAGGACACGGAGAGAAAGAACGAGTGGATTTGGCAGGAGGATAGCTGAAAAAGAGGTGAAATGAAGTTCACTGGGGAAGGACAGGAGTCTTTCATATTTCTGTAATTATCTGTATTTCTCTCAATCTCAACCTTCGCCTCCTACACCCTTCTGTTCCATTTTCCCCCAATTTTTGTCTCTTTATCTCTCTTTCCCTTTCATCTTCCCTTTGTCTCTCTTACACACTCAACACACACACACACACACACACACACACACACACACACACCCACACACCTCTGAATGTGTCCTAATCTCCTGGGCATGTTGGAGCATCAGATGAGCTCACAAAGTGAATGTCAGCCAAAATATACACAACCTCGGCCGTCAAACAAGGCGTATTATTAATGGTTTGCTCTTTCACTACATCCTCTGTCTCTCTGTCACACACATGCACACGCTCACACACAACTTCGCAAATCATCTCAGCTTGTCTTTTTCTGTCAATTTCCACACTGTCTGTCACATCCTTAGAACTGCAACTACGACGACAAAACACTATTGCCTCTCTTTTGCCTGTCTGTTTGAATAGTGTTATTTGCCATGTTTGTGTTTGTGCTTGTTTTTTATGTTGTTTGCTCTGTTTTATCTGGAGAGAAACAGGGAAGAAGAGTTGATTTTTGTGTGTGTAAATCTGTGGGTGCGTGGTGAGAGAGACAGGCCGAGGCGGACAGACAATAACACTGTCAGAAAAAAAAAAAAAAAGGCGAGCTGTGAGTGAAAAAGAGACGTGCGGGGGAGAGAGGGAGGCATAAACGGCAGTAGTAGTTGTGGAGGGGAAATTAAAAAGGCAGAGGAGAGCTATCAGAGAGCCTTTTAATTAGCCATCCCGTTTATCACCTTCGGCAAACCAAGCCAAGGTACTGTCTGTTGTCGTGTCAGGAGAAAGTCGGAAAAGCACTTTTCTCTGAGGCAGCAGGCATGAAGGAGAGACAGGAGATGAAAGAGGACGAGACGAGAGAGATGGGGCAGGAAGGTTAAGAGAAATTCAAAGGCTTAAAGAAGAGCTTGTTGGTTATGTAACACACACTTACAGTAAATATGCCACTGTATGTAAATATGGAAGACAATGAGTGAAAATACAGAATGTTTGCATGGATGGCACAGACAGAGACATATCAGTATGCAGGAATATTTAACTACTGATGTTTTGTGTAATTTTTGATCACATTACTTGCATCTCATTATTAAAACTGTTCACCCCAGATCTCTCCTGTCCAGATCCTGCCTGAGTTTTCCTGTCTGTTTAGATTTAGATCTCAAATAACCACTGAACTAGGAAGTGAATAAGAAGAGTTATTACATACACCCTCCATCTTGACTTAAAACGTATGTACTTTACGGTGTGACACCACTGGCAGAACACTTACTAACTTACATCACATCCCTCCTTATAGGCAGAGAAAATAATGTTGGCTTGACTTCTGCTGGGACGGCACAAGTGCAAACTCAATTTTCAATGTGCAGAGCACTTCTGACCCTGAGGTGCCTAAACAAAGCATACCATCGTTCTGCTAAACACTGCACATGAAGGCATACCGGCATCTTTGTCAGCTATTAGCTCACATACATGTTTGTGTTGATCTGTTGTTGCACTGGATTAGAGTGTGTGTGTGCAGTGTGTATCCACCAAACCATGTGCATGTGTTTTTATGGGCATTCAAGCATGTGCTGGAAGTACAAGTGGGATGTTGGGACTCCATAATATACCCTGTGGTGCCAGAGCATCCATTCTAACTGTCCTATTTATACTAGCTAGATCTAATTGAATCTAATTGGGACAATTAAAGTGAAATTGGACCAGAAGAATTTATTGAACCAGTTATCTGTAGTAATTAGGCAGTAATTGGCCTATTGTTATCTTTACAAGTCTCCTGGAAGGGCTGACAAAGACCCAGCACACGGACCTATAAGTGAGATTGGCACGTATTGCATAAAGAGACGCCATCTTCCTGTTGGTGTGTGTTTCCTCCTCTCTGCATA
Organism: Centropyge bicolor; assembly: GCA_037975185.1. Taxonomy (NCBI): domain Eukaryota; kingdom Metazoa; phylum Chordata; class Actinopteri; family Pomacanthidae; genus Centropyge; species Centropyge bicolor. The sequence goes on along the minus strand of JBBMOC010000005.1, from coordinate 13,451,917 downwards.
CATACATGTTAACATATGTTTCTATCTGCGTGTGAGAACAGTATACAGAAGTTTGCATGTTTATGTTTTCTCTCAGAGCGTGTGTGTATTTCAGTCCATTTTCACTTCGTCCTACACTTGTACCTATTGATGTCCACTGTGCTGGAAGTCGTCTATGTGCAGCAAAATCAATGAGGGTCCACTCAGACAATGAGGACATCTTCCAATATTCTTTTTTTCACTTATACTCTTTAGTCTTCTTCCAATTGTTTGTCATCCCTCTCGTCCTTTCATCCCTAATCTCACGCAGCACCTTTAGACATGCTTATTGCTGTCACATTGATTCCAAAAATGATACTTGAGATTCTGTGGCAAAAATAGAAAGGAATACAATAGACTGAGAATGAGGGAGGAAATGAGGAAGGGAGAAAACTGAGGGTGAGTGGAAACAAGACGTGAGAGGTTAGATAGAGAGTAAGAGGGACTGAAAGGGAAATCAGGTGAGGTGATGTCTACACATTTGGACAATAAACAGACTTCTGAAGGTGCCATGGATGTCATGGATTATTAGAAGTCTATTCTAGTCTAGTCATATGCAGGATAAAGTATATCATTTGGTGGGTGATTTTAACAAGAGCCTCATATTCCATTAGAGCAGACTGTACATGTCGAGCATGGGTGGTGCAAATGGGAATTACTTTGTCTGTCATCCACACTTTTCTGTCACATCATTTCAGTACAGTTTCTAACTCCACTCACTGCATAATTTAGAAAAATGCTAAAAAGTGGGCACGAGGCTGAGGAGGAGGATGAGCAGGGGCGAACGTGGAAGTGTGAGTCAGGAGTTGATCCTCTGGCCAGAGAAAAATGGAGATGTGTGCAAACTGAGAAGTCCATAAGCTCTCTTAGATTTTTTCATCAAATAAACACGTCTAAATGCCACAATCATATGAACATAAACAAAATAGCTGTCATGAGCATAACTTCCATTGTTGGCTACCTGGCCCATCACTGACTGCTCACTGCTGTGGGTGTGTGTGCTACTAGGTAAGCTCACTGAACGAGAGTCTGCAGCTGCTCTCACGCCTTCTTCAGCTGAGGGGGTTTGTACTGTGATTACTGTGATTAAAGGGCGTTAACAAGCTTTTAAATTTCATGACGTTAATTAGTCCCAAACGGTCGACTCTATGTAAGCATTGGCCTCGCAAGGTACAGGATGATTTAAAACAGTAGATGGTGTGTTGAGCCGTTATCAACCCATTGAATGCTTATTTTTGTAAAGCTGATAAGAAATGTCATTAACACCAGCATTGATGTGTTTCATCACAGAACAGTCATATCATTCAGTTTTACATTTATGTGCATTACTTCTTTAAAGTCTTCTGTATAATTACATTTGATTGAAATGATGTAGATGAAGAGTATGTATGGCTCGAAGGCTCGGTGAGAAATCACATTTGGAAAATAAAGGTGCTGCTTTAGTATGCAGTCTTAAACTGTAGAAATTCAAATCAAATGCAAAATATTCCATTAAAATACTTAATGAGCTGAAAACAATAGTGAATGTCTTTCTGGGGAAATGCATTACAGCCATCGCAATCCCAGAATAATGCGGAGCCGTGCAAGGGGAGGAATGCTCCTTCAAACAATAGAAGACAAAATGATGACAGCAATGTTTCTTTATAGTGCTTCAGTACCTGCGAGGATAAAATGAAAGAGTACGCACGTCGATGAGACTGGCGCCATTAAGGAAACTTTTAAAGGGAAAATCCTCTCTAAAATTAAAGTGGAAACAAATGGTGATTACCTTGCAGTTCTACAACCATCGCCTCGTTTCATGTAGCTTTTTGTTTTTTTCAGCAGCTGCTTTACTGCACTTAAGGAGATGGGAGATGATTACAATAACTACACTATCTCTTTCAATGCACATATGGACATCTGAGTATGTATTAACATAGACCCTGAAACATTTCTATCCTTTAACTCTGTCATCCTGCTGTTTATATCTTTAAAGCTGGCAGCACATGTAGAGGCAGGGGGCCTTTGTAGCTGCATAAGGCCACTTCAGTAGCACACAGTCACAGCTGGAGGACAGTTTCACAGTTGCACCTGAGGCAACTGTGTTGAGGATCCTAGAAACTCACCACCAACATCACCATTTCTCTTTTTGTCACTTAGTTCGCCCTCCATGTGTGGCCATATTTTCTCTCTCATTATGGCTAAAGGTGCCTCCCCTACCACCCTCTGCCCTCACCTTTTGCCTTTTTCTTTGCCTTTTATTTTTGTCAGTGGGTGTCTCTTTCTCTCTCCTCACATCTTCTTGACGCCGACTGTTTCAAGACAGAAACACCTCCAACCTCCTGCTTCTTTCTTTCTTTTGACTCCTGTTTTGCTCACTCTGTTCTTCCCCGAGGATTCTGTGCGAGGAGCTGCCTGAGGTAGCTTCCCCATCGGGGTGCTCCCTACCTCCTTCTTCCCCTCCCTCCCTCCTTTCCTCCCTCCTCCCTCCATTTTCCTCACTATTCCATCTTATCCCCATGGGATTCCCGGGCCTTAATTATTCATTGTAATTTGTAGATTAATTCTGCATGGCTACCTCCCTCATCACACACACACAGACCCTCTCTCTCACACACACACTCACACACACAAACACTGATTCATTCGCCTCTCTGTCTCTTTATTTCTCTACTTCGCTCCACCTCAGGCACCCCTCTGCTACTTACCTCCTCCTTCTCTTCATCTTGCCTTTCGTGTCTCTATATCTCTTTTCCTTTCTTTTTCTCTCTTCTCTCCTCCCTCCATCTTTCTCTTCTCCTTCCACCTCTTACTTCATCTCTTTTGTTCTCTTTGCATCTCTTTCTCAGTCTCTCTCCTCCTCTCTCAGCCCTCCCCTCTGGCTCTATACTAGCCTCTGGTTTTCTCCGTCTTTCTTTACCTATACGTACGTTCCTCCTCTCTCCCTCCCTGCCTCCCTTCCTCCCACGTTCTCCCCCCTCTCCCTCCCGGTGACAGGTTCCATTATCATGTTTCTCACGGCTCGCCTGCTCTCCTCCTGATGGATGACCTCATGCGAATATTAATTTACTGTAGCATTAACAATATCACATCTTATTCTACACTTTCCTATCCTCCCCCTGCTCCCCTCTCCTTCTCCCTCCCTCTCTACCTGCTCTACCCTCCAAACACCCTTCAGCTAGTTCTCTCATTTTCTTTTGTCACTTCGCTCCCTCTCTTTCCCTCTCCTCTCATGTCTTCATCTCTCCCTGCACTTTTGGCTAAAGTTAGCTCTCCTCATTCAAAGTACATTCCCTCACATTATTGCATATGCATTCAAAAAGACAATGAAATCTCTTTACCAATGGAGCAACTCTATTAACTCATTCATCATTCTTCACACAAAAACAAACCTATACTCTATGTACACTGCAGGAATACAATATTAAAACAAGTGGCATTTACCGGGGCTCCGTGAAATCGCTCTTTCTGAAGCCAAATGTTGAGGCAATCTGCATAATTCATGTTGCGCATCATGACACGCAATGCATAATGGAAATGTTGAGTGAAAGGTGCTTGCGTGTTATATAGATCCATGGTGTGAGCGGAAAGGCTGTTGACATGAGAGGAGATGGAGGGAGGAAAGATGTGGAAAAGATGAGCGCTGATGAATGCAAGGAGATCAGGCCGTTGGCTCTGGCACTCGTTGCTCATACGCTCTTTATCTGCTGCTTTTTCTCACGCTATTTCCTCTCTCTTTTCCCCCACCTCCCCCCTCTCTTTCTTACTCTACTTTCCCCACTCACATTACACCCATTTCTCACTCCCTTCCTCTCACTGTGTTCTCCAAATCCCACTTTTTATCCCATCATCTCTCTCCCTGTTTTGAGAGGCTCATGTTCACAGTATTTATCATCCCCTGTCTAAGTTCATTTGATCAAGAGGACTCATCTGAGGAGTTGGCTGCTGCTGCTCTGAATACAGCCAGACCTATCTGAACTCACAGAAGCCGATAAATACAGTATATCTTAATCAGATCAGACCTGTTCTCTGGCTAAAGCTGGGTGCAGCTATACTGGGAATTTGCTGAGGTCACCAAATTCCTTGTACGAGTAGCATAGGCATAAATTGTACCACCCCTACAGGTGCAATTAAATGAACAGGAGAGCCCAGGAGATGTCAATCAAGCATGGTCCAAACATGCCTACACAGATTTAAGTTCATGTTCTTTAATAGACATAAAATATACAATATAAGAAACATGCTTTTGCAGAATCTGTGCAGTGGTCTGCATGTTTCTGCAAGGCCTAGAAGATTTTAGCTAAGTTAGCATAGCTCTGCAGAAATTACAAGCAAGGATAAATAATGTAATGGGAATTCTCTCTTTTCACCAAGTTCCCCCCCCCAAAAAAAAGATATTAGGTAAAAAAAAAATTGTGGAAAGTGAAAGTCACCATTGTTTTTTGGATGATTTTATTTCCAGCTGATGCAAAATCTACTGACGCATTTCAGAATCTTTCAGCTGTCATCGCAGCATACTGTAAAATAAAAATGAATGGACAACAGGTACAACTGACAGACACAGACTTATCTGTGGCCTGAGTAATAATACACACTGTGTTGACTGTAAATATCTACTGGGTAGATTAGTCCCTACTGTACAATAACATATTTACATTAGCTAATTAGATTAGATAATACAATGAGGCCTGTAAACATCTGCCACAAAGTAAAATACCAAACAGATACACATGTATTCACACAAAAACTGGAAAGTGTTGTCTACTTCTAAAGAAATGACGAATAATTTCCTTGTATTCTCTTTTTCTTCACATCTTATATACTGTATGTGTCAATGTGTATGACAGTTTTATTGATGACCTTTCAAGAAAGTGAAGTAACTGGAAAATTACAAAGGATTCAGGAGACAACAAAGAGAACAGTCAGGACAGAAACATGACAGTTTGATTGGGAAAAAATAGTCACAAATGGATTATTAGTGAAATTATAGGACTAAGTATTGTGTGTGTATTTGCTCGTGCGTGTGCAAGAGATGGAAAGTGAGATGGAAAATGCCTGACAGACGAGAGGCATCGTGTTAATAGCGAAAGCTTTCTGTATAAGTGCTGTAGTTAGAGGTACAATATAGTGTGAGGTCTTTAGAATATAGTCAAACAACAGTAGAACACGAGAAATAGAGCATGTTATTGAATATCAGATAAAGACTCTTCATTAGATTTGTACAAGTTAATGTGTACAACAGACAAAACCGTCCATTAGGCACAGTGGATTGGACAGAGAGGCAAAATTAGACTCTGTAGGTACAATATACAATAACTAACGTTCTGTGTCTTTGGGCTGCTCTTCTCCTGCTGACTTAAGCGTCACTTTGTCCCAGTGTCTGTTAGTCTAACTGCCAGCTTTAAAGCACTGGAGGAAGTACACTGTATTGTAATTTATGACCAAAACGCAGACAAAGCTTGGTGCTATTGTGACACCACAGTGTGTCTGAGCAAATACAGGGTTTGTACAATAAAACTTAATTAAAGGTAAATAAGGTTCTAAAAATGTTCCAATGAATGTGCCACCTGCGCTAAGTGTCTGTGCTTCCCTATGAGAACATTTGATTATTTCTTTCCTTTTGTCTTGTCAGTGCACTAAAGGGACTTCTTCATAAAACTAATTTTGCTCTTGTAGTGTGTATAATTCTTGAGTACATTGACTAAAGCATCGTGCTAAAGTGAAAGCAGGTGCAACAGGCACAGATGAGTGAGAGCAATTTCGGAGTTACATTCAAGCCACTGGGCTGTCGCCTGAGATTCTGTGCTCCTGTTTCCTCAGACTATTGGCTGAGACAGCAGACAGACTGACACACTTGCAGCCATACCCACTCACACACACTTGCAAAGGCAGCGCACACTCACTGGCTCCCTTGTTTGCCTCCTCTAGCTTAGAGAAACCGTATGAAATAACACAAAACATGTGCCACATGAAACTTACATGTAAAATATCTCCACTTGACACACAGGCAGCGTCAGACTGGGAGTTAACAGTTTTGGCCTCCAGCAAAAGCCTTTTACTTCTCCTTCCTCCCTGAGCACACGCGGGATAGAGACTCTCCTCCAGTCCTGCTCACTCTGCCTGACAGATTCAGACTGGGGAGAGAAACTTAAAGCTACACTTACACACTCTACTGGGTAAAACACACTCCAGTGGAAGAGAAAGACTGTGTGCCCACGAGGAACCGGTTTCATTTCAATCGCCTACAAAGGAAAGGATCCGCTGTTGCATGTTCCTGACAGCACAGGGATCTGAGCCCGACTCAGGCCTTAGAAGTTAGTAAAATATTTTAACTCTTACCATAAAAGAACTGTCAAGGAACATGTGTTCAACAGCTGCAATAAACAGCATTCCCCCAGTCCAATCTTTATAAAACAGTATTTTTAAAAAAAGTGTATTTTGAAATACTGTTTGCATTGTTTTATATATCCCCCATTCTCTTCCTTCAAGAAGATCAAGAGAACCTTGTTTACTGTTAACACTTTTTAAGCTCTGCTCCTCTAACAGATCTGTATTTTTCAGTTAAATTCTGCAGCATATGAAAGCAAAAAGCCTCGTTTGTACTTCAGAAAATCTGCTTTCCGACATGTCATGGAATGGTAATGTTGCATCAGGACGTCAAGCCGACGCATCTAAGTGGGTAACCTTTCTTTGTGAGGCCTCAGATTTAGACAAAAGTATCCCACAGCTGTGACTGGTTGGTGGCATGATTCAGTGAGAAAAAACTCCCTGCTGAGAATAACACAGGGTGACCGCGGGTTGCTACGAAACAGCCACTCAACTGGTGTAAGTGCTCCGGTGGCGGCTGGATAGATGAATGTGATGGACCAAATTGTCTGCAGACATACACTGTACATGCAAACACACACACACACACACACATACACACACACACACACCAGTTCTTTTGGCTGACAAGATCACCCAGGACTGACACAGTCGTAATGGCCACTCCAGGCCATTACTTCACTAAACCCCAGGGAGTGCAAACAGGCTGATAGAAACATAAGAGCAATAGAAAACCTAAGTGAGCGTGCGTAGGAAGAGAGAATGTGACTGATATACAGTATTTTCTAAATCGATTGATGACTGAGTAAATGTCCAATTAATCTGCTTTATGATAGCAGGATGAGCTCTGCAGGATGAAATATGTATGAGGGTCCTTCAGACAGCTCTGTTTAAAAATTCTTTTCATCCTACGCCCTGAGGAAGTGTGTCAGATTAGTCTGTGTGTGTGTCTGTGCATCTGTGTGTGTGTACTTCAGACCTCCCGCTCAGACCTCTAGGAAGCTCTCGCTCAGGGATACTAGCTCAGAGGGGAGCGGGCCTCATTCCTAGATACACGAATAAACATAACCATAAACATGCATAAATGGACACATCAAGTCAGTTATCCACCTTCAGAATCACATAAACATACATCAGCAGACAGACAGATATAAAACACACACACTCCCAAAACAAGTTCGTCAAACGCTTCACTTGTGTATCTGCAGACTAGGACGGTGCTGCCCGTAACATAGCAGAACGAGCACACGCAGCTGAGCAGGAGCAGAGTCTCAGGCCGAGTGATCAATCGATCTTGATTTCATCTAAAGCCAATAATGGGAGAGGATCCAGAGGCGGTGTGGGCAGGGTAATCATTGTGTTTAGTTACACCGCACCGGAATCTCCCCTGGGCTCACTACTGCTGCACACTTGTTTGTGCGCTGTATGTGTGTTTATGTAGGGAGTAATGCTGTTTGTATTGGCTGTTGATGGTGTGCACTGTGTGTGGGGCCTATATCCACCATGGGTTCGTCTGTGTGTCGATATATAGGACTGTACATGGATTTATACCTGCATGAGGTGGAATTCGACTTTTAGCATAAAACGGGTGCAACAAGAGACGTGCATGGTAATTTTATTGTATCATTGTTTGTTCTGGGTTTTTTTTGTTGAGTTTTGTTTGTGACAAACATACACAGACATTTAAACTGTAAATTGTGTAATAAATAAGTATGAACATGCATCTTTGGAGGCAGAACTGAAACAAAAAAATGAAAGTAAATACCCGAAAGCAAAATGAATCTGTTTTTAAATGGAGAGTTGGGGCAGATCTTATTTCCTGTGGTAATTCAAGCTGTCATGATATGTAGCATTGCTCTATGATATACACTAAGAAATTATTAAAATTGATCAGCCAGAAGTATTAATGCAGGATCTACTTCTACCTCTTCTTCTGCAGATGCAGTGTTTTCATATTGCTGCTCCAACGTTACATTCCTCCACTGCACCAGAAATCCTCAAATTTACATACATTAATTCATTACAACATAAATGACATCTTAGGTGAGAAGCACTTAGGGAATAATGTGCCACAAATACAAAATGCTTTTTGCACATCACACAATATCCACAGGAAACCAGCAGAAAACACACACTGATCTTCTTTACTGATTTTTTTGCAGAATTGCTGAAAACAGTTGAGTTCAAATCTGCAGCACCTTATGTTGTTTGTTCCTGCTGAGACTTATGTGCTTTTGTGTGTCTTTGAGGTGTGGGTACATGTGTTCCTACTTTCATGTTTGTCAATCAGATGTACAGGCTGCGTTATAGAGCAGAGCTCCTTAATGCTGAGTGTTTCCGAGAGAACATGGATGGTCTGCCAAGGCTCAAATAAAGAGATAAAGCATGAACAGAGGAGAGAGCGATAAACTCAGACTATCATGCACTCTCTTAGATAGAAGTGCATCTCAACAGTAGTGCTGCTGGAAACCATGATTGTTAGAATAAGTCGACAAAACAGGAAAAGCTTTTAAGTAGAAATTGATGCACAAATTGTAATTATGCTTTTATAATTTTTAAAAATATTTTAATCTTGTTTGCCCAAAAGCAACCTTGAAGCCGCAGTAGGAATGTGTTGTACTGCATGTCACATATTAAAAGCACGTAATTCCAATTTATTCACGCCGCTGGCTTATTTACCAGCTTATTTGATCGCAGCAGATTTTGAGAATATTAAAACCCCTTATCGCACCTGATCGAATTTACGTTCCCTTGCCCTGTCCCGCTGTGTTTCAGCTGAATTAAGTCCATCATTGTGTGATTGTACAACATCGTGAGAGTTCTGATCAGTGAGCCAGAAAGACTCTGATTCTCTGATCCTCTTATCTTCCCTCCATATTTATAAATCCAAGACCTATCTCTGTTTTATTCCCTGAGTTCTGCTCTGTAAACTTCCACATGCTCCAGTATTTCCTTTGAGCGTGTGTGTGTGTGTCTCTGTGTGTGTCCGAAGTGGAAAAGCCATGATGTCTGGCATTATGCTTTAATTTCCATGGAAATAGGTTGCAGCAGAGAGCCCAGAATGAGATGGGAATTTCAGAGGCCCCAGCGCACACCAGTTGGAATTTACCAACCGGCTTTCTGGTACACAACATGCATGCAAACACACACAGACTGCCTCATTCATGCTGTGTCAAGCCACTATTTACTGTAAAATGCAGGATGGAAACATCAGAATCAGCACGCAATAGAAGAACCATCTAAATGTTGTGAAATTATTTAAAAAGTCCAGTTTTTACTGACATGAAAATAAAAGGCTTTTTTTTTTAACAGTGAATATTGAGGAACTATGTTATCTTGAATCTAAAAGTGATTACACCCCCCGTCCCCTAAAATGGTGCTGATGGAACGGTCATGACAAAATGCAGTCTCCTAAACTGTGTCTAATTTGAACTGGCTCAATAAGATCCTTTTCCAATATCTTCCCCACACCTGCTGCCTCTGCTGCCACACAAGAATTGCTCTCAGACGCTGCCTAGAAGGCATGCAAAGCACCCTCTTGCAGACACTCACATAATCACAGAGGCAAACATAAAGACATCTGCGCCTATGGGGTGTAAAGAAAGAAAAGTTTTATTATTACCAAATAACACATGCTGCCATGGGGAGACGATCAAAATTGAGGAAAAGGGAAATGGTTGTAGGTCAGTTCATCAGGAGTAGACGGTCGTATAAGATGTGAGCGTATTAATAAACAGATGATAAACCGGGGTGAGGGTGCAAGGTGGAGGACAGAGGAAGGGTTGAGGAGAAGGAGGAGTGAGGAAAAACAACGAGTGGACGTTCCCTCAAAAGGCTTGGCATAAACAAAAGCAGAGAAGCAGGACTTAAATATTCATAACCCGGGACCAGACAGGCCTGTCGCTTTCATGTGCACAAGGAAACAAGAGAAGAAGGCAGGGAGGGAGGGATGAGAGAGAGATGAGAGAGAGAGCGATAAAGGCAGTAAATGAGATATGGGGAGGGGAATAAAAGTTTGACGTTAAGTTAGAATATAGGGCGATTTCAAGCTCAATTACAGAACACATGAAAGCTTGAGTCTTTCACGTCCTCGTTCCTCTGTTCTTTCTCTTCGTCCTTCAGTTTTTTTTTATCCCTCCATCCCTTGTCATCTTTAACAGCCGCTTCGCTCTCCCTCTGCCTTAAACTTTTGCCCTCTGTCTTTTCCTTGACTCCCTCGTTTCATCTCTCCTCTCTGTTTTCTTATTTCTCCTCCGGAGGGCATCTCTGTGACGAGTCGCCTTTAAGTGAGACAGTCTGGCTGATTTCAATATATTTTCAGTGCGGGTAGAGCCAAACCAAAGCGACAATATCTTTTGAATATCTGTGGGATGCCCTTTATTTGACTTGCAGACTCTTCAGTGCAGGTAACTTGTGAAGGAAAGTTGAATCCAATACTTCTCTTCATATGAGAGTTACAGCTCTTCTCTGGTGGCGTTACAACAGCGAAGACCCATGAAAAGGCCTCGGGGGGGACAGAAAAGGGGAATGAAGGGGAAAATGGATGACAGGATTTGAACTGGACAGAAGAGGAAGTTGGGGAAATGAAAGGAAAAATAAAAGTCACTGGTTGAAATACAAAAAGATTTACATTCCAGTTCCGCAATGTCTATATGAGAAAGTAGAAAACTGTGGTTGGGAAGTCCATATCTGATCAAGTAGCTGTCGTTTAAGCCACAATACTGTCTCCATTAATTAACTGTCATTTCCAAATGTTAACAAATGCCCCACTACAATGTGGCAGCTGACAATAAAAATGATTTGTTCGATCTATCTCCTCTAACACAAAACCACCATCCACACCTAGTGCGCCGAGGTAATAACCATGCAGTATCATTACCAAAGATTAATAGGGCTTTTAATATAGTCATTAAACTCCAGTCTGAAATATAGATGACAGTTGTCGGCCAAGATAGTATTCTATTCCATTTCAGGATGCTTTGAAGCTCCTTGGGGTGCCAGAGTTATAGGTGCCACCGGTGCTATCAAGAGCTAACAACATCCTTTGGCATTTACACTTCACTGGTTTTCAAACTATGAACGCTGAGCTCGTCTGCGCTATAGTAACCAATCACACATGCAGTGGCCCTATCACAGCATTTCAAAGCATGCTTAATAGAACCAGGACATAAAATTGGGGTTACTTATTTAACGTAAGGTATGCATTTTCTTCCTTTATTAGACAGATAGCTGCAGGACATGAAGAAGAGAGGGGGGTGACATGAAACAAAAGTCTAAGTCAGGGTTCATGGTCAGCACCTTAAACCATTAGATAAATGTGAAACACCCATTTGAAATTACTTTTTATTTCCCATAGGATGCCAGTCGTGCCGAGTCATGATGAAAATGTTGAGCTTTTTCAAATTGGGAACCAGACTGTCGAGTGGGACAAGTTGCAATATTTTGGTTTTATTTAGTTTTAGTCTTAGTTTCCATTTCAGCTAAATTGTATCATTATCATGGGTCTTTTTACGATCACATAAACTCAAGGCAGGGATACCCAATACACCAAGGAAGGACTAGACTTTCCTTCATGTGTGCGGTTTGGTCTAATTCCAAAGAGACCAAGCAAAGAGCTCTGCTGCACTGATTCAGCGTGCAGGGATTGAGTCAAAGAACACAATCCAAAACAACGCATCAAGTTGTTCATGTGGGTTGGTTTCCACTTCCTGGATCCACTTCCAACTTGGCAAAACACTCTGATGCTTACAAATCTCTTATCAAACCATTTATCTGTTCTCACTCTTTTTAGTAGCAGAGAGCAATGTGCAAAACACTTGTTAGGAAGTGTCTCATCTTGGCCGGCGCCATCACTTTAGGTAAAATGACAAAAATCATTTCAGATTATATAAGATGCTTTCTAATTAACGTTAATTCTCTAACAGCCACAATGAGATGGCTGTTGTCTGATTAATATACTCTCTGCAAGCTGGCGTCTGCACTCAGCCAAAGATTGTTTGTGAGGGAAAAGACACATCACTCTGCAACATCTGGCTGTGTGTCCAGCAAGACCAACAGTGTGGTGACTCTTCTAGATGAATGATTCAGCTGATTGCGCCACATCTGTCTCAGAAGAATCTCTCAGTTAACTTTCATGCATTTCACATCAATAATTTAAGTAGATGAGCTGAATATTTCTGAATATATGTATTTGTGATTTTAGGAGGCTGTTATTTCGGTGTGACCCATACATTTATATCTAACACTGCTAATCTCATTTCCAGGTTTTAGCTGCGGGTTGTGAACATTAATTAAGCTGCCACTAAAACCTGCTTCTGCCTTCTGAGCCAACAAAAGGAAATTACAGATTTAGTTATCTATAACTGTAATTACTTGCAAATGTTGATAGCTGAACCTTATTTGATTTGACAAGGGATTCAATAAGTGGAAACAATACTGGATTCTGGTTCGATAAATTGCATTCAAACCTCAGCCCTGCTGGAAACTTAGTTTATTGCTGTATGTATTGGCAGTCACACCCCAAACCAACGAAGCCCAAGCTACACCCCATGGTGCTAAACCAAGTTCATGATCACAACGATCAACATGAGTAAGTAACTCCTCCACAACCATGTTAGACTCACTCAGAGAAAACTGCACTTCAGAGAGACACAAAGTATTTTTGACCTTTACATAACAGAGACAGTTGACTAAGAACATATTCTTATCTATAGCAACAGCCTGGGGGAGAAATATGTGGTCAGACAATTACTATTTAAATCATTTCACAGTTCTATGAAGATGAAGTTGAGAGCTCGAAGGCTCTTTGCCTGAATCAGTCCTGACCTCAGCTAAATACAGCAGAACCAGTACGATGATAAAACTAGCATTTCACAATGTTGCTGTCAGTACATGAAACGATTGTTGCCACAGCTATAATGTGGACTAAAGAGTAGCATCAATAATAAAAGTTTTCAGCATTCTGTAAATGACACCTGTCTTCATCTGACAAGTGTATGTATATAGGATGTAATCTTGTTGTTAAGCTTCACATGCACAAAATGATGAACCACTGGATTACAGTCATTTACACTATATCTCATATCTCATCTGCTTGATGTGGGCGATAATGCCTTATATCCCTGTTCTCAGGGATTTAATGTGTCATTATCTTGTTCGCTAGATGGAATTGCGTGTCCTCAGGTTGATGTCAAAACATGCAAAAATCTATTCTATCTCCCTGTTATCACCTAATGATCACGGGTCTTATCTTGATCCCTCTGTTCTGACTGTTCTGTTACTATTTGTGTGTGTGTGTGTGTGTGTATGTGTGGTGCAGTTCTCTTCCTTTTAATATCTAATCTCATTGTAACTGCCACCATTAATAAGATTTGATTTAATTAAGTTTGAGCTTGCATTCATGTGTCACAGTGGTGAGGTCGGTGCCAACAGTTTTTCTTTTTTTATATCTCCAGTGAATTTTGTTTTGTGCTGAGACTGAGGCTAATCAAGGTCTGTGGATCCAGTCATAGAGTACATTAATATGATAGATAGATACGAATTAGTTTGACGCTATAATCTGATACGGTGCATTGAGCGGGGACATTTATGTTTGAGCGGCACACTGTCCCTTTTAAGGAAATTAAATGAATGAATAAATAAAATGGACTGTACATAGAGTATATGCTCTATGTATAGGTAATATATATGTGGAAGCTCATTCCTGGGACAGCTTGTCTGGTGCATGGTACTGGTATGACTTTGTAAAGCATTACAGTAATTACAGAATGAGTAATTACAGTACAGCTACCAATCCCAATAACACTCTGATACTTTGACTTTTGAGGGTCGACTTGTTTGCTGTTTTACTGTGAGTTTGATGAATGGTTGAATAAGAGACTATATTTTTTGTTTTCTACATCTTTCTCCATGTTATAAAAAATAGATGATGAGATACAGAGGAAATATGCAGTTGTACTGAAAGTCACATCCTGTTTTTCAGTTGCAGTAAGGAAAGTCAGTGCTGTCTGCAGTGATGTTGTAGATGGAAGTATCAAGTGATCTGTTTCATCCTGTACACAGCCTCCATCCCTCTCTTTCAGGTGAACTATTTGGCTGAAATTAAACCCAGCCTCCCCCCCTCCACAACTGAGATTACAGAGAAATAGCTGACACAGTATAACTGATGACCTCCATCTACCTGTCTGTCTTTCTGTCTCTCTCCTCTCCCCCCGTCCTCCTGTCATGACTCTGATTGGATGACATCACAAAGCACTTTTTCATTGTCTCCACCGGGCCTCGGCTCAATAACAATGTCTGTCAGCACTGTACACAGTCAATCAATCAATCTATCAATCAACCAAACAACCAATCACTCTTACATTATTCAGGACACTTCTCAGTCAAACGATTGACCAGCAGCGCTCCTCGCAGTCAGGGACAGACATGCCGGATTCAGAATAACACGCAGAGCACCCTGCAGAGGCCCGACTTAACAGGACAGCCTCCCTGACAGCGGGGGGTGGCGGATTTTCCACGAAATAAGAGGTACCGTATGCGGCAGGGTTGCGGATTGGTCCCTGGATTTTGGTTTTGGTTCATTATGACATACATGCAAGGACGCGGCTGTGAAACGCTGGGTTTTTACATTCTTCATTGTCTCACATCCAATCTGCTTCTTTAATTTCTCCATTTCATTCCTGCACCAAAAGAAGCAAATACATGCGTAAATTGTGTTATCAACTAAAGCTGCTCTCACTGCTCTCCTCTGTCTGTTAAGATGCAGATGTCAAAAAAATAAAAGACTACAAGAAAGAGAAATATTCATGTTACTAGATATTGATTGAGTGAAGATACTGGCTCTTAAGCTGTAGTACCTTGGACTTTGGAGAGGTTACAAGATGACTTTAAGAAAGCGGAAACATCTATTTCAAGTACGCACATTTATGCTGATGATGATACATCACATGGAAATAAGCCTTGAGGCTCTTTTGAATAATGTAGTTAAAATCTTCTGAAAAAGGAAAATACAAATACTGTGTGCTCACATGCCCTGGCATCAAGAGGTCAGGTGTGGGTGTTCATCTGCGGTCACCTGTTGAGGAGGTTGAAATCCATTTAAATAAAAGACAGGAAATAGTGCAGGAGAGCTTTCTTTTCACTTTAAGAATAGCCAGAGGCCTGTTTTTTTTTTTTCTTTTCAAAGAAGATAATATTTCTGACATTTCTCATGAAAGGTTTTGACTTGTAACCTCGTCCAAATACACTCTTACAACAGGAAATCCTGCTGGGGTTTGTATGATTCCAGAATAACAACATCTGAATATTTTTTTCTTCTGGTCTCACTTGGATCTCGAGTCTTGAGTACAGCACACAGGCGTCGAACATGCCTGCAGGCGCACATTCATGCACACACCTAACCTCTTTATATAGACACTGTGACTCGTGGTTTTAATGAGGACTTGAGGCTGCTCGGTTACATTGTCTGAGCTCTTCTGTAGAGCTGATTAGTGTTCCACGCTACCTACAGCTGAATTAATTCAATGATGGTCTGAATTATTTCATTCCATTTTCATTGTTAGATTTATGCAGAAGATATTCTCACCTCAAAACAGAGGGCTCATCCATTTTACATGTGACACGAGAAAAGGGAAGTATAAAATAGACTTGAGATGCTGGAAGGCTAAAACCAAAGTTTATTTAATAAATAGGGGAAGTAGGAGAAATGCTTCATCTTACACACACGCTAACTTGCAAGTAAAATGTTTTTCAATTTACTTGATTTCAAAAAATGAATATTTTTGATAAATTAGGCATTTCAGTAATACCTGTACAACCAAAATGAAATATTTATTGTAAGAACTGACTGTGTCTTGGTTTTGTACAGAGCAAACACTATGGGTGTAAATAATAGAGTGGCCTTCTGGGGGGATTGTGTGTGCATGTGTGCCGAGGCATAAATGGGTTAACTGTGTTCCTTAAAACTCTTCTTGCTTTCACATCTTTGTCTTCGTGAATTCAAGGTTCTCGGGTGTAAAGGGCTTTGTATTTTCATGAATAAGTGTAAAAATTTGTCACTGTCACTCGCCGAGATTTCTGTGTTGTGTGTCTGCATATAAGATTTGAATAGTGAAGATATTGCAAGTAAGAGTTTGAGAATCAATGTACAAAATGACTCATCATTGTGTTCTGCTTTCATTTGAGTAATATCTAGTTACTCACACACCTTTTTATCCTCACACTTCTTTAGTCAGTCAGGTCACAAGATCTACTGACTGTTTAGTCTGAATTAAATTCTGAACAACAGGATTTGTTCCTGCTGCTCATTTGTCTCCACAACAAAGGGTGAATTATGTTCCCATATCCCTGCCTTGCATTGGTTTCTCAACGTCCTCATAAACTACCAAACCTGTATAGGTTGTGTGTGTGTGTGTGTATGTGTGTGGTGTGTGAGGATTCCTAAGGGAATAAACGGACAAAATGATAGTGGGCATTAATGCTGTGTGCGGCCTTTAAAACTGCATGTGGCGCTTGGCTTCAGTGAGGCTCATCAATAGCAATTTCCTTGAACACAGAAAGGCAGGAAAGACTCAAACCTTTTTGGTACAAACACGCACACGTACAGACACACACAAATACACAGACACACAAACCATTAGCATTGATCAAGACGCTCTCTCTGTTGTTCTTGGCAAAGATGATGACAGAAAAAATGGATGATCCCTTCACACACACACACACACACACACACACACACACACACACACACACACAAAATGACAGACTCCCGGTCTCCATGGAGCCCCACTGGAAATAATTCATGATTGGCTCCTATTGTTAAAGGCGATGTCAAGCACCAGCCTGTGAGCTGCAAGGTGATGAATAGCAAAATAAACAGATATTTACCCCCTGACAGCTCCTTTTCAATTAAAGGGAAACACTCATGATTTTCAACGTTATCAGCACCAATAATTGTTTGGTTAACGCTCCATTAGCAGGGATGGTGCTGTGCTGCTGGAGCAGTACCTACAAATTCATTGTTGTCACGTTGGAGAAACTTGTTGGCTTCATAAATACTGCAAACCAAAGCAATTCAATTATAGTTTGACAAAACAATCACAAGGTCCACTTACTGGCTTTTTTTAGTGGAGCTTTCAACCACGTCACATGATCGGCTGCAGTTGACTCAGTTATCATGGAGATGGATCTGTTGTCACATGAACAAAGTAGCTGTTGTGATTCAATCCATGGCACTTTTAGGACATCTATAATTTCTTGAGCTTTCAACTCTATCACATGGTGTTCATCACAGTGATTCAGCAGCTGCTTAACTGGCACATCAGCAACTCAAACTGCAAATGAAGACCACGTTATATTGTTGAGACCTTCAGAAAAAGCTCATATGTTGACTCTGAATCGGGATTGTTATGTGATATTTTTAAGGTCAAGAATGAACATCAATCGCACATCACATCAAACCATAGGTGAGCACAACTGTAAGTACTATGTTTAAAAAGCAAGAACACTTCAGTTCGAGAACAGGCAGAAATGTCATTAGCTCTTGTCGGCATCTGTGGTAATGTTACACTGTACAGAAGTGCTGCCTGTGACAAATGATGGCACACCTTCCACTCCTGGTTTTCAGTGGTGTAACTGTCTGAACATTGAAAGCATAGCAACGCTGCGGCCCAGTGATGGTGATTCAGTCTGCGACCTGTGTGAAGCTGTATGCACTGACATACCACTCTATAGAGTCTGAGAGGTCTGCTGTCTCATATGTACTGCATAAACAATAAAAACAGATCCATTTCTGATCAGGTCGCACAGCAGATGTAGATTTTCCTGTCTGTCTATTGAACATTCTGGCTCAATGTCATATCTTTTTTTACACCTTTAATTGTATTGCTGCCATTATTACTGTTAATAATTACACCTGTGCTTTTTCTGCCACGACAAGTCAAAATACTCATTGAAACCGTCTCCATCCCTCTTGACCGTTAGTCTTAGTCGAACTCACAATCAAGTGAGATCATATCAGTTTCATATCTGTGACATCACCAGGAGATGTTTTTCCTACTGTGGCAAAAACCACTGGAAGCACAGGGGACACAGTTGTGTTATTGTCACCCTCTGCACGTGACAGTGTGCATTAATGGAAAAAGTGGAAATACAGTAGTTGCATTTAAACAATAATTAACTGCCTAATTAGTAAAAACTGCAATACCTGTGCTGATCAGCGTGATATATTACATTAGCCAAGGCAGCGGTGTCTGTGCAAGCTGTTTTTAATGGATTTCTGAAAACAACATGAGCACGCTACGAGGAGGGAGAGCAAAGCTGCACTAGAGCAGCAAATTGAAGACTTTTCATTAGCAATAATGACAATAGGAAATCATTTAAATTACAGCAGCTGTTATCCTTTAAATCCTTTAAATAAACTGTGGAAGGAGGTTTTCAGGACAGTGAAGCGCTTGATGAAGGCAGAGGGGATAGGTGAGTGTGGGGTCCACTTTAAATACCCATGGTGCTGTTGGGCACATGTGAAACCTTGCTAATGGTATTCAGGCCAGTGATCAGCCACAGCAGGACCCCTGCCGCTGTGTGTGTCTTTTTTCAACCTGTCGTCCCATCTCCGTCATGAATAATTTATGATATAGCCCTGAAAATCACATCTTTAGAATCACAGATTAATACACCAGGGGCCGGGGGTGATAGGAGAGCAGAAAAAAATAAAGGAAGAGGGAAGCAAGCACCTGATCACGCACCTGTGTGTGTGTGTGTGTTGTATGATATGTATATGTTGCCATCTTTATATCTCCTTACCTCAGCTCTTTAGCCAGCAGCATGGTCCCTGAAGTGACCTCATCTAAAGCCCTCAGACTGTGTGTACAGGAAGTAAACAGGGAGTGAGACACAGGAATCATAATCACTGCCCATTAAGACAAGAGGCGGCTCAGCAGGTAGATTATAGGTTGACAGGTGGGTCGTCCACCGTGGTCTGATCCCCGCCTCCTCCTGTCCACATGTCAGTTTTTGTTTGGCTACTTGTGTGAGGAAGTTGGCTTGATTAAAGAAGAACTTTTTTACATTTTTGCTTCTTGACATTTTGTTCAAGTTGTAATAAACTGCACTTTTCCCTTTAAACAAGTCTGTCGGCTCATTTCACGTTTATGTGACTTTGTGTGTGTGTGCGTGCAGTTTTTTGTGTTTCCCCTGCCGGTTTTCAAAAACGTGTGTAACCTAGTGATTACTACAAGAACTGACTCACATTTTGATGCATTACCGAGCATCCAAGCACTTTTCTTACCACCTCCATCCTCTCTTAGTTTTTCCCTCTGATCGACCTCGGTCCTGCTGAATAAATCAATAAATTTACATGCTTGAATTTGGTGGCAAAAAGCGGCAACTCTGCTTATTTGAAATCGGTGTGAAAGTAAATTTTGTGACAGCTGTGTATTCATAATATTTTTCAACAACCCCATCGCACCCAACTCTGCTTCTCTCCTGTTATTTCTGCCCTCATCCTGCCGGTGAATGCCTTTTCTATGGCCTGCTTCCACCGTGCCATCAGCAGAGGGAGCGGCGCTTACATGCACGCACAGATGTGCCCATCATTTGACGGTGGCTGTCTGGTACATCTTTTCCTGAAACATTTTTTCATGACGCATTTCTTTCCTTTTTTTTTTATGACAGTCACATTCATGGAGGTAACAGCTGGCAGGCACCACGCGGTCACAGATCGTATTCCTGGAGGGATTTAAAGGGAGATTAAAGTTAGTTGGCATCCAGTGATTGTACCATGTATTATCCACACTATCCCCCTGTTAATGAGGGGTTGTGTAAAATATTTTGTGTTTGCTGTATAATTTAGCTGAAAAGTGGGTGTAAACATTCTTAACACAGTGCTTGTTAAATTTAAGTGACTGAGTTTAAGACGCTTTGTTGTTTGCTAAGAGGCTCTTTTCTTTCATCCCAGCTTAACGATGTGTATGAAACAATGAGTTTCCTAACAGCCACGATGACAAAATTATAATATACACACAGTCAGACATTATGTATGAAATGTAAGAAATATGAATACATTTATGCTGCAGGTAGTGCAGACAAGTGTGAGGGAAGCTCTTTGAGTTTAATGAAGCTTCTGTTGTTTGTCACCCTCCTCAGTGTGTTGAGAGACTGAGTGAAGTGAATAGGACAGTGCAGCACATCTGTTCAGAAGGAGCTGCTAATGTAGGGTAAACAAACTCCTGACAAACTGATGCTTTGCTACAATTATATGATAATTTTTTTGGTTCTGGTGCTTTGTTTCTCTGCTTCGGCTTTTTTGAGTCCCCCCAGTGTTTCAGACAGGTTGAGAATTTAGTTGTGATGGTGGGCGGGGAGCTCCGACGTGCAACAGCTGACAGTCTGCGGCTTTCGCATTTGCAACAAACTTCTGAGGGAACTGGAGTCATTGTCTCCCAGTTCTCTATTAATTCACACTAAACTAACTGACATTTAAATCACTCTGCACGTTCTTGGATTTTTCCAAGATTTTGAAAGAAAGTAAATAAATCTAAAATTCTAAGACAGTGCGGGTGAATATATTTATATGAGCTCATTAGTGGAACGACTCAGGCAGTTACTGTTTCAGTTTAATAATTGCTGCAGGTATTTAAAAAAAAAACTTTTCCAGAGGTTATAAAAGGTGTCAGGATGAGATAAAACTTCTCTTCTATGACGGCATCTAGCTTCTAACTTTTTACAGTACGAGTTTATGGAATGTATGTTAGTATGTTAAAGATGTTCCCTGATGTGTCAGCTGTACTTCAAGTTCAAGTTGAAATATTTTGAAAAGGTGAGAAAAGACATAAATTATTTCAATAATGTTTCCAGTGCACAATGACATGTTTTCGTCACAATAAATAAACAATAGAAAATAGGTAACATTAAAATCTTGTTTGCTTGGAGCTGCCTACAAAAATAGTTGCTCTGAGATGAAACCAACTGGAAGTATATGATTCTTTATCCATAGTTTTATTTGCAGATTCATTTCAGTTTTTGTGTTTTTCATTCCCTTGGCTCGTTCAATATCGGTTCGTCTCATCAACAGCTCTCCTTTGTCCTCTGAAACATCGTGCTGAGAAAACATTTAACAGTGTCAGGAGTCCAAAATAAACTCACCTAAATACTACAAATTCTTTTTTGGGAAATTAATTCATGATAAAATTTGTATTGCAGTAACTACAAAACTTAATGTGTGCGCTGACAAGAACATTTGTAGCTTCAAAAAAAAAAAGGTACTTTTGCAAAATAGTCTAAGATTAACATAAAAGAACTTGCTGGCCTCTCTCTCACAGCTGCACCTGCTCAGGGGCCACTTCATTAGTGTTACAAACTTTAGAACAAATATGGCAATGAAAAATTAGTTGCTAACAAATGTCTATATTTCTTCCTTTGCCCCCCTTGTGACCCTTCTGCTGTAGATTTCTGTATAATTGACAGCCCTTCTCTCCTTCCTGCGACAACAGACTGACTAGGCATCAATCTCTGCTCCCCAGCCGAACGCCACGGCAAAGAACACCCACAGAGATGCCAGACGATCGATATTCAGAATAAATTCTACCTTCCACTTCCTACCGGCACCGTGGGAGAGAGGGGACAGAGAGCACACACACACGCAAACAAACGTGCACGCTCATATGTGCACGCACAGTTACGCACACACACATCAGAGCAGTGTTAGGGAGGGCGATGCAGTGGACATGTCAGCGTGCTGCAGGCAGGCAGGCAGTGAGCAAAACCCCCTGTGGTGAAACCTTAAAGTGTCATTAGCTTCGTCTGTCGCAGACACCACCTGCCTGGCTGCCATTCAGAACCTTACATGCATTCAGGTGCCCTTGAATGAGAAAGAAACACAGTCTATGAATATGTCTTTTTATAAGAAGTGTTAGGAAAAAAATAGTGCAATTAAACTTCCAGCAGTTTTTTTCTCTACTTTTTTTCCAAATCAGTCAAATGTGTGTGTTATCGAATTCAGACCAGACTTCACTTGCAGGCTTTTTCTGTCTGTTCAATACTGTTTAGAAAATGGAAAAAGGAAAAATCAAACATGCCCACACACACACAGCACATTTCCTAAAAGCTTACTGGGTAACTGTTTTAACATGAGAGCATGTGCACAGGAAAACTTTTATTCTCAAAACTGGTATTTTCCTTTATGTGATGCACGACTTCTCCAGCTCTAACTTCTCCTGCTCCTCTCTTTGCATGCTGGGTATCTGTTACTGAAATGCACTCTCTTTCACCCCTCCACTGTCACTGTTCAGTTTTGAAAAACCAATTGACAAAAGCTATCCGCGCCCCACTTTTTCTTCCCCTCGCGTGATTGTGCAAGAGTTGAATTTCTGCAGGGAACTTGATCGCCGCGTCATAACAGACGGGGAAGCTTACTCCAGCGAAGTGACATCTTCCTCCACTCTTCTACTTTTACACTCAGTACTAACGCATACTCTTTTTTTTTGGCAGTGCTCCATGTCTGTGCAGTGTGTGGGGGCAGGGGTGGACTTAAGGCAAACATATATGGGACCTTCTGCATCCCGTGTTCTCCTTTATTAATCCTTATTTATATATTGTCACGACTTCACAGATCACAGATCATGACAAAAATGAAGGGGAGTACACGATCAACACAACTTTTAACAAATGTTTATTTAAAGAATAAGCAAAAACATAATTAACTCAAGCAAGATGAGGTGTGTACGTCAGTAAATCAGTGTGCCTGCTATATGGGTGAGTGAAGTATGTATGTGTAGTATGTCCTCATGTAAAACTAAATAAAGAGGGCCGAAGCCAACTAAACCAAACCATGCTGCCACACAGAGTGCCTGGAGGGAATGAGAGAGAGAGAGAGAGAGAGCGGGTGAACAGCCACAGCTTAAATACACCTGGGAGACTGGCCAGGTACTCCCAGGTGTGCCAAAACCCCGCCCACCAGCAACCTGCAATACAGAGGGACAAATACAATACAGCAGGCCCTAGTGGGAGGGCCGTCACACTATATCTAAAATATGACCAACTTGCAGCTTCTCTTAAGAGGCCTCACACAGCAATGATGAAATGGTCTGGAATTATGTGTGTAAAAAAAACTCATATATTCACTTTAGCAAATGTATGTATGTATTATAAGACTGTACTTTCCAGTCACATGGAAGCTCAGTCCTCAGTTGTCATCACTTACTTTCCAGCAGTTTTAGGGTTAGAGAGGATGGTGATGAGATATGTGAGGGGAAGGATCTAACTGCACCCTTTACCTCAAGCTCCAGGTCCTCTGCTTAAACGTCATTCATTCTTTCCCTTCTCATTTTGTCAATGGAGTGTGAAAATCTCTCTAATGTGACAAGGGCTGTATCTGTAAGAGGCAGGAAAAGCTCTCTTTTGAAGAGCTCTTCTACAGTTGACTGAGTTTGCTCTTTTCCGTTGTGTCTTCTCTGAAGCACCTCAGTCCAGCTCCACATCAAGCCTCTCTGCTATCTCCCTGGCATCTGCTTCGAGTTGAATCCATGATCGTGTACTCCCTGAAGGAACTCTGTCACTGCCCTGGTTTCTGTCTCTCACTGTCTCCACTCAGACTTCGGGTCTCTGCAGCAGCATCCTGAACAGCACATTGTACGGCACATTGCTACTTACAACGAAAGGCCATCTCTGCAACTCCTGGCAGATGCTTCTAGTTGTTGAGACGCTGTTTCTCACTGGCATTCTCCTTTAGAGCAGTCAGCGCCTTCACAACTTCAGGCAGCTGGCAAACAACTTTAACAGCCTCAACCCTCCACTCCCACATGGTTGCTGACTATGCCTTCAGTGTAGAGTTCCTGACATGTTTTCTGAGAAAGTCCAGAACAAAAAACACACACAAATTTTTGAGTACTTTTCATACTTTTCTTTACTCTTTGCCAATTTTTAAGTCAATTACTGGTACTAGGTCATATTGTGTTATTACTAATATGTGAATGTGTAAGCATCTTTTATATGTATGCTGGTCAAGTTGGAATTAATTTTACTACTTATTATACTGTTGGTAAATGTAATTCATAATACACTTATTTTGTAATCTCATGAATTAATTTGCATGTAAACTATGTAAACTAATCAAATATTATAAAGGAGTAAAAAGTACAGTATTTCCCTCTAGAATTTAGTCAAGTAGAAGTATAAAATTCAAGTACTGAAAAACAAATATCAATACCTTGAAATTCTATTAAAGTACAGTATTGAGTAAATGACTGAAGCTTTAGTTAATAGGTAAAGGGAAAATAGGCTACAGTGTAATTGAGAAGCAGCCACTTGAACAAAACAATGATGTTTTATGATCTCTCTCTCTCTCTCTCTCTCTCTCTCTCTTCCTCTGCGTCCTCCTCTTCGCCTAAAGCACTAGAGATCATCTCTTCTCTTTTCCTTTGATCCTAACAAACCACATCTGGAACAATTCCCATGACAGGAAAGCGCGGAAGCCGGAGTGACGCCACCGTACACTCGTCTCTGAAGAATTTGCTGAGCAAATGTCACTCTGGGCGCATACATACACATGAACCCAAATTCAGCCTACCTCAGCATCACCTCTCTGTCACCTTCCTTAATAACAACCACACTACATGGCAGTCTTAGAAAAGCTTCAGAGTCTGAACCGGGGGAATAATCCTGGCCATAATCCAGACAGTGCAGACAGACAGGCAGGTGGTAGGTGTAAGGTGACTCTCCCTCCTCACTGCTGCCTGCAAGAGCAAAGTTTGTCTTAAGATGTTTTTGCTCTAAGGGCCCAGGAGCATTTAAACCACAGGGGGCTGACAAAGGCCAGTTAAATAAATGCTCACACTCCCAGTCTCAGTGGTTGTGAAGGTGCTTCCTGCATCACACAAGGACATGAAAGCATCGGATCAAATCTCAGCAGGGTCAGGAAGACTGAGCACTGAGTGAAGTTAACACATGACTGTAAAAGAAAAAAAAAACTGGTGACTGAATAACAATGTCTGGTTTCGTGCAAATAACAAATGTAACAAAAAAAGGAAAAATACTGATTTTTATTGGCATTTCTTCTTTATTTTATTTAGATGTTGACAGCTGGAGAGAGAGAGGAAAGACGGAGGGCCCTGGATTCAAACCCAGACTCAGCCTTGTTGAACCAGGTGAGCCACTGAGACCAACTTAATATTAACAACAAAAATATTTCTTATATCTAATATGATCTAAAATATGAGCAAAAGCAACATTTCTTTCATATTTGTCTGTTTTTTCCTAAATGGTTGGTAGAGCTCAGGTTCTATAGCAAATTCAACCGTGATGATCACATGACAAATGCGCTTTCACACCAAACTGCTGACAGTAAAATCCTTAAAGTAACATCACATATTGAATTGATAATATTGTATGGATGTTTGTAGAGAGCCTAAGTTCAGATGCAGACTTTCACAGACCTGAAAACCTGCTCGTTCTCGTTGTTAACTTCTTCTTGCTCTCGGGTGAGACCGAAAAACTCTCGGTTCTGGCTTGTTGACCGTGCTGGTAAAAACTCCTGAGGTGCTTCGTGACTTTATGATACTTCTGGAACTTTGCAGAGTGAGAGAGAAAGAGGCCGAGCTGCAGAGAGGACGAGGGAGCGTGGGCGTGCTTGTGTCCGTCTCTCGACTTGGGCAGTAGGAAAATGAAGTGGTATTATATATGAACACAAGGCTGTAATATAAGCTGCGGTACACAACGCTTTATTTCTGTTGCATCAGCCCGCGTAGGCTGTCCTCCTCTCGCTCTGTGTTTATGCAACTGGTTATCAGATATGAGCCAGCCTTCTTATCATATTGTATGTCTCCAGGCTGTGAGTGGGTTCGCTCAAACTTTCCCCAAACTAAACGATTGAAACGGAACAGAAACTTTTAGTCCTCAAGACTCGTTGCCCGCCGCGTGAACCCCAAATGCTCAAATCCCATTTCTGCAGTGTGGAGAAACGGAAAAAATGGAGGGAAGGAGATGAGCATAGGGGAAGGGGAGGAAGAAAAGATGCTGGGGGAGGAAGGGGAGGGGGTTGGCATGCTCAGTTGTCTTAGTAGATAAGAAATAAGCTGATATAGCTTGAAATCTCCCTGGATGTGCTTTCAACAAGGTGCATAAGCAGATATAAATATATTAATGGGAGCAGCCTCCACATTTATTAAAGAGGGAAGCCGCCATATTTCCGTGGTGCAGAGGATGGCACCCTGAGGGGTAATGAATGACACAGTGATTCATCTGGTTTTTGTGCGTGTTTGCCTTTGTGTGTGTGCGTGTTTGGTGTGGCTCTTCAAGACACGCAGACATCTGTGAGCTGTCATGGAGTTTGTGTGTCAGTCAGAGGAGGGCCAGATGTTTTGCCGCATTCATGCTATCTGTCTGATCTTAACAGTAGTTCGCTCTCTCGTCGTCGTGTCATGGTCCCATTGCGTCTGTTGAATTAATACCCAACATTCACCGGCAAACAAAGTCAAAGTCAAATGCATTAGTTCTGCTTTACTGAGAATCATCGCTTTCCTCTTTTGGCTCTTCATTATTTTTGTTCAGTTTCTCACCTCCTCCTCCTCTCACAGGTTTTCATTTGTCTTTTGCAGCCTGCCTATGGGCTCCTATATTATTCATGAAGTCCATATTGTTTTTGGCTGATGCAGAATACATGTTTTCCCTTCCTATACTGCCTATAACCCACATACATTCTGCTCTCCAAGGTGTCATCTACAATTTAGCAGGGCTAAACTTCAGGATTACTGTGGGTTACTTCATTCATTATTAACGTTCATTCCACTTCAAGCTTATCATATAGTTGATCTGTGCTCGGAGAGAAAGGGGGATGGTGTGACGAAGGTTGTGAGCTGGACCTGATCTTATTCAGCTGACACTGGCACCTTCCATGTATTAGCTATTGTTCCCATTTATAGGTATTTTCTCGCTGACCCACACTGGTAAACTCACACACATCAGTGCTGAGGTTTTCATTCTTCTTCGGTTTGGAGTTGTGGTGAAAAAAAACTATTGTCCAGGCTGAGAAAATTCTTTATAACTTGATGGTGTCTAAAATATATTATGTCATCAAGTTTGAACAAGTTCCTATAAAACCTTTGAAGAGTGGTGTTTTTGGATCAGTCCACAATGTCCAGTCTTTTGTTGCTCCTGTCCCTACTGGTTTGAAACATGTTGTCATGATGAGGTCAAACATTACATTGTCTTTGTACTGTTTTCAATCGAGTATATGTCAATTGGATTAGCAAACTATCACAGTCTAATTTTTATTTTACACAGCAGCCCAATTTTTTTGTATCTCCCCTGAACTTAGGAGTGAAAATCAAATCTGTGCTTACACTAAGTACATTGCTTGAGTAAATGTAAATTTCTCCTCATGTGCTACGGTCAAATTTCTCCTTTAATGAACACATTTATACACCAGTTACTGTAGCAGTAGTGCTGCTGGCTTTTTACATTTCAAAGTACTTGATTTGTATGAGTCCCTTTTCAATAGAAACGTCCAGAACACAAACACATGCCAAGCAAACAATTCTGTTCTTGTGACTTGGTGTGAAATACAGTAATTGGAGACAGCATCTATAAGAAGGGACAGTGTGTGCGCAGTGTTACCTTGTTCTTCCTCTGTACATTATGTATACTGGTGGGAAGCCTTCATATAGATACAAATTTGTTTTGTCATATTCCTTAATTCATTGTGATTGACAATACTGATCAGTGACCTTCTCTATCTTGTTTCTTCTGAGTGACTGGAGGATGAATGTCCTGCTTGTCTTTGAGAAGTTGACGTCAACTTTCTGCTCTTTCCCTCAGCTATTTCTCACAGCTGCCTTCCTGCCAATCCCTTCCCCTCTCTCTGCCTCTTGCCATCAGCCACCCTGATATTATAAGTCACAGAATTGTCTGCCAAGTAATCTACCTCATCAAATGTGATGATATGCAAATGACTTGATTATAACATGACAGCAATCAGCGGGGCCCTTTTTAGCCATCATATTGGATCTAAAAATGGCTGCCAACCTTCGTGCATGCTGCAGAGATGACACTAAAGCTGGGCATTAGTGAAATGGGGTGACTCATTATGCATCAAGTGCCTCAACAGTCAGCAGATAAGTAAGTCTGTCAGATGTGTATAATCCATATCATTCGTGTCGTGTGGAAAGCTTGTATTCCTAGATGGTTTCCAGCAGGACTTTACTGTAGAGGCACATTCATTTCTCTTACTTTTTTTTAGCCTGAATTAATTCTCAGAGATTTGACTTTGATTAACATAAAAAAACAACAACAAAATGGAAAACATGGAGACGCGAGGTTTTCTGGAAGCCACTAAACATGTAATTAAAGCACCATTTATGCAGAGTTCATGCATGAATCATTTTCTATTAATCACCAACAATGTCTCACTGATACACCCTTTGTGAGCAGGGTCAATGTCAGTTCCAGGGGTCAAGTTAATTATCCTGTACTCGCCGTCTGATTTTCATCCAGCCTTAACCTTTGGCTTCCCTCTTGACCTCGAAGGCCTCTTAAGCACCCCAACTTTTTTTTTTCTGTGTGTGTGTGTGTGCACTCATAAGCCCATATCTGTGTGAGGGTGTGTGTGTGTGTGTGTGTGTGTGCTAAAGACCTGTCTGCGCACCAGACACCGAAGCAGTTTCATTAGGATTGCTGGTTCCCAGGAGGGGGGCATGTGAATAATTACCAATTAGACTGTTGTCAAGAGCCAGTGGTGGTGCAGCGCTGTGGCAGCCATGGAAGGTTAGGGTGGGTGTGTGCATGCCTGCGTACTTGTTTGACATGAGTATGAGTGTGTGTATATATGTGTGTGTGTGTGTGTGGTTGCGCTCCCCGAGCACTGGAGCGTGCGGTCGTGGCTGTTAAATACAGAGCGTTGTTTAATCTAATGCTTCAGTCACTTGCTGGGTTTCTTGTCAGCTTTGTCAGCTAATTATAAAGTAGCCACATGGATTACACACTCTTTCTCTCCCTCATTTCTTTTTTTGATAATACATCCCTGTCTCCTCTTGTCTTTCTCTGTTTTCTCTGCGAGAATGAAAGACGCGTTGAAGAGCTATGAGTGTTTTCAGACGGGACGCGATACGTAAGCGACCTTGTTTCTCTTACGATTTAAAAGCCTGTTTTATGCCTGTCTAAGAACCTGCTACGATAAACAACTTGACCTTTCTCAATAAAGAGCCCAACTCTCTGAGAGGTGCTGTGGTTTTATGCGTCTCTGAAAACGTTCTGCTGAGTGTCGTTCTGGTGTATTTCTGCCTGAGTCGAAGGTTTATTTACTTGATGATCGTTGATGATTTCAGAAAGATGCACATGTCGACCTGAAAATGGAGTTTTTCTGCTCCTAATTCCTGCAACATCTTTATTTTCTCTGATAGTTCGCTCTTTATATACTCTTCCTTCCTTTTATCACATTTTATTGTTGGCCTCTTTGCCTCTGTGTTATTCTCTTACCTGTATTTGCTGTTTTATTGGTTTTCTTATTTAATGTGTCTCCAGTAGTTTAATTTTATTGTAAAGCACATTGTAATGCTGTTAAGAAAGGCGCTATAAATATAAATTTTACTGTTACTGATATTACTTTTTAGAGGTTTTTAGGGTTTAAATCGTATTGCAGTGCGAATCAGATAAACCATAATCATAAAACCAATCTCACACTAGCTCAGACGAGAGAAGAGTAAAAAANTGTGTGAGACAGAGAGAGAGAGGGAGAGAGAGAGTAGAAGATTTCCCCTGTTGGTTGAGCATGTCAGCCCTGTCAGGAAATGAACTCATCTCCCAGCCTCACGCCACCGGCTGCTGCTGTTCTCCCCTCTTCCAACTCCTCCCTCACGCATCTTCACTCTTCCTCCACACCTCCTATATGTCCGTCAAACAGCGAGAGAGGAAACTCACACACACTTCACATATAAACTTAGCCGCCCACACACAAACACACATCGCATGATACTCAGCTCACACTTACAATCCTCCTTTTTTTTATCCTACAAATCATGTATAGAAACACTGCAAATCTGCGTCGGTTTGTGCGGCTGAGATAAAACTTGCTTCTTGAATTCTCATCAGGAGATTTACGAAGTGGTTCAGGGGATTGCAGATTAACATTTCCCAGATTAGAGCAGGGCAGTGGGTGACTGTGATTTAAGTGCAGACCCCATCATGACTCCCTGTGAGGACAAACTGAGCAGACCCAGTGGCCCAGTCCTGCTGACTTCGGTCTCACTCTCACTCTTTTTACTTTATCTACTGTATCTCTGGTGAAAACAAGAAAAGTCTAATGTATGGAGCAGATTTTAGCTTTGCTGATGACATCACAGATAAAAGAGTCCCCTGTAGGATATTTGCTTCTAAACTCCAAACTAACTTTTTTAGAATTGCATCATCCAGTGGTGAAGTAACAACAAGAAGCTGTTGATATGCTTGTTCTTTGTCCTCTTTTAAAAATGCACTTCTTAAATGCACTTTTACTTGATTAATTCGTCGCTGTGAATATCTAATGATAAATTCTATTGTATGATTAATTTAATGTTGTATCATATACTTTATTTCAGTCTATTCTTCCATGTATGATTTTTTTTATAATACATTGTCATTTTACTGAACTCTGGTTTAATCTTGCTGTTGTGAAACACTTTACCTGTGTTTTGAAAGTTGCTATACAAATACAATTTATTATTATTATTATTATTATTATTACTGAACAGTCTGACCCAGCCCAGATTATTTTAGCCTGAGCTGTAGCTCAAAACTCACAATAATCAAAAAGCATTAATGTCAGTGTCGTTGTACTTTTAATATTGAAAGTATTACACAATAATAATAGTGATCCTTTATTGTTTTTTATCGTAATGTTTGGTTTTTAGGATAAAACCTGATCCAAACCCACAATACACACTTGCTCACCTCATCTTAAATTGTCAAGCTTTTATTAGGCCCAATGCAAGTCGCAGACCTGCAGCACCTGACATTATAAATCACTGATCATAATCACCCACCAGCTGCCTGCATGCTGTCATATGTAAACTGCCAGACAAACTAACATACAGGGTCCACAGGGATGAACTTGGTGTCTGTTTATGAAGGAGATCGTTCTTCCCAAAACTTATTGTGTTCCTACAAATGTGAGTTTGGAGCGGTGCCAGATGGCCAAGATCCAGCTGTGGGTATGTTCAGTCCTGTAGTTTTATGTTATTTGCGTGTCTTTGTCTGAGAGAGTAATTGCAATAAGTGAAAGTGTGTTTCGGTGCTAGGCCAGCACCAGGCAAAAACACGAACTTGACTGAACCCAGTGACCGTCCCAAAGTCCTCTTTCATTTAACGATTCCTCTACGGGATTTAGGGGCTGTCACTATCAATTAACTTCCCTCACATCAGTCACAGCTGGAGAGGAGCAAAAGGTTGGCAGAGGGGAGGGTGGGGGAACAGATAGATCATGCGGTTGAGAACGACGGGCGAAAACAGAGGAGAAAAGCGAGGGAGAGGAAAAGACAGTGATATACGCACACATGCGCACACTCGAGGCTGACTGCTACAGTACCCGTGGATGAATGATGGTGGTGGCGGCGGTGGCAGCGGGGGGCGGGTTGTATAATTTGATTTGGATTTAGTGTTGCTTGGAAGAATGACACAAATTCTACAGGGATTAATCCGGCTTTAATTCAATCTGGCCGCCACAGCCTGAAATAGCCCCGCTCCGGTCCTGCTGTTCCTCTGTGAAAGCACAGCTGCACCTGGCATGGGGTCCATAGGCCGCGTGCGTAGGTGTGTGTGTATATGTGTGTATGTGCTGCTGTAAGTGTGTGAGCATGAAGTAAAATGGGATTGTGTTAAAATGTGTGTTTAATTTTGTATGGATTTGCCTGTGCTGTATCTGTGTGAAGAAGAGTGTTAATGTGTGTGTGGATGTCATAACAGTAAAAAGAGACAATACAGCTGCCTGTGTTTTGTATCATGTGTCCAATTAAAAGCAAGAGTGCAGATCTGATTGTAAGGTCCTTCCAGTTAGAAAGATTTGTGACTGGGGTAAATGTGATATTCACAGGAAACATGGGACGGGTCAAAACAAATGTTTGTGTCTTCCCACTAACTTTCCTGGCCTAGTTTCCTGTCGTCTTACCGTTCATCTTTCTTGCTTTCTTCCTTCGAGGTTCTGCAACTGCGAGTGCATCTTGTTTTTGGCGACGATAAAACATGTTTGCGAACTTGTCACAGCGTCTGAGGCACCAGGCTTCATTAATTGCAAAAGAGGAAATAATGTGTTTTTGTAGGCACTTTTAGAAAAACAACAACTTGTGTGTACAAATGTAATTTTGGGATTGGAGTGTAAATGTATTTTTTTACTCTGGTCGGCCTCTTTCCACTGTCATGTCCAGCCGACAGGGAACCTACTATAATGCTTGTTTCTTGCCTCACACAAACACACACACACACACACACTCTGCTCTCTCCCTGCATCTGCCTCATCAGCATTGTTTGGCTCGCTGCCTACAAGCAATCTACAGTGCAGCTTCCTCCTAAAGGGGTGGTTGCCTGGTGATTTGGATCCCGCATCTGATGTTAAAACATTCCTAATCACAACTGCTGTGGTCTCTTTACATCTGCACCTGTACTCAAAAGGCCTATGAAAATAACAGGACTGAGAGTTTATGCTGAAACCAAAGCCGGAACATTCTCAGTCCAAACTATTTAATGTTGCATTGCTCGT
This sequence comes from Centropyge bicolor, assembly GCA_037975185.1. Lineage (NCBI taxonomy): Eukaryota > Metazoa > Chordata > Actinopteri > Pomacanthidae > Centropyge > Centropyge bicolor. The sequence continues at coordinate 13,418,880 of JBBMOC010000005.1, read as the reverse complement.
TATTGGGCTTATTAAACAACACATTAAAAGCTTAAAGCAACAGTGCTGGACCCTGTGTTTTAGCAGCACTGGACAATTAACTGACTGAATAAACTTGCTATTTGTGCAGCTTTCAGAGTAAGTTGGTGGAAATCTTGTATACAAACTCTGATGCAGTCTGTTTATTTTTAGGTTTATGAATCAATGCTTCGCCATCTTGCCCTCTTTTGGATTACCTCGATTTGTCAAAAGTAAAATTAAAATTAAGATGTGCCAAAGTGCTAATTTATAAAAGAATCTTAATTATGAATGTGCATGAACCTGCAACCAGACTTCACAGGATCATGTCTTTGTTATCATTAAATTCTAATGAAAAATGTGAAGCTTATCCTGGTGCTATAGCAAAAACTATATGTGGCCAGCAAATTTAATGCCAATCTGCATAATATATAATGGAATATCTTGAGGGCCAAGTCGACCTTTCGGCTGTAATAAAGTGTAAATCCAGAATAAAGGAGGACCAGGAACCTTCTTGTTTTCTCTCTGAAATAAAGGAAATGCATTAACAAAAGTCAGAATTCGAATCCTTATGCATGAATTTTGTCACTGTGCCTGATGATCAGCCAAAGAGAGGTGGCCTTTGAGCAGAACACCAGATGACCCCTGGATAATAAATCAGCAACAGATGCTTTCAGTGTGATGACAGACGACAAGGAGAGTATGATATATAGTCTGGATATTACTGCCATTGACTTGGTTAGAGATGGACAGAAAGAAGGAAAGGAATAGATGGCGAGAACAAAATATGTGACTGGAAACAGATATGAGTAATGCAGAGGACGAACATGAGGAATCTGTATTATAAATACATCTGAGCCAGCAGTTGAGGGTCAGAGTGAAGAGTGGGTGGACAGGGTTTGGATTAAAGGTACCCTGTGGAGTTTTTGACCACTAGGGGTGCTATAGAGGTGTGCTTTGATAAGTGACCATTTAGTTCATATGCTGTGCTCTACTAACACACATGAGGATCCATAAACATGCAGACGAAGCTCCACACATTTCTGCTGACTGCAGAGGGTGATTATGCAAATGTTCAGTCTGTGCAGGCCATAAAACACAAAGAAGACAAACAACTGAAACATATTAGGAACAAAAATAGATGGACAAAGGCGGGAAATATGTTATCCATGGCTATCTATCTATCTATCTATCTATCTATCTATCTATAAAATATATGAATAGTAATAAAGTATATAAAATATAAATAAATAATTTCAACACAGCATGCTCAATAGAAACAGAATTTACCTTATGTACCACTACAAAAGGGTCTTAAATACTAACTACTATTTCATTTTTCCTTCTAACTCGGATCAAAAGGATTCATGTGAAAAACAAACACTGACCCACATCCTTAATGGTCCTTTCTAATTCCCACTGGGGCCACTCATGCTAAAAATATTTATGCACGCTGTAATGCAAGGTGCTTGGATAAAAGCCTCCACTAAATAGCTGATATTATGTTGCGTTACTCACATTTGGATTCACCACTGCTGCCACAAATTAGGACACTCATTATGACTCATTAGGAATGAGTCTCATACTCAGGCGCCAGAGGCCTCATTTATAAAGATGAGCCTTATAATAAAATTTCATCATACCAATGTTTGTCTACAGGAATTCATCACAAAGAACTTATTTATGAATCTCGGCCTTGATGATTAATACACGATGCTGCGTTTCAGAGCCAGACTTGAAATACTTTTCCTCACTTTTTACGATTACCAATGCTGCGGAGCTGCTGAAGTGAGCTGAGTACAAATCAACATTTTGCTCTTGTACGCTTTATCAGGCCAGTAAAGTTGAGCTGCTGGACTTCTTTGACTTTAAAGTAACTTCACCAGTTGTAGATCAAGGAACAAGAAGCATTTCTCCAGGCAGTCGTAGATTCAAACATCAATCTTTTCGTTCACATGCCCACTTCTAAAACAAAATTTCTCTGTAACTCTTATGTCTTTCCAGAGGTCTCTTCAGTGTAGTCCCACACCTTGAAAACCAAACATTAACCATGATCTACCCTTTTCTATATACTAACACTCATTCCATAACATGGACTCTGTGCATTTTAAGCTCAGAGATAAGAAGTATCTGTAGCCTCAGCTGTACTTTTTATTTAGTGCTAATTAGCAAATGTTAGCATGCTAACATGCTAAACCTAAAATACTGCTTGTCATGATAACATTTTTAGCACCATCTTTGGTGTCAAGATTTTGGGAAGAACATTGATCAGGTCGAGGAGTGTGAGCCTCCTGCAGATTTCCAAAGAACCTAATTTTAAAAATAACTTAAATATTTAGAAGTAGCTGCAGAGCAGAGTCCTTGTAATTCCCTCTAGTTGTTAGCAAAAAGCAGCAGCTGCAGAGCAATTAGCCATATTTTGTATTTCTCCACAATGAAGGTAGGAATTAAAATGTTATTATAACAAATAGTCATAATGGACAAAAATATGTGCATAGGACCCAGGTTGACAAACTGCCCTTTGTTATCATTGAGCATCCTAAAACTCACAAATGAATAAAATATCATTGACTGAATTATTGTGGAGTGTTTAGATGAAGTAGTCCCAGACTGAGACACACCCCGGCTCACACCTCTCCTCCTCCTGCAGACTGACCTGCTGCTGCCCTGTGCTCTCATATCCACTCACATGCAGGCGGGTCTGGCCTCACCTCACTGAGGTTCTGTCTTCTGGCCTGAAGCCTGCTGGACTGTTACAATTCATCACAACACACACACACAGTAAAAAGCTCTGGCCCTGTTTCCAGGAGTCTGGGATGTATTTTAGCCTCTTGTGCTCTCCGTCCTTGTATCTCTGTAGGCCACTTGTCCAAAGCCTGCTTGAGCTTGTGTGTGTGTGTGGGATGGAAACCCGACCCTGTGTGTGTGTGTGTTTGTGTGTTTGAGACTTAACATTAAATCTTAATACCTGCACACCCGCAGTCAGTGTTCAAATTCCCTTTTGTTGTCAGTAGCAGTACGTCGGTGCAGAGTGTTAGTTCTGCATGGTTAGCTAGGTGACTTGGCATTTAGGCTGCTGCTGATAGCAGTGCCCTCTAGTAAGGAGTGTGTGTGTGTGTGTGTGTGTGTGTGTGTGTGTGTGTGTGTGTTTTTGCGCGTGAACGCACATGTGCGTGTTAATCATGTCCCTTGGTAGCAACGAAAGACAGCTTGTGGAGGAGACTGAGGACGCCCATTAGCTTTATAGCCCAGGGATTGTGTGATTATAAGTGTGTCTTCATGTAAAAGCGGTCACTAATTTGTTTGTACCCATGTTCTTTCGAGCGTTTGTTTATGTGTGTGCTTGTGCTTTTTTAACTGCGTAAACAGCCGATGTAACACTCGAGAGCTCAGTTTTTAATTATAAGATTTAATTCTGAAAGTCCAATTTTGAAAATTGGCCAGAAAACATTTTATGTTGACTTTCTGCCTTTTCCAACTTTGTTCAAACTGTGTTGAGACCAGGCACAGTTAGTATATATGAAATCATGATTTGGCAACAGCACAGCTTATTTCTTGCTCAAAATTTATTCAGACACTGATTTTGGTGAATAGCTGAGAGAGAATTTGATGGTTCAGAACAGCTGCCAAGGTTGTCTAAATTAAAAATCAATAGCAAAGTCTAATCACAGTCCAACAACTTGTGTGTTCGGCCAATTTTCTAATTTTATTTATTATCTTTTTTATTTACAGGGACCATGGATGTTGTTGGCTTATTTTTAAGTTGTTCCTTGTCCAGATGTTGAATTAGCCATTTATATTCAAAACAGGCAGCATGTAAAATCAGAACAAGAGATGGAGAAAAACATAAAGGCTGATTAACACAGAATTTAAGCAAACTAGCCCCATGTTGTTTCTGTCATATCAACATCTTCATCATCGTTTACTTTTGCACATCATCCAAGCCTGTCTGTTCCCTCTGTGCCCAGCAGTCGTCCTCAGCTATTCCCGCTGTTCCCCAGTCACATGAACATCACTTGCTCACCCACAAAAAGGTCAAGTGCTGGTTAAGATCTGAGAATCGTCTCCTCCTTTAAAAAGTCCAATTATTTACCACTAATTTCAGCAGCTTACCTCAAGACGTCTCCGACTTCACTGAGTCCGTTCTCAGTGTACGTGCCTGCTCGTCTTAAACTCTATTTAAGGTGAACACAGAAACTTTCTTCCTTCAGCAGGTGAATCTGAAAGCAGCCATCTCATCTCAGACTCATAATACATCATTCTGCACAGTGAAGGTCAAACACCCAAGTGAGGTAAAACACATTCCTGAGTGATGGAGGGGCTTTGAAATATGTTATTAAAAACACAAGCAAAGACCGTGAAAGTCAGATCGCCAGTGGAGGCAGTTAGAGCATGCCAACATACAGTCGTTAGCAGTTTGTGTAGGAAAGGTCCGGATTAATGTGTCAAACTGAAATTGAAATCTGTCTCCATCATCATCATCATGCCAGACCACAATGAGGGAAGCAATATTTCAGCGTGGCTTTTCCAGGCTGGGAGCTGTGCTCTGAGTTGCTGACTTCATGCGTGGCCTGTGGGACGTATTAATGTCTGTCCATGTGGGTGTGTGTGGCTGAATGTGTGGCCTGTGGGAAGCGGTATCATGCAAATGTTTGGGTGTTTGGTTCCAGGAGGAGCCGGGCTCTTTCTATAATGGCTATTGACAGCGTTAATTGTAGCTGTGCTGACAAACAACTACAATCCATCCTCCTCTTCATTTCCTCCAGTTAGCCTACGCTCCCCTGCCGCCGTAGCGCGCGTGTGTGTGTTAGTGGAGGAAAACAGTTTGTCTGTAACCAGCTGTTGCTTGTCTGATGTGGTTAGAGGTCAGAACAGCAGTGGTGTGTGTTGTGCTTGTGTACAGGGAGAAAGGTGTGTGTTTGCTCTGTCGAAGTCTTTGTTATAGATGCTTTGACAGGTTGGAAAAGAAGAAAGAGAGACAATAGAACTGTTTTGTGTGAAGATGGGGGGAAAAAAAATCTTTTAAAATTCTTTTTGAACTCTGCAATGTCAAAAAAAAGAGCCGATCAAATCCCACTTGAATGTGTCAACCTGCCTGTCTGCCTCATTTCTCTTTGTCTCTCAGTCTCTGTGTCTGTCGGCCTGAGGTTCACACAGAGGTCATGGAGTCATGTCCTGTCTTCCTCTGAGCGTGTTTCGTGTGGATGTGCCTCTCACACTTTAGCGAGTCCTTGTTACAAGTGTTTTGATAAGATAGGAAGGAAAGACGAGACAAAAATAAAAGATGCAAAATAGTTTGAGGCGTTAAGAAGAAGTCTTTTTGAAATGCGGGTCCCAAGAGTTGATGTTTAAAAAGCAGTGATGCAGCCTCAATATTGTCAGGGTTCATATAGAGTTCAGCCATATTCATGCTGATTTCAACTAATCTCTTGCTCCTCTTCCTCAGCCAGAAGACATTAGCAGCTTTAACAACTTCCCTTTTTATCTTTATCTTTGTATAGCTGCGCCTCCATCCAATTATTTTGTGAAATTATTCAGAAAATTAAGGGAAGTTGATGAAAATAGAGAATATAAAAAGACTTTTTTTTCGCACTCTTTTGAAAGTATTTGTTCAGCAAAAATGATCAAGAAATTATTATGAATATGCATGAAATCATATTTGTGTGATAAATGATGACACACCTGTATGAATGGCAGAATAAAATGTAATTCCTTGAAGTTCTTGAAAAGTCTTTGAAACATCTGTCCAGCAGAGCCTCAAAGAAGTGTCTCGTCTACTATCTAAGTATCATAGACTGTCACTGCTTCTTAAAATGATTCTGGTTTTCCTGCTGAAGTTGTTTCATTAAAGAATTAAATTCTTTGTTTCTGTTTTTTTTTTGACAGCATAAAATATGAAAGACATTAGAAGACACAAAAGCCAAAAACAACAGTTTGACAAATACTAATAAATTCTTAAAATATTCTTTTTCCCATTCATGAAAAAAAAAAGCTTCTCATTAAAACTCCATTTAATTTTATGTTTTTGCAACTTTCAAATCTTGCAGCTCCCTCGACAAGCAGATAAGATTAATACTGTCGCTCACTAAATCTGTTCCCTCTTTTTCCCAATCTCCTTTTCCAACTTTCCCTCCTCTCTGTCTTCTTGACCTCTCCTTCCCTCTCTCTTTCAGCGCCTAAATTCCTATGCACCTCGCATCAGCAGCCGCCACAGTTTGATGCTCCTGTCCTCCCTCTGTTCGTCTTTATCCCGCCTTCATCTCCCGCTCTGTCCTTCCATCCATCCATCTATTCAGCTCCTCGGGGGGAGAGCTTTGAGGCTCTCCGTCTGCTCTCCTCTTCCACCTCCTGTGTGAAGGAGAATCATATGGAGCCTTTGAATGGGATTCTGCACAGCTCTGGGTGCTGTATGTTATCTTTTTCTTGTGTGTGCGTGTGTGTGTGTTTGTGAGACGGAGGGCTGCATTCCCCCTGGAGCTCACTAAAATTCCTGCGCTCAGCCATAAGGTGCTGGTGCGCCACCACTGACGAGCGACAGAGAAAAAGAGGGACCCTTGGGAGAACTTGTGATAAAACACCTTCCCTCTCCTTAACATGTCCACTCATTTTCATTCAGATTCCTCCCTCTCTCTCTCTCCCTCTCTCTCTCTCCTCACCTCCTCTCCTCACTGACGCTTTGCTGCAGTCTGAAAGGAAATGAAACGCTGTAACATGAAAAGGAGTTTCTCATCCTGAAGTTGGACTCCATCTCTTTTTTCTCCGTCTCTCTCAAGTCGAGTCTGTTTACTGTTGCTCTTCTTTTCTGCTCCCCCCTCCACCATGTCTCCTTCACACATTCTCTCCGTCTCATACTTGGACACACACTATGCACATCCGTCTCATGTTAGGGACTGTATACAAATTAGTCACATTTTCATTTAGCTGTTTTATTTTAGCCTTTCCTTGTTATACATAATACTATAAAATATGGTGGCTATTGTGAAAATTATTATTCCATTTCCAGATTGAGTAGTTTAAATTAAAGGACGCCCTCGTAAATTGTTTGTTTTGCCTTCTTTTTTTTTTTTACGTTATTAATGCTAAACAAATTTGTTCCAACTCACTAAGTCAATGCGGGAAAACATTACTAACACACAGGGAGGCTTTGCTTTTTAAAAGAAACTATAAGGTTCAGCCCTGCCACCACAATAATTTTCATACAGTCCCTTACATAACAGCTTTATAACAGATTAGTGAATATGTGGTACGGTATTTAATCTGTAGCATATTTTCTTGCTAAATTCAGTCGTCAAATCAAACTTCATGTCACTTTAATATTCCTTTAATCCACGGTATCAAATTAAACAAAGTGGATACATAGAAGTTTTCATTTTATTTTAAGGCTGTTTACACATGATAAGAAGTCTGAGCTGCACTTGCTGCTGGGCCGGGCACAGAGTCAATGCTGAGAGCTCAACGCTAATAAAATGTTGAAACAATCCGACTATTAAATGTAGACATTCAGAAATGCTGTCTCTTGTTTGACCTTCCTGCTCAGCTCAAATCTTATGACAATCATTTAAAGCTCATTACAAAACAGGGCTGAAACTTAAATCATCTGAATTTTGAACACAGAGACGAGGTTTTTAATCTGAGCAGAGAACGGCTCACAAAGTATCACTGCTGGGCCGTTTGATGTCGTCGCCGTCTCAATTACACTCAGGTGCATTCGGTCCAGATGTGCCACAACTGAAAACAAGAACATAATAGCTTTGAATGAACATAATGAACCATCCTGCTCATCATCTTTTCTGTTTCTTTGGCAGAAAGCCACCACAGTCCAAATTTCAGGACGCTCCAAATTGTGTTTTGATGATTATTGTTGTCTTTTATGACAGCGTTGGCTCGGAGCTGAGACTGGTGGGAACTTTCTCCCTATTGAATGTGCGAGTGGCTGCAGAGCTGTTGTCTCCTCTTTGACAAACACAATCTCATGTGGGCAAAATGCAGCCGTACTGAAACGTGGCCTGGTTATATCAGACAGTTTTTTGTCGGGAATGAAAGAAGTCAATGAAGATCTTCACAAAGACACGGAGCGTCTGAAAGCACAGGTCTCGGGTAAAAAGCAGCTTTATTTGCAGCTCTGCGTGTGGATGGCTGCCTCGGCCCGACCGTGCTCCTCTCCTCGAACTCCCCGCCGCCGACCACAACAATACAACTCTCAGCGGGCGGCGACGATGGAGAGAGAGAGAGAGGAAGAGGACAGGAAATGTGGAGGGAAATAGAAGAAGTGAGAAAGATGCAACAGACAAAATAACAGAAAAAGAAACTGTGGAGGAACAGAGAAACAAAGACAACGAGAGAGTAAGGTAACAAAAGCGTCAGGAATGAGCAGCTTAAGAGCTTAGCCGGCATTAGAGACGCCTAATTTTCCAGTGAAACCGTCTCAGTCTCGGCTGTACAGCGACAGGAGGCCTGAGCCCGGTGCCCAGAGAACAATAAAGCACTATTTCATCATTTGTTCCTCACTGCACTGACACTTACTCATTTATGTATTAATCTTGGCCACGTCGCCTTTGCTCCAGTCTCTGAGGTATTGAGAGAAAAACAATAAATGTGTTCAGATTGTCCAGAACAACAGGAGCCAATTGAAATCGAGGTGCCGCTAATCAGCTGTGTTTCTGTCAAGACTCTGGAACATTAAAGCGTCGCAGGGAACTTCTGAGCACGAAGGGATCTGCTCCACACGCCAGTGGAAATCTTCACAATGAGGTGAATTTAAAGAATTCTTCTGTGTTCCCTCCGCTTAGTCTCTTCAGCCAGTGAAGCTGGAGCAACAGAGACATTAACCTGGAGACAGACTGTTTCTCTCGGGTGATTAACTCTACTTTTCTAACATATGAGGTTAGTAGAAAGAAGCTGATCTTTGAATACGTGGCTCAGGGGTATTTGAGTTATATCTGTGGAAGTTCACACACACAAGTTCATCATTCTTTTGTGCTTTGACTTTTTCGACTCCCAATCTATGAGCAAAAGATGTCTAGACTTAATAATAAAATATAGAAATCGCTGTTTGGGCCCAAGTCTGCTGTTGCAAAAGCAGAGGGTTTTCTTACATCATCTCATTTTCCAGGCATATTTTCTGAGCGAGAAAGTGAGCGATGAAAGGAGGAAGTGAGGGAAAATGAGAGGAAATGAGCAGATGGAGAAGAAGTAGGCAAGTAAATGGAGATAAGAGGCAGGAGAGGAGAGGAGAGGATCATAGATTAGAAGTCCCCCGTCCACCCATGAGCCAGAGCGAGCTTGGCCTGGAAGGTTCCGTGGATAAGAAATGAATAAAAAAAAGACCACTAGAGAGTCTAAAAATCTTTTTTTTTTCATCTCTTTTCCCTGAAATGCAGAGTCCTCCTCCGCTCTCACGAGGAGGGAGGGAGGAGAGAGAGTTCACCAAAAAGTCACAGAGAGGGAAAAAAAGTAGGGGGAGAAGCTGCCAAGACAGATGAGAGGAAATCCTTACCTGCGTGCACGCTTTTTAAACTCATCCCTCCCTCAGCAAAAAGCAATTAGCTCATTTTTATCTGCCGAAAACTTGTTCCGTAACCTCTTCTTTACCTCTTCCTTCTCATGTAGCCCCGAGCGAAACAGCAGGGATTAAGTCAAACGTGATGGCTAAAACAAAACAGTGTTTACGACGGTGGCAAGAAAGACGGATTGACGCACGCGTCATGAAGATACACAAACACACACTCGCATTTTCAGGTTTTGTTTTGGACTCGCTCCAACTCAAATCATATTGTTGTCTTCTCAGATTAGTTTGATCTAACGTAATGTGTTTTTTTTCCCTTTGTGTCTTTCTTGTAATATTTCTCAGTGGTTTTTTTTGCCACACATGCAGAGAAAAATTCATTTTTGAATAGTCCCGTTTAAACGATTTGATGATATAAAAGAAAATTGTTCCAAGTTTCAAATTGAGGTCTGGGCAGGGTGAAAAAAGTCAGTTAGAATCCGCAATGGATACAGACAGATAAAGCTGGATATCTCGTAATGTGAGCTGAAAATTATACATCATTTTGCCGATTTGAATAATTTCTTTCAGCTCAGATTAAAGATTCATAGTCAGGAGGAACAGCTGGGTGTGACTTTTCAGTGTTTCCAGTATCTAAGCAAACATACCTGCTCATACAAACACTATCACACATTATTTACACACACACACAAAGATGCAGTTTTATGTCTTTATTTTTTCATTTACTCTTGATCGGCCTTCCTTGCGGGTGCTCAACTTTTTCATTATGTGCTTGAGCACCGGGGAGCCCAAGTGAACATGCTGACAATCCTGCACCATCACCAGAGCAACAAGTCTCACATGTCATGTGACAAGCTTTTGTGCATGGTAGCTGACACCTTTGTCACAGTGACACAGCATTTATGTGCACGAGGACTCAAACATCCTTTAAGGAAATGAGACGAGGAAATGACACAAAGGCTACAAAGCACAAGCTGGTTCGCTGGGTGTTGCAGGAAAATCCTGCAGGTGCACGAGAGTGAAGCACTGCAGCCATTGTGCTCTAAAAAAGAACAGAGCTGATGGATGGATGCAGGATGGAGGACTTTATACTGCATCTGTATATGTGATGTTGCTCTAAAACCCGAGCATAGAATTTTTAATGTTATGCAATAATTTTATTTCTAGATAACTTTCAAATACGTCTGACCTTGGTAACGAATGGGGGAGGGTCCATCTCAGTGGTCCACATCTGTTAAGTCAGACTGCAGGTTCTGGCTTCATGACAGCATGATGCAAACACACAGTGATAAGATCACATGCATCAAGCGTGTTTTGTCCTTTTGCCGTCCACAACATCCGCTCCTTGAGGCGCTGCACCTGGCTCCAGTACACAACCCCCCCTCCCACATGAGACACACACACACACTCACAGAGAAAATAACACACACTCCTGCTCTTTAACTGAAAATATTTCCGTCCTGTCTGCTGTACGACATGCCTTGTAGGGGTTTCAGGTTGTGCTACAGGTGTGGCATTACTCAGTTGACATGTCTTTAGCTGGCATGTGTGTAGGTGTGTGTGTGTATGTGTAAGTGTGTTTCGTCTGCCTGGCAGTGTACTGTACCCGGGGCCCCCGCACTCCTGTCCCTGTTTCATTCTGTCGCCCACTGCAGTCCCAGCTCTGTTTTCATGGCGACCTGTCAGATTTGCACTAATCCTCAGGATGAGGATGCCATGTAGCCTGTGGCGCTCCCCTTCTCTTTTTTTCCTCTCCTGCTCTCTGTTTTCACTCGTCCCTCTCTCTTCGTCTTGACTTTGTCTGTGCTTCTCTCTGAGTCTGATCTCTTTCTCACTCCTCTCTCTCGCTGTAATCGTGTTTTCCTGACAAATCGGGAATGTGTTGAGCTGTGTTGTAAGACGTGTTTTTTTAGGAGGGTGTGAGCCTCTGTGTGTGCGTACAGTGTTTGTGTGCGTGGATAAATTAAGTGCGTGTGTAAGTCAGAAAATGAGAGTGAACAAGTGCGAGTGTGGTTTCGTCAATGTGTGTGTGGCAGATGATGAAACTGTCAAAGCAGGCACACATGTGTACATGAAACCTGCCACCTGATTGGCTTTCAGGTGCTTTCAGGGCCAATTAACACTTCCCCTCTATAGTGTTTTTCCTCTCAGCTTAATTCATTAACAAATTCATTGTCTGTGCTGCTTCATCAGGTTTAGCTGAGAATAATTTGTTCCAAATTTAGACATACCTGTATACTGCCACCAAGTGATACAAATGCTACAAAAATGATTAGTTAATAGTAGTAATGAAGCTTAGTGGGAGTTCAGAAGTGGTTAAAGTTCCTTAAGATTTCAGTACTGCCTGAAATCTGTAGAACATGTGCAGCCAAACTTTTTAATTAATTAATTAATTAATTGTTTTAATAAGTCAGAAGTAATTTCAACTGTGTTGTCATATGCAACTTTTCATCAAACAGCTCTCCTTCTTGATCCCAGTAGTATGTAAACTCAAAAATGACCGTCATCTTGTTTTGTAGCTGCAGCTCTTAACTCAGCAACAAACACACTGCGTTTCTTGTGGCTGCAGTACAATAAAAGCCACCTGTACCTGCCACTTCAACGCTTTTAATGTGAAGCAGCGGCAGTGAGGTGTTATCAATTAGATAAAATTGCACTTGATTACATAAATGCATTGTTTTCCTGTGAATCCCTAATGCTTATGTAGGCAATCTGAACCTGGATGGGAATCCACTGGGAGTCCACTACTACCCAGAAAAACTGAAAGTTCTGTACATCAAATGGTTATGAGAAATGCAGAAATTGCATCAAATACATGGTTTGATTTCATGACACTCACTTGCTGTGACCAATCAGATTTTGCCACAGCCTCCACAAGCCATTCATCTAATTCCTGTCAAACTATCTCTGCTGCTGTCAGCTGTCATTTTAGTGTCCGACTGATGTGACCCACCTCCACCACAGTCAGTTTCCATCAGAAGCAGTTGTCCACTGAGTCTTCATTCAGCTACTAGTCCAGACTCCTGTACAGCTTAAATGTGGTCTATCACCATAAAATAATGACATGGTGATGGGATCCAACAGATAAATGACCACTATTTGAGAATCCAAAGTCCTGCTCACTTATTCTGTAAAATTGCCTTAGCAAAAACCAATCTATTTTCATTTTGATTTCCATATTTGGATCCATGCAAAGAGCCTGCGCACCCCAAGAGGATCCACTCACATAAGAAAAAATCGGTAAAAGTAATATTGCAAACATCAAATCAACCTCCAGCTAAGATTTGATTAAAGAGCGACACCTCCCTTGATGTGCATCCTCCTCTGTGAGCTCCAGTCTCTTCTTCAACTCTCTCACCCCCTTTTCTGTCTTTTCTGTCTTTCTCACAGATTCTCTCACATACATTTGTTTGTTCAGGGGCTTTTTTTTTTCAGCTGTTTACCCATTTTCATCCTGTCATCTTGTCGCTAACAGAATCGAGGGAGAAAAGCACTATACCTGACCAAGAAATGGAAGTGAAATCACAGGAAAAGTATTTGCATAAGCCTCAGGGGAGGATGGAGGATGGGGGGGTGGTGGTGGAGGG